>CM038114.1:31682581-31988579 GCA_001642375.2 Mentha longifolia
AAGATGAGAGGAATGGAAGTGATTGATATGGGAGCTCCTCTAAGTGTTCTGGTCGGTGGAGTGACTCTAGGGCGCATTTTTAATGTGCTTGGAGAGCCTGTTGATAATTTAGGTCCTGTAGATACTCGTACAACATATCCGATTCATCGATCTGCACCTGCATCCTCAGGATACTATTTTTAAATATTGGATTTTTCATTATTTAAATCGTGTATCTCCATCACTTGTAGTTATTTATCATTCAATGAATGATTGATAAACGATCCACCAATATTAAATGTTTTTAACGCCGCCCAATAGTCTTTCCTTTTCCAAAAAAAATTCGAATATGCTTTTTTGATGTAGAAGTATTGGCTAATCAGTCCTATCCTGTGGCCTTGGAAATATTATTTTATATTGGGTTTTTTCTTGGTTTTGCTGTCAAATTACCAATCATACCCCTACATACATGGTTAATTCTACCCAATAAGGCCGATACTTCAGATCCGGCTTGAACGAAACGGAAGATATAAAAGGATTCATAAGTGGTTGTTAATGAAGTTGAAGTTACCAAATTCTGAGGAGTCGGTATCAATTTATGCCAAATTGCTCCACATATAGTTCCTCGAACCACATTTTCTAAATGAACCAGAGACAATCCGAATTGATCTTGTAAAAGATCTGATCCTGATTGTCGAAAAATTAGAAGAAAATCGATTAGAATAAAAGAAATCAGTAAAGAAATACCTCCTTTGTATACATCAGGAGTCCATTGATGAGAAGGGGCTGGAGAAAGCTTGAACCCAATTCCTACAGTGATGAATATGAGCGCCATTGAAATTCCCGGGGAGTTATACATTTGTGTATTGATAAGACCATTCACTATGTCTTGAAGCTCGATCTCTCGTCGTTCGATTACCCGCTTATTTATGTGAATCTCTATGTGTAGCACCCCAAAAAATTTCTAGCTATAATTTTTCCTATTTATTATTGATTTATTATTTATGCGTGATTAAATTATTGAGCTTCGTAAGTCGCGCCTCTAGAATATAATTCAAGCACGTTAAATTACATGATATCGTCATATTAGCATTAAGCATCTTCATGAATTTTTTTCGCATATTTACAAATGATTCATCATTATCAATAATTATTCCTAGGTTTAAGCCCAAATATCATACATGTATTTATTTATTTATTTTTAACCCATTTCTTTTTAAGTCCAATAGCATATTAAATAATTAGGATAAATATTTTGTTAGCTTTTAATTATTTCCTTAACCGAGAAAGGAAGTTTATGAGATTAAGGAATTTTCATCTCTTGTTTTCCAAGAAAGAAATCCTGTTATATCAATTACTATTATTTTTAATCCCTAAACCTATTATTGATAAGTTTTGGCTTGATTACCGTATCTATCCTATTTTCTGCACCAACTACTATAAATAAGGACCCTCTTAATATTTTCTGTCACACCAGATCAGAGGACAAAAACCAGTGTAGGTATATTTCTTTTAATATTTCGAGTTCTATTCATAATTCGTAAAGTCACAAAATTCTTTCTTCATCTTTGATCCTATCTTTCCTCTGTCTTCCCTGAATCTCGATAGGAGTAGATTAGGTAGTATGTAACACCCCGTATTTTACTTAACTAGTCAGCTAATTAATCTCGATTGATTATAGCTAATTAGTCCCGATTAATTGAGTTATATTATAAATTTAGTATCTGAGGTTCATAGAACAATTGCTTAGAGAGCAGTAATTGAATCGAGTAGCGACTCAACTTCTATAGCTAATTCTTTCGAGAAATCGATTGAGCAGTGATAATAGAATCAAGTAGCAACTTGATTTCTACATTATTTAGTTTTCAATAAGTAATTAGTATTCGAATAAACGAATCGTTATTATTCTCGATCACATTTGCTAAATGTTGACCGAATAAGCTCGAGTAAGAGACGGTCCTTGACTTCTCGATTTTATTTAATTGGGCTAAGGCCAAATTGAATTATTAGATCGGACCAAGGTCCAAGTAATTACGAGTTGGGCCAAGCCCATAATTAGTGCACTAAGATAATGATACATATGTGTGTGTATTCTTCTTATTTATAAATCAAAATAAAGTATTTTAATAAACCACAAGATAATAACTTTCTAATTCCTCATTAGTTACAAGTCACGTGAGTATACATGAAACAGGGATTAAATCCCAAATGTTCAGACCAAGATCTCAAGCACAATTCTCGTTTTACAAGAGCGCATAGACAAACCAATAAACTAAGTCCCTAGCTGCTAAATGTAGAAAAGAATAAGCTCTTGGGAGCTGAAATGTGACTGCAGAAACAACCCATCACCATTTCTTATACCTGCAAACAAGAAGAGAAAAGTCAGCCATTAGCAAAAGAAGTCAATAGAGATTCAAATCTGAGAATAAGACAACACCTATGTATAAAAATAGAGAGAAATCAGCCCCTTGAAAGTTGTTGGTAGCTGCGAGCACAGCCTTGCAGTCCAGGCTGCAACCTGCAAGATAAAACAAGGCATGAGAGAGAAAGATTCAAAAATCTGCAGAATACAAACAAGGGAAAATTGCAGCAAAAGGGAACAAGAGAAACACACAAATAGGTAGTCTCGATTTACTACAACTCATCCATGTAAGTCAGCTTCTCTCCAACTCCAAACTAAGGAATAAACTTCCTTACAAAGCACCCCTGCATAGGTAAGAGAGAGAAGGCTGTAAGCTAAACAAGCAAGAGAGTTTAAGGGCTGCAATTAGAAGACAAAACTAGAAATTGTAGAGATCTTCAAATGAGAACAAACCTAGTATAGAATTAGAAACCTTGAAATACTACACCCTTTAGCCAAAGTCAAATTTCCTCTTCTAGCCAATATTCTCAAACGATCTCTATATACTCACTCCTCTTCCCTTATTCAAATCATTTCATCACAAACCCTTAGAACACATAGAGAGAGAGAACTTGAGCAGAGAAGAGAAGAAGCTAGGAAGGTGAAGAGGAGAGCTAGCAACTACAGCTTCATCTTCAAGGTAATCCAACAACCTTCTAAACACCGAAACTTCTAAACACCGAAACTCCAAGCATGGTAAATCCTAACCTAAAGACAGACATGTTTATCACTTTTCCTCCTAAGAAACAAACCTAGCTTCATATATACAACCAAGAAACCTGCTCATACCAAGCATGCTCTCATTCAGTTCTTAGGACCTCAAAAGCATGACTAAATAATCATCATAGAGCCTATAAGCAAGTAAACACCATAAAGAATCAACATGTTCAGAGTATTGTTATGGAAATAGATCGAGCGTGCTGCACCTTAGTTGCTAAATCCTGAACACATAAATCTTCTTAAGCATAACCAGAAGATTTCTAATACTTAGAGTAAGAACAGAGGCAGTGAACTTAAGAATCCAAGAACTTTTTTTTTTTTTTTTTCTTCAAAGAACACACTCAAACTACTAATGTATTAAAATGAAATGAATAAAAAGACAACACTTAGCTTAGAATCGAACCCGTCAAGACCAAAGGCCTCGACAGCAACAAACCAGCATCACAGCCGGGACGCAGAGACGAAGCTGGTAGCAGCGGCAGCAACTTCATCGTTCCTCGGGATCTGCAACAGGAAAACAAAGAACGAGAATCAGCAAGAGTAAAACTGAACGAGAGTGAGAGAGAGGCAGCGATGGTGAAATCTATCACCGGCGGAGGCGTCATCGCCACCGCCCAAAAAAAAAAACAAAAAAAAAATTCAGACGAGAGAGAGAGAGTGGGAGAAAATAATGTCCCCCAAATTTTTCAAATTGGGAATTTTTAATGTCGGCCATCCTAAGAGGAGTTGTCGGGGCTGCGGGAGTTGCGCCGGAGAGCCGTCGGACCTGAGGCGGCCACACGGCTGGAGTAGGACCACCGGGGCTGAGCCGAGGTTGACGAACGACACAGCAAAATAGGCGCCATCTCACCGTGCCAGCGAAACCTCAAATTGAAGGAGAATTCGTCAGAAACGGCCATAGAAGTTAGAAGTGCTCTGCCCTAGTTCTCGAATTGGGTCTCTCTTTTTCCAATTTTGAGTTGGAGAAATCCCAGCGGGGCAGAAAGAGAACAACAGCAGCCGACAGCGGCGGCTCGTGGACGATGACACCGGTCAAAGTCGACGGCAGCAGGAGCAGAGGAAGGAATAGAGAGTCGAAGGACTGAAATCACGAATCGAGAGGTAGATGGGGACGAGTTCGGTGAATGAGAAAAGGAAAGGAATTGGGAATCTTCCCTTTTAATCGGGTCGGGCTGAGCTTTCGGGTCGCGGATCCGGGCTGAGCCTTGGATAAGCTGGGCTGCAATTGGGCCGAATGATCAGCTGGACCGGTTTCGTCTATTGGGCCAGATTTAAGTAATTGACGAGACCAACTTTCACTTAATATTGGGTAGACACACGACGATGTGAATGGTGCTCTACCTGTTATTAAAATCCAATAATTTGTATTCCACTCTCGAATAAATTCCGATAAGTCTTAATGAATTATTTTGCGATTCGCCTAATTAACTTTAGATAAGTTAATTAACCAGAATTAATAATTTAGACAAATTGATTTAGTTAATCAATTACGCAATTAAAATTTATTGAGTTTAGTTCATGACAAATCAAAGAGTGATTAAATGATAAAAATCTTATGAACCGTTCACATAACGGGGTCTATAACTCGAGCTTAGATAACAGTAACCATGTTACTAGATTTAGAATAACATCCGATTAGAAATTAAAACTAAAATCTTAAATAAGATTTTATTTGTTAGAAAATGAATCTTACCTCGATTTTTAATCGAAGGGTACACAAAGGAGGGACAGTAGCAGAAGCAGAGATCAAGTCTCGTTGCAGTAGAGAAAAACAACGAGGTGGGCTTTCTATAAAACAAAGCATGTTTTATTAGATCAGTAGCTCTTTTAAAAGTATTGTCATGCCATAAATGTTTTCAGTTTTTTTTGTATGATGCCTATCTGTTAAATGGTGCAAGGCCAATTCATAAATCGAATTCGGGTCCTTGAATGATCAGCTATCATTCTTGGACTAGTGTACACATCGATCGTGTCATTCCAGATAGTGACCGATCACGTGACCGAGTGAGGTGGCCACCTCCTCGGACACAACAAACTCAGATGTGGTAGATTACTACAGAATATAGACTGCGCAGTCGCTTTTAAGATAACTCAGTTTTTCGTGAACATAGGCCTTTCAAGAAAAACCCTATGCTTCACTATGAATGGCTTGACAATAAAAATGTTTTGGGCATGTATCCACTGAGTACTCTGTACTCACGCCCTGTACATTATTTCCGATGTGCAGGTTGAGCATGATGAAGGAAGAGTGACCGGCGATGCTTTTGTCAAAGTTAGCAAGTAGTATTAGTTGAAGATTTCTCTTGGTAATACATGTCATCATACATGTATTCTTAAACACATTTCTGCTGCGTACACCCTGATACTTCTAATCCTTCGATATTGTTGTAATTCAAGATCATGACAAGTGGTGTCGTACTTATTCCGTCTATTATGTCCACCTAGCGGTGTTTGTTCTATAATATGTTCGTATCAAAATCCTGAATTTCTCATCTTTTATAAATTATCCGTTAATTTCCACTATAGGCATGAATCACCAAGCTTAGCTATCGATTAGCAAAGTGCGGTCGTGACATAGTATGAATTCATGGAGAATTTCTTTTCTTAGTGAGTCCTTCTTACTCTTTTATTTCTTTAAAATATTCATGTCATAGGTAGGATAGGTTTGTAGAATTTATAAATATTTTTATGAGCATGATTAGCCACACATATTTATATCTATACATATAATTATATAAAATTATATTCATAGCCAATTTTTGTTAAGCACTCAAGTTTTATATATATATATATATATATATATATATATATATATATATATATATATATATATGATAAGTTGATAAGATAATTTCATTATGTAAAAGTTAATTATTATATCTAGGTATATATGTGCATATATACATAAATATATACACGCATGTAGCAGATGCATTACTGTATATATATGCATGTGTTTTCTTGAAAATAATTTGATTAAACCTTAATCGTCAGTTTTTGCATTACCATAGTTGTTTCATGCATACTCAATCGATTAGTGATTGAAATCATATCTTTTAGGAGAGGTGCGCAGAACTTAACAGTTTAATTGCAGATTCAAAGTTTTCAAGGAGTCAAGTCAAGAAAGGTTAAGGTGGGGGAAAAAGTTACATTTTCGTGTTTATCCTTATTATACGTTTTGCTCAATTGATATGTGTGATATGCAGCTTTAGCTTACGAGCTAATGAGAATAAAGGAAGTTTCGTCTTCGGACGTAAAATAAAGGAAGTTTCATCTTCGGACGTAAAATAAAGAAATTGTCGTCTTCTGATGCAGCCCGTAGATCGTGGATTTCACTTTATGGGCCAAGGATTGAAGATGATATGGGCTAAAGAGTGAAGATATTATTTATTAGTTTATTTAGTTGAATATTTTTATTATTTTCGAATTTTATTAATATTCTAGTTGGTAGGGTTATTTTCAGCATTATTTTGATAATTTTATTCCTTTTTAGACTAGGATTTGGTTAGGTATATGTTAGGATAAGTTTTTAACTAGTTTCCTTATAGAATTAGGACTTTTTGAAGCCTATAAATATGGCCTTTATGTAATGCACGAAAATTAGACTTTGATGAATATATTTTGGTGAGTTTATCTCTCTCTTTTAGAGAATTTCAAAAATTCTCTTTGTTCGTCGAAGACGAACGTTTATCCGGCGAATCAATCGAGTTCATCACCCTCGTTTGTGTGTTATTCATCGTCCCTGAGTTGCTTAGACAATACCAGTTGGGGTATAGGGAGCTTCATCTCGTCTATATTACTTCTTGGATTCGATCTAGGAGGTTTTGGGATTTTCTATCAGTATCTTTTGAGTATTCCGCTTGTGTGGTGAATTATGGATCTGCCAAGGTTCGTATCATTTGGTATCAGAGCGATAATCCATGGTCAGATTTTATAAGTTTCTCTAATCCAGTTCGTGCTAATGGTGGAGTTGTGACCAAAGATGACAGAAAAGATTCAAAAATGGAGATCTTGGAAGAAATGAATGAAGAGGTGGAAGAAATCGAAGCACCTCCTGGGCCACTTACTTTATTCGATGATGATGTTCCGAGTGTGCATAATCAAGTAGGTGATGAAGAGCAGCGAGATCTTACCTCATTGGTTGTTGAAAAACAAGTTTGTGAGGATCAAGTACAGCTGCAAAAAGAGGCGGAGATGGTGAAGCCTAAGGAGGAGGAAGTAGAGACAAAGGAGAATGAGTTGATGCATCAGTCTCTACTTGATCGGAGTGATGACTTGGAATGGGTCGAAAAGGAGAAGAAGTTTGTGGGGGCAAAGTGTAGCAAGGGGAAAGTTTTGGCCACTAATGATCTTGAATTCTCTTCTATTTATTCATTTGTGCAGGGATTCGATGATGTTTCTTCCAAAGATGCATTTCATGATTTATTATCCATTCGAGGGAGCGAACATTTGATCAGGTTCAAGGGGATAAAGAAGTTGGAGGAATTTGAAGAGAAGGAGAAGCAATTTCCTTTTGATGTGGGAGACGAGCAGGATTTGAGGACAAATCCTCTTCAAGAGGAGGGGAATGATGCAGCCCGTAGATCGTGGATTTCACTTTATGGGCCAAGGATTGAAGATGATATGGGCTAAAGAGTGAAGATATTATTTATTAGTTTATTTAGTTGAATATTTTTATTATTTTCGGATTTTATTAATATTCTAGTTGGTAGGGTTATTTTCAGCATTATTTTGGTAATTTTATTCCTTTTTAGACTAGGATTTGGTTTGGTATATGTTAGGATAAGTTTTTAACTAGTTTCCTTATAGAATTAGGACTTTTTGAAGCCTATAAATACGGTCTTTATGTAATGCACGAAAATTAGACTTTGATGAATATATTTTGGTGAGTTTATCTCTCTCTTTTAGAGAATTTCAAAAATTCTCTTTGTTCGTCGAAGACGAACGTTTATCCGGCGAATCAATCGAGTTCATCACCCTCGTTTGTGTGTCATTCATCGTCCCCGAGTTGCTTAGACAATACCAATTGGGGTATAGGGAGCTTCGTCTCGTCTATATTACTTCTTGGATTCGATCTAGGAGGTTTTGGGATTTTCCATCGGTATCTTTTGATTCTTCCACTTGCGTGGTGAATTACGGATCTGCCAAGGTTCGTATCATCTTTGGACGTAAAATAAAGAGAGTTCGTCTACGGACGTAAAAATGAGAATAAGAAGAAGAACATGTTTACATATATATTCTTTTGTAGTAATTCTTATAATATGGATAAATGCAACCCACTGAGTTTATAGTACTCACCCCAAAACTATTTATCTTTTCAGGAGCAGACTCGGGCGATGAGCGGTGTGGTGAATGATGGTGGAGTCGGAATTAATTATTAATAAGCTAGATTAATTCTTGAATAATGTTATTTTTCGTAGTCAAGACTTCCGCTTTGCTAGTTCTATTATTTTTATTGGGTTTTCCAAGACTTATGTTGGTTTTTAGCATTTAATAAATGAAGTTTTCTTTTTAACAAACCAATTTTTTTATTTATGAAAATTGGGGCGTTACACTATGCCAATTTTATGGCATTGAAATTTGGCAATAGTAACACGGTCCTGTCAATTCAGTCGCAGTCGTAGTATTTCGTAAAAAAAAGAAATTTTCAAAATTCTATTTTAAAACCCATCATTTTGAAGCGTGGAAAAACGTGCCAGAAGTTCTCAAAAGTAAATGGGTCATTCTCCATGAAATGGAGGGAGTATATGATATAGAGAACCTAGTTTATTTAAGGTATCATGGCCTTAAATTGTACACATTGAGCATCAAAAATGTCCCAAAACTTGTTGATATCACCATTGTGAGTACAAAATCTGAGAGGGATGGCAAAGTCGTAATTCCCAAAATTGAAGACCCCGCCTATCCTCGATCGACACGCTTTCGGCTCTCCGTTCGTCTTGATCGTGGAACGGTACATATGTTGAATGTATCGTTCGTAATATTGTCTTTTGGATGAAATTACACCCTTCATCCCAATTAACCTACTAGTTCACTTTCTTGAAAATAATGAAAGTGGACTAGTAGGTTGGGACGGATGTAGTATTTTGTTAGAAAAAATATTGAATTATGAAGCATTTTTCGATGTTTTAGGGCAACCTAGACTACTATGTGGCTCCCTTTTTCGGAAAACTAAAACGTATGGAGTTGGATATTGTAATGGAGGAGGAATGCAGTATTCGTCCATTGTTTCATTTTATAAAGGAACTCTATTCTTTGGAGGAACCCGAGATTAAGGTAATTATTTTCTAGCTTCTATGTATAATTTGCTCTGATTTTCCATTTACTCACTTAGTAATACTTAAAAATTCAATATACTATATAACCGGATTGAATCGCTATCGGTCACTATTCGAGTATGATTCTTGCACATGGTACAATTCAATTTTTATTTTTTTTACAAGAATAGAAACAAAATGTGTGTTTCACTATCTAAATGTGATTTTATATTATATTTTGGTGTGACATCTTATATATTATATATATTATATCAGCATATCATTGTCACGTGCTAACATTTTTAAAGTTGACAATAATTAATTGAGAAAACCATGAACAAAAAATTGTTGGTTTTTTTAAATGCTCTTTAACATGTTTGTTGATATAATATAAGACTTCACATGAAAATGCAATAGATGATCCAAATTGAATTATTTATCTTTCGAAATTACTTTTTACTCTCTGCGTCTCTTTTCATTTAACTCATTTCATTATTTTATATTTCAAATAAATGAAATGGTAGTAATGTGTATTGGGTTTTTTGCAGTTTTCATGGTCATGTAAGGCGACTTATGAATATAGAAGGGTGGATGAAGATCCCATCGATACAACCCATGTTCTATTTAATAAACTTAAAACGGTGAGGCTGCGTGGATATCGAGGGACTCGATCTGAATTGGAATTTGTTCTTTTTGTAGCAAATTGTACTACTACAAATTTCAAAGAATTGGTTATTCTTGAAGCTCCTCACGTAAATTATGAATTTCGGCCTAGGTTTTTGACTCGTGCATTTAAGCATCTTCAATCTATACTCCCTACTTCTGTAATTTCCATTTAATAAACTCTTTGTAAATCAATCGTGTTTGTTTTTCTTTCCCGCTATTTTCTTGTTTTGACATGATCAGTTACTTTCACGTAAAAACAATATCGAATTATGTTTATTTGAGCCTTATTTAGTAGTCTGCTTTAGTTCTTTGATTTAATTATATTATTACTTGTATTTTGTTAGTTTCGTTTTATTGCGTTTTAAAGTATTTTTCTATGATGTTTGGTTCTTTAAGTTGCAGGAATTAACATATCATGCATATATTATAACCAAATTTGAACTCAGATTCAACTATATGCCTCTGCATTATATACAATTTCCACTGATTAAAATTGTTCATATACAACAATTTCTCATAGCGTAAGCTCTAATGAATTACCAAGTGTTTGCGATAATGCCTAAAAGAGAAGATCCCATCCCAAGAAAACAGGTCTCAACTCCTAACATTGAAGCTATTCCCAGAGGAATTCGTCCTCTTGGAATCCCTCCCCATCTCGATTTCCCCGTTGTTTTCAGACAACGACGTCTCGAGCTTCCTCCGCTTTCTTTCGCCTCTCGATATGTCCTCCTTCTCGTCGATCAGAGACAGCAGCGTCTGGATCCGCTTGGACCGCATGCTCCTGGGCCCCACCGTGGAGAGGCACTCGTCTCTGGCGGCCTGGCGGTAGCGGAGGAGGATCTGGACGAAGTAAACAAGGAGGGCGAGGAAGCACGCGATTCCGCACAGGAGGTAGAGCCCCCAGAAACTCTTGAGGTGGAGGCGGTCCGATTCGAGCTCCGTGTTCTCGGAGCTGCACGCGCTCGTTGTCAGCCACTTGTCATGGATCCGCTGGAGGTCCCCGTTCTCGGATAGGCTCAGGATTGCCGTAGAGAGGTCGATGGCAAGGGGCGAGTCCCGTGGAAATGCCTATAGGATACAAGAAAATTAGCAAACTCAATAATTCCACCAACTTAAAACCAATATTTTAAAAACCAGACCGGACCGGTTGAACCGGGAAGCGGTCATGGTTCCAGTTTGACAGTTTGGTCCAATTCCCAGTTGGTTTGGGGACGGTTGGACCAGAAAAACTGAGAACCGGAGGTCACGCTGCTTCGACCTTTGGTTCGGTCTTAAAAACAATGCTAAAAGTAAAAAACCAATAAAAGATGTCACTTACAAATCCCCAGCCACTTTTGGTGAACTCTTGACCAATGATCCTGAACTTGCACTGGCTTGCCAAGAAGAGTTCGACATACGGCCGTTCATCGACGATAGCCGCAACGCCTCCTTTCTTGGGCCCGCGTATAAGCGCCGTGGCATACTCTTCCGGTGAACCGAGAGGTTTAAGCCTTGACTTTGGAATGCCGATGCTATCGGTCAAATAGTGCTCCGCAAAAGAGCCGACTTGATATCCGATGGGGTCGTCTCCGTCTTTTAAGCTCTCGATTCCTTTGATAGGAGAATAGAGCTGTTGCACCGTGAGTATAGACGTTAGACTCGCAGTGTAACTCGAGTTGATGATGAGAACCACAAAGAGCCATATCAGCAGCACTGCACGTCCGAGGGTACTCACAGTCGTCTCCCCTGGATTCAAATGAAACAATCGACAATTTAGATGCGTTTGAGTTTGATCGAAGAAATTTGAACTCAAAAATGATTTTGGGAATGAAGCTACTCACTGTGAGCAAAGAACAGAGTTGAGAGGCTGAACCTGCAAGGAAGAAACAAACAAATTCTAAGTCCCTCTACTAAGAAGCAATCTTTATTTTGATTGATCCAAGCTTACCACAAAATGGTTATTAGCTGCTGCTTTGGAGTCCCACGGAACTCATCATTCATCCGATGCTCCAAGATCCACACCACGATTCCGATGAAAATGAAGAACGCTGCACTAACGCCCCACATTTGAGGAGAAAACGGCCTCAAGAAAGCCCAAGCTCCCGTATTCCGCTTGCTAACTGAGGCCACCACCACTAACCCCGATGCAGCATATGGCTGCGTAAAGTCCACGATCTTGGTCCGATTTGTTGTGATTGCGATATCTCCCACCACGCCGTCGAAATACTATCGAAAAGCAAGCGCAATTTATTAATTAACCTTCCATTCACAAATTTCATCTAAGAAAAATGAAGAAGAAATAGTGAGATACTTACTCCTGTAGTGATCAGCTTCACAAGCTCGTTGTAGCTCGGATTTTCGAGGCCGTTTCCATAGGGCACAAACTGATACGGAACAGCGTAAGGCAGCAAATTCACAGCAGCAGTAAACACATCTATGCAGAAGCCTTTCGATGTATTGGTGCCCGGAACTTGAGACATAAATTCTTTATAACTGACTCTACGTGGCACACCGATCCTCAGTTGCTTCCCATTGTTCGGGAACACCCATCCACGAGGTGTCCTTATGGATTCTCCGGGCCAAAGAACGCTATTTAGTTGTTGAGTCGAGCTCGAACGATTCAGAGGCCGTCCGTAAAGATTCTCCGGAGCTACAGTTGATAATCCCGAGTAGTTAGACCAGTATCCAACACGATGAAGACCAGTTCCAACAACGTTTATAATCTCATACGCTGGAGAAATAAGAGACTTATCATCACTAAACTTTACTCTCCCTGTTAGACCAAGAAAATCGGTCTCCATCATGTTCTTGAGAAGGAGGGGACCTCCATCAAAAATCACCATTTTTTCAAGATTAAGCTTACTACCCTGTGTCGAAACCAAGTTCGAATCGTTAGAAAATGAGATGATCCCTCCTTGATTAAAGAACGAATCGATAGCATGAGCAACGAGCCAAGCAGAATCGTAGGCGTACAATCCATAGGTGCTTAGCCCCAATGAGCCGTGATTCGCCTTATTCCAACGTCTTGTAAAATACCGTTTTCTCTCCGAATCTGGAGTGTATTGTCTCAAAAAAAGAACGCCTTGTAAAGTTTCCGTCATTTCTACTGATCGAAAAGGCGGAGCAGAGTCGATAGAAGAGGAAAGCCAATCTGTAGCAATCCAAACATAGCCATCATCCATCATTCCGAGATAGTGAGCCACAGAGAAGATTGTAAAACCCGTATTAGGATAAGTATGAAGGACGATTACTCGAGACTCGGTTAATGCAACTTTCACGAGTATATCCATTATTTCGCTCCGGCTCACTTCTCCGGGAGGAATCCCAGCTTTGTAGGAAACTCGACAGCGCCTAGCTGCGAGTGCATCGTCTAGCGCAGATAGCCCATTTCTGCCATAATCATCGTCGAGGAAAATGACGATCACTTCCTTCCAACCATAGTTCTCGACTATATGAGCCACTGCATTCATCTGATGCAGATCACTCTGTGTTGCTCTGACAAAATAAGGGAACTGGAGACTCGAGAGAGTGGGATCCGTTGCAGAGAATGAGACGAAGGGAGTTGTAAGCTCATTTGCCACGTGGAGAATAGTATGTGCAACTACAGAAGATTGAGGGCCGATTACTGCAAGAATGTCTGTCTCCATAAACCTTAAAGCTGCACAAAATACAGATCTTTCAGCCTATCACTCAAGAACTCGTGTTTAAAATTTCCTCAACATTCGAGAATTTTATGATCAACATTCGATCAATGGAGCTCGTTTACATGAACAAAAAATGGAATTTAACTGGGAATCCTCATATGTCATAGATTTTCCAAGCATTTTAAGACAGTTTAGATCTAAGAACCGATCAATGGAGCTCGTTTACATGAAACTACAAGGTTCTTAGTTTGATCCACACTAAGATCAGCTTCATCTTCTAAAGTTAACAACCGAAGTAAAAATGGAATTTAACTCGATAAATTTCCTCAAACATTCAAGACATTTTAGATCAAGATTTGATCAGTTAAGCTCCTTTGCAAGTAACAACATACATGGCTGTTTGTTTGCTTCAAACTATGATGAACTTCATATTCTAGCGTTATTAACAGAAAAGAAAATAGAATCTAGCTGGAAACATTTTAGGGCATTTTAGATCAAGATTTGATCAGTGGAGCTCGTCTATATGAAACTACGAGTGCCTTAGTCTGATTCGAAGTAAGATCAGCTTCATCTTCTAAAGTTACAACAGAAAAAAAATATATATGGTATCTAACTGGAATACCTCATGTCATAAATTTGCTCTACCATTTTAGAGATCTTCAATCAAGATTTGATCAGTGGAGCTCGTCTACGTGGAACTATGAGGTTCTTAGTCTGCTGATTCAAACTAAGATCAGCTTCATCTTATAGCAAAATGAAATTTAACTGGAAGAAGTCAAATGTCATAGATTTCCTCAACATTTAAGACATTTTGGATCAAGACTCGATCGATGGAGCTTGTATACATTACAAGGTTCTCAACCTGATTCAAACTAACATCAGCTTCATCTCTACAGTTAACAGCACAAAAAATGGAATATACATAACTAGCAAAACATCCATTGTCGCGTAAATCATCAACATTGAAAACATTTTAGAGCATGATTCGATCAACAGAGCTCGTTTAAATGACACTGCAAGGTTCTTAGTCTGATTCAAACCTAGATCAGCTTCATCTTCTAAAATTAACAGCAGAAAAATGGAACTTTACTGGAAAACCCCTATTTTACCCACTAATTGTGATTAAAAGAAACATAATTATTGTGAGATGAGGAGTACCTTCAACCAAGCCAAGGAATCCACTGCAATTAGAGTTTCTGAATATCACATTAAATTTGGATCCTCTAAGAACACTGGAATTTGCGTTAATATCTTTAACAGCCTCTTCAATGGCAACCTTTGCAACTCTCCCAATCGTCGAATCAAGAGTGAAAATAGCTCCAACATTCACAATGGCAGGTCTCGAAGAAGCATTCGTACTCAACCCATTCGACAACACTCCTAAAGAGAGCGTCGAAAACAGAATAATCCAGAACACATTCATCCTACAGACATAGTATAAGTTTTCAATTAGTCAAGCCCAAAAATGCATCAACCTCACAAATTCCCAGCAAAAATTAATTCCAAAAATTATGATCAGAACATAAAAAATCTTGCTAAGTAGCACATAAAAAAACTCCAATTAAAGACTAAACACAAATTCAACACCTTTAGCTCTGGAAATGAAAAAAGTCAAAAATTTGGTCAATGTTCACAGCACAAACACACACACTGTGAGCTGCCAATTAACAAAGCCAACAAACTCCCAGCAAGAATTACTTCCACCAATTTACAAACAAAACCTAAAAAAACTTGAAAAAAGAAAAATCCCAACAAAAGGGTGCTTAAATACAGCATCTTTATCAGTGGAAGTGCATACAGAGACAACAAATTGCTGAATGTTGAGAGACATTTACAAATCAAAAGCAACAAGATTGCAGAAAAAAAGGGAAACATTCAAATTGCAGAAAAAGAATCAGATTCTGAGCTCAGAAGCATACCTTAGAGCAGCAAGATTGCAACTTTTGCACAAAATTATGCTCCAACAGAAGTGATTAAGAAGCTTCATATTCCATCAAAAACAAGAACATGATGCTTTGAGGTGTTTTGTAGAAGCCAAAGAAGGAGCTGAGCATGAAATCCATTAGACCATACGGCCCATCAAACCCATTAACCAAATTTACAGACAAATATGTTCCAAAAATAATTATGAGCATATATATTTTTATGTATATGTATATAACTTTATTTAAAGAAAAGAAAAGGAAATACAGAACATGATGTGGGTCATGTGGGAAACCTCTCAACCAGACTCTCAGCAAAAATCTCACCCAAGGAAACAAAACAAAACAAAATTCACCAAGAAAAAATTCAAATCACCTAGCATCTGACATGGCCCCCATTATTATTATCAAATGTATTTAATTTTCAAGAGAAATAAAATCGTGCTAGACAACAGCATTTGGTTATGAATGTCACGTCAATGAGCTTGGACTTTCTTATATTGATCATCTATATATTCATGCTTCCAAGTTCCACCAATGGATAGGGATGACAATGGATCCAAGACCCGGTTCAGATTCGGTGGTCCAGATCCGATTTTATAAATTTGAGTCTTTTAAAATTTGGACCCAATAGATCTGGACCAGATCCGGATTTAATAATCAATTTTCGGATTTGTATCTTGATCTGAATTTTTTAGAATCGAATTCGGTTCAGATCCGGTCCATGGATCCGTTCAATATATATATATAAATATATATATATATATATAATATATTTTGTTATTATTTTAATTTAGAATTTTTATGTATATACTTGGAAGATATTTTAATTTGGGATTGTTATTTATATACTTAGAATTTTTACAACTCGTTAGATTTATCATCAAAATTTATTATGATTATTATTACACTATATATTTTTTTATTATTTAAAAAATTTATTTTAGGATAAAAGATTATGGATCTGGATCTCAATTTTTTAGACCCGACGGATCTGGATCGGATTTGAACCAATTTTATTTTTACAGATTTGGATCTGAAGCAAGCCGGATTCGGTCCAAATCCGGGCCCATTGCCATCCCTACCAATGGATTAACTAAGAAAGATTATGGAAGTCGGATTTCAATAAATTATTTAATAATTACAGTCGTGTAAAACGCTGAGTGTAAAGCGGAGACGTAATCGAGAATATTTAGTCATTTATGTTTGAACAGAATAAGAATTTTTGGGAAGAAGTAATGATTAGATTTAGTATTGGTTAATTATTAACGCAATTGTGCTATATTCCACAGAAATCAATGGAGGGATAGAAAAAAGCTTTAAATGGCCACCATATTTAAACAAAAAATAATATCATTCATAATTTTCTTTAAGATACACCATATCCACAAATAATATGTTGGCGGTGGCCGAATTCATCATAACGTAACCACTTCCCTCCTATTTTACATATTAGAGTATTAATTTAAAATGTTGGTACTCTAATTTTATTGTCTTGTTTCAATTTCAATAATACAAATTTATTGGAAAAAAAACATAAAAATAATATAAATTAAATTTTGTGACGCGATTGGGACTAGGGCTGTCAAATGGGAATCCGGTATTCCGGGATTCCCGGTACCGAACCGGAACCGGTACCGGATAACCTGATTCCGGACGGTAACCGGTTCCAACCTCAAGCAAAATTCCGGTACCGAACCGGGTACCGGTTAATATTTAATTTTTTAAATATATTTTTATAAATAAATTATATATTATATTAATATTAACAATTACTAAAAATTTTAAATACCCTAAACCCTTAATTATATGTTATTATTTTTATAAATAAATTATATATTATTATTTTTCTATGTTTAATCATTGTTTAATTTGTTTTAGACTTTAAAAAAATAGAAAAAAAATACATTTTAATTTTTTATAATAATTTTCCGGTATCTTAACCGGTAATCCGGTATAACCGGTACCGGAACCGGGAACCGGCTAGCTTATCCGGTTCCGGTACCGGTTCCTAAAAAACATGAATAACCGGTTCCGGTACCGATTCCGGTTCCGATTAACCGGAACCGGACCGATAGTCAGCCCTAATTGGGACACTACACTTGGGACGGAGGATCCCAAGTCTTTTTTTTAGACAGATAATTTACAATTTAATTGTGAAGTTATTAATTTTCGTATACCAATAATTGTGACAATCTAAATAAAAATACATGTGACAAGATGAAATTGAATTGACAACGAAGTGCAGCTCAGTTGGTAAGACGCTTCCTCTCCAACCAAGAGGTCGGGGGTTCGAGTCATCCCGGGTGCGTGTGTGTGTGAGTATGTATTGTGTTTACCTGATAAAAATAAAATAAAAAATGAAATTGAATTGAATACTAAAAATATGATAAGATAATTTATTCACACCTACTTTTGGCTTGCCACATACGTTTTTTTTTTCCTGAAATTAAGGTTTTATATAAAATCGTGAAAATATTGACAGTTTGAATATTAATTATGTTGGTCCCGAAAGTGACTAATACACGTAGAGGGGGGGGAGGTGAATACGTGTATTGAGAAGTGTTTAACTTCTCTTTCGTTTTTCGTCCTTTTATCTGAGTAGACGCTTCGAATGCTAGTGAGGCTTTTGAAGCTTCTCGCTCGTGTGAAAGATGTGCGGAATGTGGTGAGTCTTTAAAGTTTTTCTTGCAAATTAAAACCTTGTTAATATTAAAAAGGTAAGTGTGAGTATGCGAATAATCAAAGCAATAAATAACTTAAAAATAAAGAGACAAATAATTTATAGTGGTTCGGAGCACCTCTCCTACGTCCACTCTATCCACGACGGGATGAATACCTTCACTCGGTATCCCTTGTTCGGCTTTGAAATTTTTTGCTCTTGCCGCTTTAAGCTCTCTCTCCAGTTGAGCGACCTTGTCATTGGTCGTGGAGAGTTCAGCTTCGGCAACTTCGAGCTCTCTGTGGACACGCTCCCTGTCATCCAACTCCGTAGACAGCTTTAGCACTTCCGAACGTAAGGCTGGAATTTCCAGAAGTTGTGCCTTAATAGTCGAAAGCTCATCATGAGCTATTTCTACGTGCTCTCTCTCCTCAGCCAACTGCAACTCCACAGCCGCTGATTTCACCTTCAACTCTTCCAATGCTTTGGTAGCAGTGGAGAGCTCATCTTCTTTCTTCACCATCTCCTCCTTCAGTGCTTTCAACTCTGTGGTAGCAGTTGAAAGCTTGTCATCCACCTGCTTCTTCTCCTCCTCAGCTTTAGAAAGCTGGCTCTCTTTCTCTTTTATCTCCGACTTCAGCTTGGCGCACTCACGCTCTACTTCATCGTGAGCGGTTTGAAGATCCGAGAGTCGTTCTTCAAATACACTGTCAGGGGCGCCAGCTGGTGTTAATAGAGTGGGTGTGTAATAGGGAACAAGCTCCTGGACCTTCCTCTCGATGTGCCTCCATACCTCTGGCTCATCGATCAAGTCGTCGAAGCGTTCCAACTCAAAGCAGCTAAGGATCAAGGCCTCTTCCTCGACCAGCGCTTTAGGGTCGTTAGCCCGCACCAACTGGCAAACTTTATACACGTTGGTGACGCGGCTTCGGATGTACTTCAAGAAGCGTGAAATAACCTCCAGCACGGATGGGGTAGAGAGAATTCTCCAAAGAATTCCCTGATTTCCTCTTCAGCCCACAAGAGCTCTCAGTCAACAGTCTGCACTACCGGACTGGACGCTTTAGGAGATTGAGGCGGGAGCGCGTTAGCCTGGATCTCCTCATCCGCTGATGAACTTGATGTTCCATCAAAATAATTGAGAGCGTCAATGCGAACGGCATCCGCTCCAGGCGCATCAACTTCCTCTCCTTCATCTTGTGCAGCTTGGGCACCGGCTTCCAGAACCTGACTTAAAGTCTTGTCAGAGTCTGAAGCGTTGAAGGAGGAAGCAGCGCGTTCCTCGTCATCTTCATCTATCAGTCCACGCTTCCCTGCCGGGGAAGGGACTGATACACGGGGCGGCGCTTTGGATTTTTTTGGCCTTTTCGACCCTTCTTCCTTCTCTTCTCCTCCTCCTTCTTCAATATTAGCACTTCGGCACTGGTATATTCAATGTCCGAAGCGGTAGGGGCGACAGTTCCAAACTCATCGCCTGGAAGCGCCTTCGTGAAAAGCACACGACTGTACTTGCTTTCCACGGGCCATTCTTGAGCTGACCAGGACGCCTCCAAAAAATAGGAGATCCTCATCCCATACTTGAGTTTGCCAAGAAACTCAAGTTGGCCTTTGTGTTCCCCGTCCTTCACTTCTCGGACGGCTTTGCTGGCCTCAACCAGCTGCTTTACAAACCACGCTCTCCAGTTGTAAAGCGTCCGGTTGATCGCGGTATCACAGAGCGCCGACAAGAGATGAATCTTCTGTTCCATGATGGTGGACCAGCTACCGGTGTGACAAAGTAGGCACTTTGTCACAATGTTGATCGTGTTGTCAAAGGGCGGTCAAAGCGATGTTGCCTTCGACTGCTTGCGGACGAAGATGGCGCGTGGATCCATTGTGAAGCGCCTGAACTCCTTCTGGATATCCGGATCTCCAGCAGACTCCGGATCTTCCCCAGAGTTAGGAATGGGGACAAAATCCTCGAATAGAGCATCGAGCTATAGGGTTTCGGTCACCACCGAGCAAACCATGCCGTATTCATCAAACTGTTGCAGTGAGATTTTGGTAGCTAGGGTTTCCGAGTTCAAGTTGTAGAGGAACTCGACGACCCCTACCGGATTAATGTACTTGGGATGCTGGAAGAGAAGATTTTCCAGGCCAGAAT
Organism: Mentha longifolia; assembly: GCA_001642375.2. NCBI lineage: Eukaryota > Viridiplantae > Streptophyta > Magnoliopsida > Lamiales > Lamiaceae > Mentha > Mentha longifolia. The sequence continues at coordinate 31,702,955 of CM038114.1, forward strand.
TGAGGATTGCTTTCTTGATAATTCCGCCGTCGGTCAGTAAATCACAATCGATGTGAGCCTCCGTATATACAAACTCTCCATAGCGGCTTCTAGGAGCAGGTTGCCATTTTGCATTAACCATTTTGAATTTTTGTAAAAAAATATTCAGTAGAGAGAGTTCTGCGAGTTGTAGAACTTGAAGAATTTGCAGAAATGGTGAAAATGATATATAATGAAGGTGATGAGAGAAATAGTTCTAATATATGCAAAGATAATAAGTATAAAGAGTATTAAAAGGTTAGTGGGGTGACGTGTCTTAGTGAGTGGATAAGATCACATTCCGGAAAATGAGTGAGTGGCTCTGATCGTGTATAGATCGTGCTTGACAGTTATTTGATCGTGCGGTTAGGGAAAAAGTAATATATTCGAAATGTCCGACGGCCAAGATTAAAATTTTTGGCGTTCGGTAGCGCGAGTAGGGTCTAGAATATTGTTTCAGTGGCAGTCTTTGCATTAAATGCAAAGATTTTGCACGCAATCTATACTTGATTGATATCCTACTTTATAGTTACATCATAATCTATATTTATTTATGAAATAAATTAATGAGATTAATCTTTCAAAAGATTCAAATTTGGCTGATTGCCATGCTTCAGAAATTTGACGAGAGCGTCTATTTCGGAAAGCGTCTGTATCAGCACTTTAATATTTTCGGTAAGTTGCGCATAAGGTTCTTGAAGACGCTTTGCGTTGACTCACTTACTTAAAATTGAAAGACGCGAAAGGGAGACTTACCAGTCAGTCAAAATTGTAAATGACTGATACCACGCTTTGACGATCCACATACTCAAATGTTAAAGCTTCAGCTGAGGGACAGAACGTTCACGCTTTGAAAGTGTGAGAGCGTCTGTTCTCATCTAGGCGCTTTCTCTCAAAGAATAAGTGCTTCCCCCTTAAACATAGCCTTGGACTATCTTTTAAAGAGAGTGTCAACTCTGTAGGGGAAGCGCTCCACTTATGTTGAGAAATGAAAATAATGTAAAGTCCTCTTACTAGGGTAGGTCTATCTCATGAATTCGATAACATGAGAGATGAGATTACAAAATCCACTAGGACCCGGTTGGGGATGAGTGTCTTCATAGATTTTAATGGAGTGATATGAGTTGCCTCATGCTTTACTAGGGATATACCATTTGGACATGAGATTCACATCATTCATGAAAAATCTATGAATTCACTTCCTTACTATGGCAAGCTATCTCATATTTTCATGAAGCGAGATTCTCGAGAATAGACACTAACCTTTGTAAAGTTGGTGCTTCACATTACTCAAAATAAATGAGGCTTTGACAATCAGCAGTGGTGAAGATCTTCAGTACGCTTTGCGCTTCTGACTCCTCTTCCACCATGAAAGCTTGTGAAAGTTGAGTGAGAATCATTCAAGCTACTCCATACAATACGTCCCAAAAATTACATATGCGTATGTTAACTCGAAGAGGATCATCAACTCAACGCTTTCATATTTCTTCAGCTTAATCAAATTAATCCGAGATTAACTCATCAAGGAAGAGCACCTAACCGCGCTTTCACAAAAACTGTGGAAGCGTGTAGAGGTCGATGCTCGTAAAGGGAACTTCATCCCTTCGATTTAATTATCATCCCTGATTAGGGGGATAAAGTCTTCTCTTTCACACCACTTGCAAAGACCGGTTCCCCCTTAACCAATTATCCTAACTATCTTTCCCATAAAGGAAAGCGTGAGAGTAGGTAGGGAACACGCTTTGCCTTCTCCACCTTTACTCCACCTTCTCCTCACCAAGGTCTAGCAACCCTAGTTCTAGGCACAATTTGTTGAAACGTGCTTGAGGAAGCGGCTTGGTGAGAATATCCACTTTCTGATCCTCAGTTGGAATCTTTTCCACCTTAACATCTTACTTCTCCACATGATCCCGAATAAAATGATGGCGAATTTCAATATGCTTACATTTTGAATGAAGCACGAGATTGTGGGTGATGGAAATTATGCTTATGTTGTCACAATAAATTGGAATCTCCGAACATTCCACTTTATAATCCTTCAACTGTTGCTTTAGCCAAAGGATTTGTGAACAACAGCTTCCCGTAGCCATGTATTCCGCTTCGGTGGTAGAGGTGGCAACACTAGTTTGTTTCTTTGAGAACCACGAAACTAACTTGTTGCCAATGAATTGACACGTCCCACTTGTTGATTTCCTATCAACTTTGCATCCACCGAAATCGGTATCAGAGTAGCCACTAAGCTTGAGATCATCTTCTGCCGGATATCAAAGGCCTTAGTTGATGGTCCCTTTAAGGTATTGAAGAATGCGCTTAGCTCCCTCCAAATAGCTTTGCTTCGGATTGCTTTGAAATCTATCACAGACGCCTACAGTAAAAGTGATATCGGGTCGGCTAGCTATAAGATATAGTAGAGAGCCAATCAACATACGATAATCCGTAGTGTTGACTGACTTGCCATCCAAGTCTGGATCAATCTTGAAGTTTGTATTCATTAGAATCTTGACGCTTTTGCAATTTTGAACACCAAACTTAGTGAGCATATCACGAGTATACTTGGCTTGATTGATGAAGATTTCACGACTCGTTTGCTTCACTTGCTATCCCAAAAAGCATGTCATCAGCCCCATCATAGACATCTTATACTTTCTCTTCATCAAACCCGCAAATTTATCACTCAAGGTTTGATTTGGAGAGCCAAAGATGATGTCATCTACATAGATTTGTACCCATAGCATGTCTTCACCATTGTTGATAGTGATGAGGGTTTGATCTACCTTCCCTTTTTGAAAGTCGCTTTCAACTAGGAAGTTTGAAAGAGTCTCGTACCACACTCTGGGAGCCTGCTTGAGGCCATACACCTGCTTTGATGAGTCGGTACACTTGATCACTCTTTTCAAAGCCTGGGGGCTGTTCAACGTACACTTCCTCCTTCAAATCTCCTCCATTTGATACACTTTGAACTTCTTGGATGCGGCATATGCAAGGAACATCCTAATGGCTTCGAGACGAGCAACGGGAGTGAAGGTTTCATCAAAATCGATGCCTTCCTCCTGGCAATATCCTTTCGCGACCAAACGAGATTTGTTGCGAACGATGTTGCCGTTTTCGTCGGTCTTATTCTTGAAGACCCATTTGGTACCGATGACGCTTTGATGAGAAGGTCGATCCACTAGGTACCAAACGGCATTCCTTGCAAACTCATTTAGCTCCTCTTCCATGGCAATTATCCAATTTGAATCATTTAGAGCGTCCTCCACCGATGAAGGCTCGGTGTTTGCTAGGAAGCAACTAAACAGGCAACTCTCACCATGAAATAAGGTACTTCTAGTCCTGACGCCCTGGCTGGGGTCACCTGGAACACCTTCTTGGGGATGATACCTCAACCAAAGCTTCTTCTGGTTGAGAGCCTCCATATCATCCGCCTCGGAGCGTGGTGTGTGTTCATCACCATTCCCTTGATCACAGACCACTGGACTGGATGAAGCTTCCTCACTGTTTGGAACCAATGAGGTCAGAGGATCAGCTATTCTCGAGTTTGGTTCCCCCTTATTGAGAGAAAGCTTATTGAGATCATGTTCCATTGCTTCAACTCCGTCTTCAATTTCCTCTTCTACTAAAGCGTCCACCAAATCTACTTGTTTCAAGACGGAGCGCATGATTGGTCTAGAAGATGCTTCAGGAGTCTCCAATACGCTTTCAGGTCCAGCGTTCATGCTTTCAGCATTTACCTGTACCTGCGGAGTCTTGAAAGCAGCTTCATCAAAAACAACATGTGGTGTTTCTTCTACAACAAGAGTTTGATAATTGTAGACGCGATAAGCTTTGCTTGTAGGAGAATATCCAAGAAATATCCCCGTATCGCCTTTGCTATCAAACGCTCTCAATTGCATTTTACCATTGTTGTGAATGAAACACTTGCGACCAAAAATATGTAAATAAGAGAGACTAGGAGTTTTTCCTTTCCATAATTCATATGGGGTTTTGTCGTGGCGTGTGTTGATTAGAGCACGATTCTGGGTGTAGCAAGTGGTGAAGGTCGCTTCTCCCCAGAATTTCTTTGGTAGTTGGGCATCCGCGAGCATAGAGCGCGCAACCTCTTTGATAGTTCTATTCCGGCGCTCTGCAACGCCGTTTTGTTGTGGAGTGTGAGCTGCTGAAGTCTGATGTAGAATCCCATTCTCTGTGCTATATGCTTCAATGAATTGATTGAGGAATTCTGTTCCTTTATCAGAGCGTATTTTTACCACATTCAATCATTTTTCCACTGTCAACTGCTTTAGGAGCTTTGGAAGTTCCTGAAGCATATCTTTCTTTTTTAGTAGAATTAGTACCCACGTGTAGCGTGAGAAATCGTCCATGACTACAAGAGCATACGTTCTCCCACTCAAGGTGACCGGTGAAATAGGACCGAAGAGATCCATGTGCAGGAGCTCTAGAATTCAGGATGAACCATGTCCCTCGACACTTTGAAAGGACTTCTTGATCTGCTTGCCTTCTTGGCAGGCTTGGCACACAATATCCTTGTTGAAGACTTCATTAGGAATACCTCGAACAAGATTCTTTCGGGAGATCTTGTTCATTTTTTTGAAGTTCAAATGGTTGAGGCGACGATGCCATAACCACCCAATCTCCGAGGTGCATCTAGCGATGAGGCAGGTTCTGACTTCGCAGCTACCGAGTTGGCTACATACACATTTTGCCTTCGAGTACCTGTAAGAACAACCTGCATAGACGCTTTGTTCTTGACAACACACTGGTTAGAGATAAACTCTACCACGAACCCGTTATCACAGAACTGAGAAATGGAAAGTAAATTATGTTTGAGGCCTTGGACATATGAGACATTAGGAAGTCTCATATTTCCAACGCAAAAAGTACCGTATCCTGATAGTGATGCCTTTTGCATCATCACCAAAAATTACATCTGGACCCGGCTTTATGATAAACTCATCGAGGAAGGATTGTTCACCCGTCATGTGATGTGAACATCCGTTGTCTAGGTACCAAGCGGCTTCTTCCTTCCTTTTGTCCGCATTTTTCGAGTTCGCCGCTTTGATCTAAGAGATCAACAATTTTTAGGTGCCCAATTTGCATTGGGTTCCTTGGTGCTAGTGGTTTTAGAAACTTGAGTTGGATTCACCGAGAAAGTGACTCCCTTCTCGAGATCCTGAACGAAATAAATATGGCTTTGTTTAATAGGAAAACCCTGAGTGTAATCGTGTGTGTAATTGTGAAGCGCTTACGGTTCCTCCTTCTCTGAGGGCGTGAAGGAGTGCTTTCACTTTGTGTAAAATGATCGATGAGATTTCGATCATGAAAGTTATGTGAAGCGTCGGGGATAAAGCGTACTTGAGTTCCTCCATGAGATGTGAAGTTATTCAAGTCAGCTTTACGCTCTTGTTGACGCTTCGGAATAGTCGAAGACTGGACACGCTTTGAATTATGTTTAGAGCGTTGAGGCTTTCCAGTCTTTGACTTTCTCAAAGCATCAGGTTGAACCTTCAAAGGCGCTTTGGAAGCTTGCCTTGAAGTTCCAGCCACAAACCCGACTCTCTCTTTTCCTTTGCTAGTAGCGTGTTGATCAGCTTTGGAGCTTTTCATCAAAGCTTCGGTACTAGCATCGGATGAAGCTGTGAAGGTGGAACTAAAACCGATTCCTTTCAAACTTTTTGAGGGTTTGAAAGAACTTTCAATTGTTTCAATAGCTACATAGGCGCTATTGAGACGATCGAGAGTGGCTTTGCGTTCTATGGAAGTGGATATGGTGCGTTGGTGATGTTCAAGAAGGTCATAGAACTTAGCCATCAACTCGAATATGTCCTTTTCTTTGGACTCGAGTGTATTGGCTAATCTGTCGTTCTCTTTTCTGAACTGAATGAGAACTTCCTGTTAGGATTCGTGATTCTTGAGCAACTCTAAATAGTCATCAAAGAGATCACTTTCCAAGCTGAAAGCCTCATCCTCACCGTCACCATATTCACTACCTAGTGATAATAGAAGAGTATTAGGTTCAGAAATATTTACCTCCTTCATTTCAGCTTCTATTGCCATGCAACCATAATCGTATTCATCATCAGTGAACTGATCTTCATCATGGTCGATGGACTTTTTGGATTCGACGGGAGCGTCGGCTACTAGAGCACGACGGTTATCTTCACGACGAGCTTTGACCTCCTCTTTTGTTGAGAGCTTCGGCCACTCACTTCGATAGTGACCCATTTTGTGGCATTCAAAGCATTCGATATGAGCCTTATCTCTAGGGATGGCTGTGGCTCTCGCATCCCTCTTTCCATCTCGTGGGGCGAAGCGCGAGCCTTGGCCTTGAGCTTTATATAACCTTTTATATTTGGCTGCTCTAGCATTGGAGTTGTTGAACCCTTTAACGAGATAGAGAGCATACTCCTCTAGCTCCTCCCTTGACATCTCAACAACATCGTTGTTAGAGACATCGGCTTCAGCGGTGGTGGTCTCTGAAGCGGTTTTGAAAGCCAGATTCTTTGGTTTTGTCGGAAGCTCCTCCTCATTCTCACGAAGCGCCCTTTTGGCTAGGTCGAACTCAATTGCCTTAAATTTGGAGAACATCATTTCTGGAGACATCGTCCCTAGTTCCTTTTGTGAAAGGAAGAGTTCCTTCATGGTCTGCCACTTTCCATACAGAGCTCGAACCACCTTTTGATTGATCTCCTTGAAGGTGAGATCTCTACCTAGGGAAGCCACCGTAGTGGTGATCCCTAACACCCGAGTCTCGAAAGACTCCATGCTCTAATTGGGTTTCATCGTGAGAGCTTCAAACTCCTGCATTAGTACAGAGAGCTTGTTTTCCTTGATTTTCTCTGTACCTTGTGAGATTAGGGCAAGAGTTTCCCACATCTCCTTCGCCATTTTGCATTTCATGATTCTTGGAAGATAGGCGTCAGAGATGGTTGACTGGATCACGTTGCGCGCCACACGATCTAGATTATCAACTTTGAAGTCATTGGCCGTAAATTCCTCTCTTGGCTTCACGACATAGACATTGGTGGAGGCACTTTCTTCCTCGTCAACTGGATTACCGTCTAAGTCGACGGGTTTCTCCATTTCACGGTTCCTCAATAGGCATTTTATGATTATGATGGGTCATTTCTTGATCACTTCATACATGCGGTCATGAAATGAAGCGAGATGGGACTCCACACGGAAGCTCCACATGGTGTAGCCCTCGATCGAGAACTGAGGAAGCTGTGCTGAGGAAGACATCTTGAAAAAGAGATTAGAAAAATGCAATATGCAGTGAGTGAAGTTTTAATGCAAGTTTGGAAAGATCGGTTCAGGTAGACCTACTATAGCGCTTTCGCGCTACCAGTATTCAGAAACAGAGGTCAGTTAGAATCCCTGCTCTGATACCACTTGTTGGTCCCGAAAGTGACTAATACACGTAGAGGGGGGGGGGATGAATACGTGTATTGAGAAGTGTTTAACTTCTCTTTTGTTTTTCGTCCTTTTATCTAAGTAAACGCTTTGAATGCTAGTGTGAAAGATGTGTGGAATGTGGTGAGTCTTTGAAGTTTTTCTTGCAAATTAAAACCTTGTTAATATTAAAAAGGTGAGTGTGTATGCGAATAATCAAAGCAATAAATAACTTAAAAATAAAGAGACAAACAATTTATAGTGGTTCGGAGCACCTCTCCTACGTCCACTCTATCCACGACGGGATGAATACCTTCACTCGGTATCCCTTGTTTTATACTTCCAAGGGGAAATGATTCAAGGCTAGTAACAAACTTGCACTTGAATCCTCAGAGATTTCACGGGCTCTCGAGAAGCCTTATAACAACAAACTTTGCTACAAAGACTTTACAACCTTACAACTCAATCTAACACAATAGACTTGGTTTTGGGGTTTTTGGGTTTTCGTAGATGTGAATCCTTTACAATGAAGATCACTAGTAAAGGGATAAGGATTCTCGAAGCTAGGCTTTGGATATAAGCGGTTTAACCTAGAAAAAAAGTAGTTGCAATACTCAAGAAAGCAAGGTTCTTGAGGACACACTAATGTGAAGCGTTTCTAAAGAACTAAAGGAATGTAAAAGATATTTTGCTAGAGTTCTTGCGAGTAGTATGCTTGAATTGTTTGTACGTGCGTCTTTTTAGTGTGTGTGCAACTCCTTCTATTTATAGTAAGGAACCCTACTTCCTGTTGAGAGAGAAGAGGTTGCGTGTTCCTTAATTTTTGGATAATTTGGCGTGTCAGCCTGCAAGAATCAGGTGGGGATGTCCGCCTTCACCTAACTTTGACTTCTTGGACTGTAGCCGTTTCCGTTGTGCAATAGTGTGATGACACGTAGGCTTCATTCTGTGAGATGTTAGACATCCGAGAGTTTGAAATTCAAACTTGGATTCTGTGTCAACCTTGTCACACTTGCACTGATTGACGCTTTGATTACAGCTCTATATCAGAGACGCTTTGGGTGAGCTGACTTAAGAGCGCTTCGCTTCCACTGGTCGGAAGCTCGCTCTTAGCATCTTTATCTGAAGCGTCTCCTAGACGCTTTGTCAAAGCTTCACTGCTGACGCTTTCACTGCTGGAGCCTCTTCACTTCCTGACGCTTCGTGAACTCTGACTGCTTCATCTTTGGCGCTTCTAGACTAAAAGAAAAGCATCCTAACATGTAAACTTTTCTAAGAGTAACTTGTCTAGTTCATCAAAAACAATAAGAGAAATATTCTAAAGAAGGTTTTGGAATCGAATCAAAACAAATTGTTTATTACTTGATTCAAGTTCCCCCTTAACATAATATCCCAACAAATTGTTATTTCGTTTTGATCATAATCCAATTATGAAAAATTAAATTGTTTAGGATTTTTTTAAAAAAAAGTTTGGGAATGTTTTAATTGCTACAATTAAGAAATGGAGGTGTCGGAGTGATTTTTTTAATGTAGAATAATAGGTGAAGATTATGATTTTTTTTTCTTTTTCTCTTTATAAATCCCATCATTTAAACGTGGATATCAAGAATCACATAAATAGCAAAGGATAGATACATGGGAATGTGTTAATTGTTTGTGACTATAGAGGATACAATGAACATGGATTGTATAAGTGGACCGAACCGTTTCACCTCATTAAGGAAAGAATAAAGTCATTTTTTATTGATTTATAAATAGTTACCAAAAGAAGGGTGTAGTGTAGACAACTTTATGAGTAGACAAAAACTTGTGTCAGCCGGAGGCACCGTGCGGCCGGGCCCAAAGTGTCAATCTTTATACAGAAAAATAGTCAATTTATATGAATAAAAGTGTCAATCTTTAACATAATTATTTTACGAATAAAATGACAATTTTTAAAAGTTTCAATCTTTATACAGAAAAGTGCCAATCTATATGAATAAAAGTGTCATTGTTTTAGCCCGGTCGCACAGTGCCTCCGGCTGACCCAAGTGTGTCCCTTATGAGTAATCTCCACATTAGTATTTTGGTCCTTTTTCTTTCTTTCTGAAAAAAAAAATATATATTATTTTTTTCATTTCGACATCGTTAATTATTTTATTGCTACATTGTACCTTAAATTTATATTTGAAATATGATCATTCGAAGAAACTTCCTCTTCCCACTGAAAATTAAAATGGTTTGGGACTTTGGGTTGGGGGTGGAGTGGGGGTGGGGGGGGGGGGTTGGCTGATTTGGGACCACCTGCTCCACCATTTGTGGCAGTAACTAAAAGCTCCATTATTTTTGGTTTTCAGCGAGCCGATCAGATCTTATGTCCCCATTATAGTGTACAAATTGTGTATTAAAATTAATTAATTAATTTATTTTTTCTTAATTTCGATATAATATGATTTCATCTATTATTATACTAATTAACAATAATTTATTAATGCAATTAGAGTATGTATTATTTTTGTAGTATTTTTTTATTTTTAACTAATAAAATTATACTAAAAAATAAATAATAAACCTTAATTGAATTGGTGAACCCTAGTAAAATTGTATAAATTGAAAAAAAAATTAAAAAAAATCAATTTTAAAGGGAGTAGAGGATCTCATGTGTTGGGCGAGGATAAGAATTTTTGAAGGAAGTCTAAGATCATTTTATTTCAATCTCGTAACTCGTGTTCATTTTATTTATCTAGCTAAAGGAATGTTTCGTTTTCTTTTCCTAAAAAAGAGACCACAACTAGAAAATAGGTCAACACGATTTTTGCGTAGGCGTAGTAATTATTTTATTAAATAAGGTTTGGAGTTTCTATAGTCTAATTTTTTGTGACTATTCCTTATTACGAATGGGAGGTCTACCACTTGAGTGTCTTCGAATAAATTAAAAAAAAAAAAATACCACTTTAATTAATATAAATATTGATATTGATTTCCTTCTCAAAAAAAAAAATATTGATATTGATGGTTTTCATAAAATGAACTATTCGTTTCTAGTAGACGACAAAATTTAATAAAAAAAAATGCCAAAAACGTGGAAGGCAAATATTATAACATATGAGGCCAGGAATTGACTTTGAAATTCCTGCACGTCGGTTGCAACCATATTTCTAAGGAGTAAAATAGCTCTATTTAAATCACTTATTCATATTTAAAATATTATAAAATCAACCTAAAAATCTTCGCCCATCATTTGTGAGATCTATGTACATTATTGTCTTTAACAACCAATTAATTCAATTCGGCTGCACACTTGCGTGCAAAAATAAGTGTATTGTCTTTTTTACAAAGTCTATTGTTGTTTTTGATGATTTGATTAGTTTCTATTTCTTTTTTAAATATTGCAACATATGTACTTTTCGGTTGTGTTGTTTAGTGTAAAATTTATTAGTTATTTTCTTTGATGTAATAATTATTTGTCAGTTATTGTTTAACGTGAAATGTTATATTTGTATGTATTGTATTAACCTTATGAATTATTGACATTGAAATGAAATCATATTTGGCATTCAAAAGAAATGAAGAAAAAATTGGACTAACCAAATTAACCAAAATAACAAACAATTATTTTGGTTGATTATGTTCGGCTTTCGAAAATGATTTTAGTTTGATTTGAAAATAATTTCAAAATTTTATTTAATTTATTCATTTTATTTTAAGTCAAAATCAACCAAAATAATCAAATGCTCACACTATCATTATCTGAATGCCGTTTTCATATTTCCTTTACGGCGGGATTTCTGGGATCTTGACTGCTTCGCCTTTTCCCAATGTACTTTATTTTGCGGCTATATTTCCAGAGGCAGTCCTCTTTTCGTCGTGCAGCTTCTGACTTGTACTCTCTTCACGTTGAACTTTTCTTTCTATTGGAGACTCTGCTAATGATGGCTTGCTTCTGCTCCGAATCTCCTTACTTGAATGTCAGCGTTTGTCCACATACTTGATGCTGATGAGAGACTTCGCTTGGGTATCAGCATCTGCTTGATCAGCACTTGTGATCAGTGCTTCTTCGAGTATTTCCCACTCAACATCTTCTTCTTCTTCTTCTGCTGCAGCTCTGATCTTTACTTCACGGTCAATCCTGCTTTGCACGACTATGATTAACACGTATTTTATGTGCATGTCAAATGTATTTTGCATGTGTTTGAGTCTCAATTTATGTGCTTAAATGTTAGAAATGCTAGGGTTTCTTAACTTGTAGCATACTTTATACTTTTCTCATTTTCTATAAGTTTTCGATCTATTTTTGTAAGAATTTGAAAGAGCATTCATGTGGCTAAGGATCAAAGGCCGGAAACGAGGAAGAATCGAGCTTAATAAGAGTAAAACTTGTGCTTAAAAATGTAGAATTTCAAGTTATATAGCTAGGGTTTCACTCGTTTGATTTCATTTATATTTTTCTCGCTCTCTTGAGTTTCTTTATGCTTTTTCCAGGAATAATGAAGAACTTATTTGACCAATTGAACTATTCCATGTCTAAGAGGAGTTCGTTAGGAAGCCATAGCAAAAAGCGGATCGAGAATCGGAGTTCGGACGAGAGAGAACGAACAAAAATGGCGAAGTTGCGCAAAACAAGGAAAACCGGCGGGTTGGCTGGCGGTTTGCCAAACTGCCGGGAATTTTCATCAAACCGCCGGTTCTCCACCTCATTCTTCAGCAAAGATGGTGGTCTGGCCGGCAGTTTTCCAGACCGCCGGTTCGGCGAGAATTACACCTATTGACCGAGTTTGGCTCGTCCAAACTCGGTTCAACTCGTCCCAAACTCGGTTTTTGATTATTTAACCCCTACATTCACCCCATTTGGGTATCTATTCCATACGTTTACATTCCAAGAACCCTAATTAGATTTTATACTTTCCTCTTTAGTATTTTCATGATTGTTTGAGCTACACTTGTTGGAATTTAAATTTAAGCATAGATTCTTATTCCTTATTTAATTCTCTTTCTTTTCCTCATGATTTCATCTATTTTTCATGGTTTAATTTCTTCAATTAAGCATAGCTAAATTTTCCTTTGGTTCCAATATATGAAGATATGATCTAGAAAACTAGGTTTTTGGATTTTGTTATTGGATTTACCTTCTAATTCATATGTCTTGTGGTTTAGGTCTTGAATATTATTGCATGATTGATTGGCCATCATTAAGTGCATACAAGGTGTTTGGTTAAATGCTTAGGAGGCTTTAATTCATAACACTTGGCATCAAATCACACCATATTAGTACTTCTTGCTAGTAGGAGCTTCTAGATAATTAATTGAGCTATTTGGAATTAATTTATGCATCTTGAGACCTAGCGGAGATAGATGTCATAGGTTAATCCACTAATATTGATTGCTTCAAGAGAAGAATTGATGTTTACTATATATAGAACTCTCATATGAGTTAGATTAAAATGGTTAATCCATGTAAATCCTTAAACCTAGGCTTCTAGTGATTATTGGATTATATTTGGAACTAAACTCTTTCCTAATGATTTTTAATCGCTTGTTATTAGTTGTTGATATCTAGTTGCTTACTTTTCATTGTTATTTAGTTTATTTGATCATTGAAAGGAAAAACCCAAAATCATGTTATTTTGTAGCTTGGATAGTAGTTAAATAGCTAGGTTACTAGTTGAAACTCTTATGTCATAGCATTCCCTGTGGATTCGACTTGAATATACTATTCGATATCATTGCATTTGTCACCCTCAAAAAGTGAGCGATCAATTTATGGCGCCATTGCCGGGGAATGTTTAGTTTAAGTTTCAATAGTCGATTTGGTTATTGAGTTACTAATTCAAGCATTTGTTTCTTTTGATTTTTGTTTTGTAGGTTTATGCACACAAGATCTGAGGGACTACTTGTTCAACCTTTGATCTTGAACTTTGAAAGAAGGCATAGAAGAAGGAATTCTATTGAAGATCAAGAGATTGAGGCTCTTAGGAAGCAATTGGAGGATATGCAAGCTTGGAAAGATGAGTAAGATAGAAGGGCTCAAGAGGCTCAACAACCACCATTAAATCAAATGATTGAGGCACCGGTCCAACAATTTCAAGAAGGAGGATGGGGACCTCGAGTCAATGTAAAAAACTTTAAGATAAGGACCGGCCTTATCCAAATGGTCCAATCAGAGCAATTCGGTGGGAGGCCCGATGAAGATCCAAATGCTCATTTGAGCACATTTCTTGAGATAAGTGATACGGTGAAGTATAATGGAGTCCCGAAAGATGCTATAAGGATGAAGCTCTTCAACTTTTCTTTGAGGGATCGTGCTAAAGAATGGTTTAAGAGTCTTGACAAGAGTGAGATCACTACATGGGAGAAGCTATGCAAAGTCTTCCTAGCCAATTACTTCCCTCCCTCGAAGGCCCAAAAGCTAATAACGGAAATCTCTCACTTTTCTCAACATGGTGATGAGACACTATTTGAAGCGTGGGAAAGGTATAGGGACTTGCTACGCAAGTGCCCTCAACACGGTTTTAGTGAAGCACAACAAATAGTGAATTTCTATAGTGGACTCTCTCCACACACAAGGAGCATAGTTGATGTTACTTCCGGTGGTTGTCTTGTAAACCGGAACGCTAAAGAAGCCTTGAGGATCATAGAGGAGATGGCGGCCAATAACTATCAATGGCCAATGGAGAGAGGCCCTACAAAGAGGGTGAACTCGGTTTTTAAGGATGCAAGGTATGATACTTTAGCCTTGGAGCTCGCCAATTTGAAGAAGACATATTACAGTGAGAGGAGAGCTCAAATGCACGGTGATCATTTTAGAGACGCTTCGAAGTTCAATGGAAATGAAGAAGTTTGATATGTTCATCAAGGACCTTATGGCAACTTCAACAACCAAGGAGGATTTCAAGGAAACAACCAAGGGGGATTCCAAGGGAATTACCAAAGTGGATATTCTTATGGCAATCAAGGTGGTAACCCGGTTTACCACACCAACACTAGGAATCATCTCAATCCCTCGTATAGAAATCCTAGCAATGCTCAAGTTCCATATTCCGGATTCTCCTTTTCTCAAGGGATGATTGAAGAACCTAAGAGGACATCCCCTTCTCTTTAGCAAATTGTTCAACAAATGGATAATCAACAAAGCTCCTTCATCACTCAAACATGTCAAAAGGTCAATTTCTTGGAGAATTCCCTCACTTCATTGTCAAAGCAAGTCAAGATGATGGAAGGACAAATTAGCCAAATGGCTAACCAAGCTACCACTCAATACAAGTTCGGAAAATCCTCTAGCAATGCTCAAGAAAACCCGAAGCAACAATGCAACGCAATCCATGTGGTGAGTGAGGTATCTTCCAAACCCTCACAAGAGATCCAAGAGGACAAAAATCCATATGTGCCATTTTATATAAGGAAAAAGTGGGGTGGTCAAATCGTCCCTCCTTGTGATCCGTCTCACGATCATATCCTTTATGAGAAGGAATGGACACTAAAGAGTTTTGCTAATGATATATACTCCGTGACGGTCCCGGATTATTGGCCTCCTTTGGAAGACATTTAAAGCAAATCGAAGGAAGAGATTCATGAATATCATAAGAGGATGAAGCTCAATAATGGAATTCCGTTGTCGGAGGACAAGAATTTGATGGAAAGAAGAAGAGGTGCTTATTATGTTTCTGAGATAAAAAAGTTACTTGGAGAAGAGAAGTTTAATGAGAAGGCAAAGTTCTACGAGAAACCACAAAGTACTACTCCCACTCCAACTCCTAAAGCTTCTCAAGATCAAGTTGAGCCAAATTGCTTGGATAATTTAGCATTGCCTCCTAAGTCGAATGATGAGAACTTGCATGAGAAGAATGGGAGTAATGCCATTACTTTGAGGAGTGGAAGAGCTTATGAGAATCATGCAAAGATTGGAGAAGAAATGGGAGCACCGGTTGTTGAAGACATTTCGTATGAGAATGAAGATCGAACCTCGTATGAGAGAAAGAAAAAGTCTAAAGGAAAAGCTATTTAAGATGAAAGTCAAGAGAATGAAGCAACAAAGGAGGCCCCTCCTCCCACCAATGATGTGAGCTCAAAGGCTCCATTCCCTCATCGACTAGCAAAGCCGAAGGTTGATGAAAAGATGAAGAAATTCTTGGATATCTTCAACAAGGTACAAATCAATCTACCCTTGCTTGATGCCCTTAGTGATATGCCGGGTTATATGAAATTCCTTAGGAATGCCGTAGCTAATAAGAGGAAATTTGGTTCTTTTGAGACCATAAATCTTACGGAGGAAGTTAGTGTGGTTATTTAAAGGAAATTGCCATTGAAGCAAAAAGATCCGGGAAGTTTCACTATTGCATGTGAAATAAGGGGGCAAACATTTGGTAGGTCGTTGTGTGATCTTGGTGCTAGCATCAACTTGATGCCATTGTCAATTTTTCGAAAGTTGAATATTGGTGAAATTAAGCCTACTACTATTTGTCTTCAAATGGCCGATGTTCGATTTCTTATGCTAGAGGAATAGTAGAGGATGTTTTGGTGAAAGTTGATAAGTTTATACTTCCGGTTGACTTTGTGATCTTGGATATGCCGGAGGACAAGGATATGCCACTCATCCTTGGAAGACCTTTCTTAGCAACCGGTCGAACTCTCATCGATGTGCGAAAGGGAAATCTCACTTTTAGAGTGAATGATGAGAGTCTCACCATCTCAATCGTTGATGCAATGAAAGGAGTGGATAAACCGGAGGTTGAAGAGTTTGATGAAGAGTCGGTGCTTGATAGAGGAGGGAGCTCATTCAAAGTCCCTTGAAAAGGGCAAAGAGGTATCGTCGAGCTAACGATGTTAAACTAAGCACTCGTTGGGAGGCACCCCAACATCTATCCTTTTTTATTTTTTATTTTTTTATTTTATTTAGTTTCTTTAGTTTGATTTTGTTTTTTGTTTCTCATTTTCAATTTAATCGTTTATTTTACTTGTTACTTATTCTTTATGCTAATACTTCCTATTTTTAAGTTCATTTCTCATTCACAAGTTCCATGTGTTTCATTGTCAATGCACGAGGTTGAATCGTGATGAGAATGAGTGAAGAAAGAGAATCAAATAGATCAAGCAAGCAAAGGAGTAAATTGCTTTCAAAACCACCTTCAACATAGCTATGGACCTTTGTAAGTGTAATTTAAATTTCTTATTATTCTTCCCTCCAAACTCATTTTAGACTTTATGATCTAAAATAAGTTTGGGGGAGGGGGGTAGGATAAGGAATTTAAATTACTTTACTCTTGGTTTTTAAGTTTCTATTTGATGTGGTATCATTGTGATTTCATTGATTATATGCTTAAGCTTGCTAGATGGTTGTGGTTGATTTGGGGTTAAATAGATAATTTTTGCATGTTTAAGTGGGTTTGTTGACGAGTTTGGGAATGAGCTTAATTGATGAAAAGTTCTTCTTTGGTTTGTTGGTTTTTGAATGTGAGCTTGAATATGAAATTTCTGAAAAATTGAAAAGTTTTGAATGGAAAAATGAATGTATGCTTGCATGTGTGAATGTGAAAGAACGTGTGTAATCTCTCAAGTGCTTTTGGGTGAGATGCCGATGATTGATGCTAAAATGGTGACATTTTTCTTGAAATTTCTCAAGTTTAAGTCAAGCATGATTGGGGTTATTTCACTTGAATAGCTTGGAATGATTGATCTTAAGTACTTAGACTCTAGGCAAAAAGCTTGTGAGGATTTTGAGCCTAAGAACTATGCATTTTACATAGTAATATCCTTTCTTGAGAGCTTGATCTTGTATTGCATTCTCTTTACTAGAACTTGCCTTGATACTCTTGTTAGAAATATTACATGTTTGCATAATTAGGAGATGATCTTAGACCATTATAGCATAGCCCATTTTCCCTAAACACTAACCTATCTTTCATTACTATTGTCGTCCCATTTTGAGCATTGAATAGAGTCTTTTCTTCTTGAACCGGATGATAGGGGGTGAGGATGGTTAAGGGAACCTTGGTAAAATTTGAAAATTCATGAGAAATGTTGGGTGATGGTGAAAGGTCTTGAGATTGGTTTTGAGTTGAAAGAACACTCCTATAAGCTCAATGTTAGAAAAGAAAAGAATAAGAATAAAGTTCTTATTGAAAAAAAAAAAAAAAAGAGTAGTAAGAACAAAGTTCTTATAAGAAAAAGAAAAGAATAAGAGCTTCTTTAGATATTTGGTAGAAGCTTGGGATTCATTAGCTAAAAAGGGGTTGGATAAGGTGGAAGATGAAGGAATTCATACTTAGAGAGGTGAAGAAAGGGGGTGAAGGAGCTTAGATGAAAATTTAAGTCACTTAGCCTAAATTTCCCTACCTTAACCAACGTCCCTATATTACAAGCTTAAGAAAAACCTATTTGATCCTAATTTGTGCATGCATTGTGGTATTGGAAACTTGAGTTGATAGGAAAACTTATGGTTAAAGTGATGTATTGCATGATTTCGATGAGTGCTTACCTTTCCTTATATCGAGTGATGAGTGATACACACTTCTTGTGAGGTCTAGGGTCAAATATGCTTGAGTGATTGAGTTCTAAGTTAGGATAGTGATTGATCTTATGAATGTTTGGCTTGACTTGAGAATTTCCTTAAACAAAAATGGTTTTTGAAGTGATATGAGGCATCGAGGAACTCAAAATGCACACCCATACGTGTTATGTGTTTTGATTGTTCATTTCATTGTTCGGGACGAACAATGGCATAAGTTTGGGGGAGTGATTAACACGTATTTTATGTGCATGTCAAGTGTATTTTGCATGTGTTTGAGTCTCGATTTATGTGCTTAAATGTTAGAAATGCTAGGGTTTCTTAACTTGTAGCATACTTTATACTTTTCTCATTTTCTATCGGTTTTTGATCTATTTTTGTAAGAATTTGAAAGAGCATTCATGTGGTTAAGGTGTTGGGGTTGTTGTGTATAGCTAAAGCAAAAACTTGTTTTAGTATATACGACATGTATTCCACTGGTAACAATCACCTATCTGAATAAATATATTAATAAGAATAAGCCCTATATCTCATGTTTTAGAACACGTGGACGGCTCGGTTTCAGGGAGATCACGCAGCGTTCGATAATAATTATGAGATATAAACAATGTCACAGTCGAGATAGCTTGGGAAAACTATCGGTTTAGACTGCAACATAACGGTAGTGGCAGGTCTCAGACGCTAGTTATGTTGGTATGGTGGAATGTATTGACAGGATCGAGTGAGATAAGGTTCTTCTGAGACTGACCCTACCAATAGGTGAAGAACTAGAGATCTCGAGATTTAGATATATGATCTTAATCTCAGTATGCTATTAGAGATATATGTGTTGTTCACTGTTACTTTGACTTGTATAGCTAAGGGTCTATCACAGCATCCCTGATGACTTGCATCTTGGGTAACATGAGGGCACATGGTATGTCTAATTAGTTATATCGAGACACCGTGTCCTTATTAGGTTGAGAGATATCCCCTCAGGGAGTTCACAAAGTTTATTATACCAAGTCATGCATGCTGATTAAGTTCAGGTATAATAATAAGGGGTGAACGGGTACTACTTGAGGAAAATAAGATATTAATTAATTATGAGCAGTCAGAGGAGCTCTAATTAATTAATGGATATCGGAGTCATTAAACATGGGGATAACTCTAAATAAAGTATCAGCCCCAATCTACAAATTGAGACAGAGCGGTGATTCAGTTGTGATTCTTTAGTGGAATGCGTCACAGCTCTAATGAAATAAATATTCTGGGTTGATCATGGTTATTTCATTAGGTAAGGCTAAACTCTGTCTGGTACATAGATTCCTGGGGTGGCCCAAGAGCTCTTCAGGAAATGAATTCAAGGTATTATTGAAGGATATCAATTTTGGACTGAAAAGAGGCATTATGGGCCTGAGCCCAGTAATGTGGCGCCTACTGTAGTGTAGGGGACGCCAGTTTTTCTCTTCTGGTGTCCATCTGATCTCAATAATTGCACTCTGGTTAATTATATAATTATGAAATAAATTAATATCTAATTAATTAAGATTTATTCTTAATTAAGGATTTAGATAATTAATTTAATAATTATATATTATTTTCCTTATAATAATTAGGATTAATTCTAATTATATTTAATTAGAATTTGTTCTAGTAATTATTAACTTAACCGGGCTTTTATTAATTAAAAGCCCGTGACTTAGTGAACAAGGAAAGTGGCGCCCCCTCCTCTTATAAATAAGGTGAAGGAGATTCTCAAAAGCCTAAGTGTTGGAGAAGTGAAATCGGCGCCTACTGCAGAGGGAGAGTTCTTGGTTCTAAAGTTCCTAGACACCGACACAGTCGAAGAACTTCGAGGAAAGGGATCACACCCCAGTAATCTAGACCTGTAGATTACTCCGTCAGCACAAATCTGAGGTATAATTCGTTAAACTCATTTGTATGATTTAGTTGCATTTAAATTATCACATCCAATTCGAAGATCTAGTGGGAAAAATGAATGCTTTCAAGCAGCAATTCCATCATAAGGATCGAAGGCCGGAAATGAGGAAGAATCGAGCTTAATTAGAGTGAAACTTGTGCTTAAAAATGTGGAATTTCAAGTTATATAGCTAGGGTTTCACATGTTTGATTTCATTTATGTTTTTCTCATTCTCTTGAGTTTCTTTATGCTTTTTTCAGGAATAATGAAGAACTTATTTGGCCAATTGAACTATTCCATGTCAAAGAGGAGTTCGTTAGGAAGCCATAACAAAAAGCAGATCGAGAATCAGAGTTCGGACGAGAGAGAACGAGCAAAAATGGCGAAGTTGCGCAAAAGAAGGAAAACCGGCGGTCTGGCCGGCGGTTTGCCAGACCGCCGGCTCCCCTTCCCACAGACTGCCGGTTCGGCGAAAATTACACCTATTGACCGAGTTTGGCTCGTCCAAACTCGGTCCAACTCATCCCAAACTCGGTTTTTGATATATTTAACCCCTAAATTCACCTCATTTGGGTATCTTTTCCATACTTTTACATTCCAAGAACCCTAATTAGATTTTATACTTTCCTCTTTAGTATTTTCATGATTGCTTGAGCTACACTTGTTGGAATTTAAATTCAAGCATAGATTCTGCTTCCTTATTTAATTCTCTTTCTTTTCCTTATGATTTCATGTATTCTTCATGGTTTAATTTCTTCAATTATGCATAGCTAAATTTCCCTTTGGTTCCAATATATGAAGATATGATCTAGAAAACTAGGTTTTTGGATTTTGTTGTTGGATTTACCTTCTAATTCATATGTCTTGTAGTTTGGGTCTTGAATATTATTGCATGATTGATTGGTCATCATTGAGTGCATATAAGGTGTTTGGTTAAATGCTTAGGAGGCTTTAATTCATAACACTTGGCATCAAATCACACCATATTAGTAATTCTTGCTAGTAGGAGCTTCTAGATAATTAATTGAGCTATTTGGAGTTAATTTATGCATCTTGAGACCTAGCGGAGATAGATGTCATAGGTTAATCCACTAATATTGATTGCTTCGAGAGAAGAATTGATGTTTACTATATATAGAACTCTCATATGAGTTAGATTAAAATGGCTAATCCATGCAAATCCTTAAACCTAGGCTTCTAGTGATTATTGGATTATATTTGGAACCAAACTCTTTCCTAATGATTTTTAATCACTTGTTATTAGTTGTTGATATCTAGTTGCTTACTTTTCATCGTTATTTAGTTTATTTGATCATTGAAAGGAAAAACTCAAAATCATGTTATTTTGTAGCTTGGATAGTAGTTAAATAGCTAGGTTACTAGTTGAAACTCTTACGCCATAGCATTCCCTGTGGATTCGACTCAAATATACTATTCGATATCATTGCATTTCTCATCCTCAAAAAGTGAGCGATCAGACTATACTACTTAATTCCTTAATAGTGTGAACCTTGGTGAACTACTTTTTGTCTTGATCTGGGTGGCCTATTATAGGAAATTATTTTAAGAGATTTTGGGATGGATTTTGAAATTTCATCAAAACCACAAACACCCCGTTAAGTTCCTCTTTACAAATTATCCTAATATTATATCTCAACAATGATACTACCCGAGCCTAATATGTGCAGGTTTGAGGGGTATTTGGTATCCACTATCCATTTAGTTCGCGGGTATGGTTTTGGATAGTCACTATCCGTACTCGTGAAACTCGTTTACCTGCGAATAATACACACAAAAATAGCCGACTACCCGTGAATTAAGTCTTCCCCATAAATGATGCCGACGATGATGAGAAATAGCAGCGCCCCTAGGCCCCCTACCTCACAAGCCTCAGCTCCTACTCTAAGAAGTGAGCAATTTTCTCCGCTAACTGAAGAAGTAGAACCAAATAAAAAGAGTTAACATGTAGAAGATGAAAATGAATTTTGAATATTAATTGTGAATTTGAACTTTAAATTTTAGTTGATAAATTTAGATATTAACTATGGATTTGAACTTTGTGATTTATGGATATGAACTTTGATAAAACATGTGAATTTGAACAATGTCAAATTTTTTATTCGTGTTAAATTTGTCATTAATTTAGATATAAATTTTGATTCGCGGGTGGCAGGTACCCGACGGGTGGCAGGTTGGAGGATACTTGACGTGTTGATGGTATCTGCGGGTGGAGGGTACTATCTTTGCTCATAGGTACGGGCATGGATAACTACTATTCGTGCATGTCGTACCTGATTGTCATTTCTACTATTATGTGAGTTCTATTTCAAAAATAAAAATTATCTATTTTTTTATGGATACACAAAAATAAATGTATGTGAGTTCTATTTCAAAAATAAAAACTGTCAATTCCAGAGGGAAGGCGCATGCATCAAGGGTGTGACTAGGGGTTTGAATAAAGAAGCAGGAATAGAAATGGGATTCAATTCGTTTCAACAATCGACTAATACTTCTCGAAAAGTTGGGCAGTATCTCTTTTGCAAAGGGAATAAGCCACAATAAATGCAATGGCAATATACCCAATATAACAACATATCTTTATACTAGGATTGCTTAAGATTCGATGGCTCAACAAATCAACATAAGTCCATCATTTAAATGCATTAATTCGAGTTCAAGCTCTCGAAAATGAGTGCATATCTCTAGTTCAGGACAAGAAATACATTTAGTGGAAGCTTAACAAAAAGAGATTCCTAGCCTCAGCTTCGCACCGTCATCACAGCTACATCAACCTGAAATCATATTGAAATATTTAGGTTGAGTACAATTGTACTCAGTGGGCTACACATTTTATCAATAAATTATGAAGACTAACAGTCCTTAAAGCATATAAGTATGAAACATAACAACATGAAGCAATAGTAGTTTATGAAACCTTAGCGACATAAAACCATAGCAATTTATGAAACCATAGTCGTAAAACATAACAACGCAATAAGTCCACCTTTAACTGTTTTATTTTATCTAGACTCCAAGTCGTAACCATGTGAGTCCATTTAGTATCCAGACTCTAGGCCGTAACCTTGAGAGTCTATTTAGAATATATCCAGACTATGGGATTGTAATCCAAGGTGTCCATTTAGCATAATATCCAGATTCTAGGTCGTAACCCTAAGAGTCTATTTGGCTTGCATCCAGACTCGGGATTGAAATCCAAGGAGTCTATTTAGCATATATTCAGACTCTAAGTCATAACTCTGAGAGTCTATTTAGCTTGTGCACAAAATTCTATTAATTTATCCCATAACAATAAACGTATATGTTGAGCCTTGACCATTTTATGGATAAGTAGTTTATTTCCAACCAACATAATATTATGTAATTCGTATACATTTAGAAGTAAAGCCCACCTCTTGAAGCGTAGTAGAATGGCCGGTCTTGATAGGCAACACCTAAATTAACGTCCACATCGATCCGCGCCTATTCAATACGATGTAATAAGAATCTAATTCTCATAATAATACGATCACTAAGGGAAAATATAATCATTTCTATATTTTCTTATTAGCAAAATCTGTTAAGGGCTAACAGATTAATTTGGAATCCTTTAAATCTTCTCATTAATGGAATAATCATTTTATTATTATTAAGAGGTCCAATTAAATAATTAATTGGGTTCAAGTATTCGTTGAATATTTAATCCGAAATTAGGATAAATTTCGGAACATATTTTTGGTCTAATTTAAGGCTTAGAAATTTTTTATTTAAACCTTGATTAAAATGAGAGTCTAATGACTTAATTAATCACAACCCATTTTATTAAACCATCTAGCCCAACTGCTCAATTTGTTAATGAACTGGCCCAATCTCCATTAATTAACTCAGCCCAAATCAATACACGGCCCACTTAAAACAACCCAATTTCAATTCTCCCTCTCATTCTCCTCTGCCCGACCTCTCTTCCTCATTCTCAAACTCCCTATTTCTGTCTAACGAATTATCCTCCCTCTTCCCCCGTCTTCTCCCCTTTTGCAGAACGCCGGCGGCCGCCATTACTCTGCTGCCGCCGCTATGGCATTGTCTTCTTCCCCCTCGGTTCTCATCTCCTTTCAATCCTCTCTCTCTCTCAAAATCCCCAATTCTCGAACCCTAACTCGAAAGAAGTGCATCTCCTTCTTGTTCTAGTTTCATCGCCGGCACCGACGCCGCCACTGTTGAAGCCGCCACCGCCACCTTTCGTGCCATCCCAACTGCAACACTTTCGGCTGCCCTCGATGGCTTCAGCATCGCCGTGCCTGTAGCTCAGCGGTGGGCCACCGCGCTCGTCTCCGTTGCTCAGAGGCGCCGTCGATCCCCTTATCTTCTCCAGATTTTGGCGCCATCCGGCGTCGGTTCCGTTCTCTCAACGGCTTCCCTCCGTCGCCGTTGCGTTGCTGAAAAGACCAGCCCGCCGTGCTTCATCTCTGCCTCCAGTCCTCCTCCGTTCTTGCCGTGGTTCGGCAGTGGTACGGCAGAGGCACCTCCTCTGCCCTAACCCGAAGGAAACACGCAGTCGCCGCCATGGTTACTGTAATGCCACTGCCATCTCTCCTCGATTCCGGCGAGGTTACAGTCAGCTTGTCGCCACCGCCGTTGTAACAGCTTCCTTCCCGGCGTTCCTTGGTCGCCGACACTGCTGCGCTTGCCCTCAAAGCACCTCCTCCTTCGATTGCAGCCAAATGTCCACCGTTCTCCTTTCTGGCAAAAACGACAAGGGGACAAACATCCTTATCCCAGTAACTATCCTATCCTCTCTCTCCTTTCCTTTTATTCAGTATTTCAATTCTTAGAGATTCAGCTTAAGTTTGGTCTTCTTTCATTTGTTTACAGATTATGCTTATCCTCTCTTCTTCTTTATTAACATTCTAGTTTGTGTATGAGTTGCAATTGATAGACTATGCACATTCGCAAATTATTCTTTGGGTTTCTGGTTATGGTTTCTTGTTTTGAATAACATACATGTACACACAGAGTTGTTGTTTGGTTCCATAAGTAGTTCAAGTTATGAAGTTAACATGCTCATGTTCTAATTAATGTTTTAATAGCTTGGGAAAAGCCTGCTTTTATTAATTATTCTAGCTTATTAGGAAATAAGCATATATGTGTTGTAGTATAGAACATGTTTCGGTTTCTTTTAAGTTTCTTACTTCAGTTTCCTAGCTTAAAAACATAAATGTAAAAAGGCTGGGAATTCTTACTATTTATAAAGTTGGGATGGTGGTTTTGGTTGTGGATTTGAAGGAGTGAAAGGCTATAGAATCATTCCTTCTTTTCCTCTCCTGCCTTTTGGTTTCCTTTCTTCTTCCCTCTAACTCTTTCTCTTTTCCTTAGTTTTATGCATCTCTTCTTTCTTCTTCCCTCTAACTCTTTCTCTTTTCCTTAGTTTTATGCATCTCTTCTTTTGAGAGAGTTTTTGTGTTTTGGTTTGTGCAGGGAAGAGAAATGGTGAAAGGCTGATATAGTATGAGATAATAAAGGAGTTTGCAACTCCTTTAGTATAGGAGTAGCAGTAGGGGTGCAAAAGTCTCCATGGTGATTGTAGGTCCCGAAAAGAGTATAATTGGTGTATGGGGGGGGGGGAATACACCAATCTCCAATAGTTTTTACGAATATAGTTTTGAATAACCAGCAGGCTCAGAGAAAAAGAGTGAGCTCAGAGTTTCAGATCAATCTCCTTCAATTTCAGCAGACCAGTTGTTGATGAGGAAGGGGATCGAGCTAGATGCGGAAGTTGGTGGTTTTGTTGAAGTATTCTTTTTAAAGAAAATTCTTTTTATGAAAACAGTAGGATGAATGTATGATGCAAGATGGTTAGTAGCAGTAGGATTAAATCAACTAGAAAGATAAAGAGAGAGAAAGCGAGACAGTCGATTTTATCGTGGTTTGGAGAAACCCTCCTACATCCACGTCAAGTTCCGTTGAACTTGAGAATCCCTTTACCTTTGGACCCTACTCCTCTCTTATTTAGACTGGCTGAGGACCAGTCTTAGATTTCGACTAACTCATCAAATTCTAAGCATGATTCTTGGGTCGTGACCCATACAACTTTACAACAACTAGACTAAAAACTATTAAACCAGCGGGCTTCTTAATTTTCAGAGCTTGATCTTCTCTGAAAATGGTGAAGCAACAGAATTACTTCCTTCTTCATGAATCAGCTTCTTGACTTGAAGGAGTAGCCTCTGACGAGCTCTTGAGCAGCAGTTAATAATCTAGAACTCAGATTGAGTAACAAAGGTGAAATCTCATGAGGTCTCAACACTTGGGAATTCTCTAGATATTTCGAGTGTTGAGTTTGCTTTGAATGCTTGAGATTTCTGCAGAGTTTTGGCTTGTTGATTGAAATTTCTGTATTTAACTCCTTTGAAGATGAGGGTATTTATGGGCTTAGAATTTGAATTCTAGCCGTTGGAACTCTGACCAGTGGCAGGGAGCCGTTGGTGCTGAGTCATCTTCATGAGTTGGGATTGGTCCAGGTTGGCAACCGACGTGGCACCAATGGACTGAGAGACCAGCTAGTCAAAGAGAGACCTGTTGATTATTGAGGCAGATGGCAACCAGCTATTAACAATATCAGTAGATCAACTGGCCTTCTAAATCTTGAGAGTTGAAGGAAAAGCTAGATCGATCATGCTACAGGAGATAGAGCTCGACTAACGATCTCTTCCTTTACAAGCTGGATCGATCTGTCTAGAAAGTAACTAACAAGCCTCTTAAAGAAGCTTGTTCCTAACAACTCTATTCTAAAACACTTAAATAAAATCTAAGTGTGGTTTTGAGAAAACATCATCAAAACAACTGCAGAGGGTTCCTAACAATTTCCCCCTTTTTGTTGATGCCGAAACCGACACTTTTACAAATATTTCCTAAGGCGTATGAGTAACAGCTCGACCAATTAAGCATAGAGAAATATCACTAGGATTAAAATAAATAAATAAGAGAGGCAGAGAGCCTGGACAAAAAGTTATTGTCATCAGGTCAAAAGCTAGTGATCATGATTTTCATTAATGCACCGAAGCGGATAGATTTACAGGAAGATACAAAGAAGCTCGATACAAATTAATGAAAAAGATTGATCACACATCTGAGACTTTAGATCTTCTCTTCTTTCCTAGTCATTCAGCTGCATGCTCCTGAAGACACCATCATGAATCTGCTTGAAAGACGCATTCTTGGGATTGACAGGCACCTTGAGGTATAAGGTAGTGGTTCTAACGAACTTGTCAATCACAGAGCGGTAGGGAAAGTTGGTGTCTCCAATAGTTGGAGGATCAAAAGTCTTCAGAGCAGGAGCAGTGATATTGATATGATTTTGAGCTGCCTAGGAGAGGGTCTGCTGGACCAGGCTTTGATCTGGATGCATCTCGAGAAATTTGGCAAACGCCTGCTCGGTCTCTCCACTGAACTCCTCATCCTTGATGTAGTAATGTCTTAGGATGAAGGTGTCAACGAGCTGGCTCTATTTCTTATTATTAGCTGGATCAATCCAGAAAGACTGGGTTATACTCGGCATAATCTTCAGGACTTTCATGCAGGCCGACATCCACTTTTTATCAGCCTTCCTCTTCAATTCTCTCTTTGCAAGTTTAGCCAAGAAAATTTGTTGCTTGTTAGGATCATTGGCGTCATCAACATGCATCCATCATTTGCTCGACCACACGCTTGCGAGCTTTCTCTTCTTCAGACTCTGCCTCCTGCTGAGGATCCTATTGTTGCTTATACCCTGCTCTTCCAGCAATTCCTGCTGCAGATTTTCACCGAAGGTGAAGAGGTTGGCAGAGGAAGATGATGGGGATGTAGGTGGTTTATCAGCAGCTGGATCTTTGGAAACATTAGCATCCTGCTTGAGCCCACTGCTTTGCCTTGGGTATCTACTTCCCCCTTTCCGGCATCATCAGAAAGAGCTTCTTTTAGCAGCAGCTGCAAAGACTTGTTCTCATCCTCAAGTCTGGCCAACTTCTCCTTCAAATCCGCGTGGCCAGTGAGGAGAGCAGTGATATTACCTTGCATTTCTTTAGTGGACCTCTTGGTTGCAGCAACAGCAGCATCCACTTGCTTAACCAGAGCCTTATGATCGGTTGTGTTTTGGTCACACTGGTTGGTCACGTCCTTCAAATCACCCAACTTTGCCATGCTCAGAGAGCTCAAAATATCAGGAAGGACTTCTTTGAAACGATTCTTCAAGTGAACTTTAGAGAAAATGCCAACGGCCTTCTGAGCGGCATCAGCAACAGTTTTCTCCATGGATTTGTTTACCGCCTCAATGGCAGATGACACTACCACCTCATTGGCCTTCTCTTCATTGGACGAGATGGTTGTTGCCAGCTTCTTGTCTAGGCTTTCTACTTGCGCATTGGCCAATCTAACCTGCTCAAGAGTAAGATTGTTAATTGCATTTCCATGCTCACTGACCAGGTCAATCTTCTGGTTAAAGTGATCATGAAATTTGATGAGCTTGGTACGAAGATTGACATCCAGCTTAGAGATGGAGGTCGTACGATTGCAGTGTCCATGAAGGAGTTGAAGATGTCATTGGCAAAGTTAATGACAACATCCTCTGTTTCTTGCTTAGACAGCTGGACAGTGGGATTGACGAACTGGAAGTGGCCTTTTGGTGGTGTTTTCGGAGTGTGGATAATTTCTATAGCACCGGCAGCTGTCTGAACTGGTTCTCCAACTTGTTCCCCCTCAGAGCGAGGTTTGGCTACTTTATTTTCTCCTCCATGAGCTGAAGTTCTGCTAGGAGAAGGATTGGCGTCATGACCAACTGGTTCAGCAACACCACCAGCTGCATGTATCGAACTCTCTTCCCTCTAGGGACTTTGAACATACTATGAGTGTAGAAAACTCATATAGAGATCATTTTCTTGTACATACAGAGGCTGCAGATCAATATTTTTCCTGGGAGCTTCCACCTTCATATATGCAAGAATGATGGAGCGGAAGTGAGAACGAGCGTCTTGAATATCCCGATATCCCAGCTTCTGCATGAGAGTGGCTTCCTTCACCATCAGCTGGTCAAAGGATTCTACTTCCACTAAGCATTTCAAGGTGGCCATGTCAGAATCTCTCACATCCAGAATGAACTGGAGTTCGGTGGCGAGACTCCAAGCCTTTGGAAGTTCCTCTATCCCAGGGAAGGCATTTGAAATTCCTCGCGAACAACAACCAACATGGAATCCAAGAGGGCTTTGTTGGAGAGGAAATCAATATCATCATCCATCTGTGCATCAGGCTTTATGTTGACGGTGGGAGAGTGGGGAGGAGAATTAATGAATTGAACGTCCTCCTCATCCAACTCTGGAGCGAACTGATGTTGTAGAGGTTTCTTTGGAGAGATGGCCTTGGATTTCTTCATCGGCTGCTTATCTACAACAGCAGCAACTAATCTCTTCCTATTACCTCCAGCTGCACCCGCAGCACTAGCGTTTCCGGCTGCATCTGCAGCAGTAGGTTGACCATCAGGTTGAACCTCCTCTTCTCCCGGAACAGTCCAGCTGGGATTAGATCTCCCAAACTCCAATAGGTAAGCAAGGACAGCTTGCTTAAATTTAGGGAGAAGGTCGGCTGTAATGACCCGTAAAACCGAAATAGGATTAATAAAATTTCCTAATAAAATTAGACTAATTCCCTTAAGATTAGAAATACCATAGAAGCCTAATAAAAGAAACTAGATATTTTTCGGACTTGTTTTGCAAAAGATTCATTTTTATTTATCTTCGTTCGACTTTCAAAAATTCCTAAAAATATTTCTACTATTTTTCTTGAGTCGTTTTAAATGTCAAAGTATCGAGTAAATCACATAAAAACGAACAAAAACATACGAAAACAAACTCAAACCAAACTATAAAAACCACACAAATATGAACTAAACAAATCCCCCACACTTAATCATTTGGTTGTCCTCAAGCAAACTATCCAACAAAGCATAGATAACACTCCAATTATTCCCAAACTATGAAAGCTTCAACCAATCATACCTCAAACCTAAGAAACTCAAGTTAATAACAAGTCTAAATCATGCGATCTCAATCAATCTAAAACATCTATGTTGCCCGCCACTTAACTATATCAAAAGCCTCATGATTGTGATATACACACATCTCACACACTTCCTTCATCAACTAACAAGAATCCTTTTTACACACACACACTTGAGAGTTTGAGCATGAACGTATACGGCATATATTTATTAGGTATAGCCATCGATGGGTCCCATCGAGTCTCCTAATGTGGTTTCCCATACTCGAGAAGAGTAGAACCTCACGAGCTATCTTAAAAACTCAAGTACACACTCTTTTTCTTTTTTCTATTCTTTTTACTCTTTTTTTTAATAAAGGATAAATTCATAAGGTGGAATTTTTTGAAGGTCCTTCGAAACATCCTTACGTGGTTTCCCATGCTCATTGATTCATCTTCCTAAGAAAATGAACAAGAGGAGCAAATCCACACTCTTTTCTTCACCTTTTATTCAAACTTTTTTTTTTTATAATTATTATTCACACTCAAGGAAACAAGCTTATATAGCCAACAAAGGAAGCAACACTCATAATCCGAATCACAATCAATCATCAATCTTTCTATCAAGCAACCCCACAGATATGCCTAGACGAGACGAACCAAGATAACATAACCAAACTCACTATTAATCCAATTTTCCTACCTTCCAACCTTACACATACCAAGCTTCATAATTCAAAAATAATCATCATGCTATCTATCCCTATCAAATAGATGTTGAGAAACAAACAAAAATGCATGTTGACAACAATTTCCAACACCCCCACACTTAAAACCAAGCAATGTCCACATTGCTGCAAAGAAAAAGAAGGGATGAGAGAAACTGCCCTAAAAAGAAGACAAAACTGGCAACAAAACAATTTAGCTCCATGAACCGAATCAACTCGAAACCTGAAATTATGACACAAAACACAAAAGAAAAAATGAGTAATAGAAAGAAAATAATATATAAAATACTCAACATAAAACAAATAAAAGATTGAAAACAAAGAAATAAATAAAAAAAATATAAAACTAAACATTTGGTGATACAGATAGTGATATATGATTGGTGCCATGGTGATGGACAATGAAGCAACAGAAATTCTGACTCTGTTCAAAATTCAAAACTGAAAATTGTCACGTGGAGAACAAAGGCGATCGGACTGGCGTCGATGATGAGCGATGCGAAGCAAGGGCGGCTTGTGTCGAGTGGAATTTGCAGCGGCTATATACTTGCTAAAAGTCGATGGACTCATCCGCAACTCGTTGAGCTGATGCTTGAACTTGAGCAGACGCTTGTTGGAACAGGTCATCTTCGAGGGCACGAGAGGCAAATACTGAGGCTGAAATTCGAGGGTGTACAGGCTACAGAGGCAACTCGACGGCGCTGAAGCAATCAAAAATGGCGGCGACAAAGGGCAGAACAACGGCAATGGCAGTAGGTGTTTGAAATACATCTGCAGCAAGTGTTTGGCAACAAGTGTTAGGCAGAGCTAGGACAGCCAGCGGCTGTGAATTGGATGTGGAGATGAGGGTGGAGGACGGCGGCACAGCATTGGCAGCTCTGTAGTGAGAGCAGCATTGCAGTGGTGGCGCAGTCGGCAAGAGAGAACTGCGGCAGTGCAAGTGGGCTAGCAGCAACACGGCATCGGCTATGGGAGAAGTGATGCAAACACAATATACGCGGAAGCTAAGGACACGAACAACGTCAATTACGAAAGGATTTGACCTAGAGATACAACTAAAATTAGGACTTCTAATTATACTATGAATCGAATTAAATTCCTAAAATATTTCCCAATCTAAATCGGATCTATCTAATTATACTCCGAACCTACCAAAAAATACACTGAATAGGCGTCGTCAGAAACCTAAGCTATTCAAGTCCGATTAAGTTCAGAAATTAACACAAGTCACGACTTAGGGTTATGAAGAACATATCCAAAATTCAGCAAAAACGCACGAGTATTTTTCAATTTGGCACGGTGGTTATTTTCGAGTCAGATTTAGGGCTCAAAAACGGATCTAGAATTAATCTAAGGGTTTTCTGGGATTGGATGGTTATAGGAACGATGGGGAATATATATTTGTGATATATGAAAGATGAGGATTGGTTGAGAATGAAAATCAAACAATGGATTAACAAAATTTGAATTTACAAGGGATGAAAATTACCAGAAACGAACATCAAATCTACAAGGATCTGAAACGCGATTATCAAGCAATCTTTATGGCTCGACTAACCCGGATACTACAAGATATCACGAACGAGTCGATTGAATTCAAGTTTGAAGTTGCCAACAATAAACCCTACCAAGAACCTTCAGTTTTTGTGAGACAAGAGAATAGCGAAAAAACTATTTTTCATTCAATCAAGTCTGCCGAGTATGAACGAAAATTAAACATAAATACTAAGCTAAGTGGGCCGAAAATACCAAGTAATGGGCCTAAGAAAATGGGCCAATTAATCACCTAAACATGTTGTGATAATTGGGCCTAAAATAAAATAATTATAAGTCCAGATTCGTTTCCTCTTTTAATGGGTCTCCGAAATATCATCTTCTATGCTTGTGAAATTCACCAATTTGTAATGATGACATCCGGTTCCTTCATCTTCCAATCTCTTCGGAATGTAGCATTGTAAATATCCTTGCAGCTTCTTGGCTCTTGATCTCGTCACTAGTCCTCCGAGCTGCAAGTCCCAATTGATTTCTTCAATGCTAGGGCCCGTCTCATCAAGAAGAGCCGGTGTCCGCTACTGGTGTTGACGATGTCTGGCCGTGGAAGTGGCTCTGGTCGATGGCGACTCAACCTTGTGAAGGAAAGAGGGAATGGCGGAAACGCGGATGCAGAAGGCGGTGCGGAAATAGCCGGCACAGATGTGGTAGAACGGTTGATGGTGGCAGCAGGAGCGGCAAACGAATGGCGGAAGAGAGAGACATCGACTTGAGCAGGTGTCTGCGAGATGGCAGCGTCGGCTGTTGAGCAGGTAATGTGAGCAGCGCACGGCATGGTGATGATTCGTGAAAGAGAGATGAGAGCAACGGATGAATTTTTGGAAGTAGGGTTCACTCATGCGGTTGCGGGGATGAGCACTCTGTTCCCATTTCCCAAATTGTTGGGTTGATGCTCCAGCTAAAACGTTTTCTTCTTCTTTTTTTTTTTTTTTTAATTCGTAAACCAGTAAACTGCAAAAGAATCAACTAATTATGATTATCATGAGAAAACTAAAAAGAAATTTTTTAAAAAAATGAACAAAACATGGGTTGCCTCCCACTAAGCGCTTGTTTAACGTTGTTAGCTCAACGAAGGAAATTATTAACCAAAACCCATCGCAGCTAGCAACGTCTTGAATTCTCTCATGGACATGGTTTCTTTGGTAACATTGATGAGCCCGAAAAATCCATCAACCATTTTGGATCGAAGTTTGTTCTTCTCTTCAAATTTGGCTTGAAAATCTAGGATTGGTTTCTCTTCAATACTCGTCTCCCCCACACTTATTTGAGGCTCCACATCAAACATCTCTTGAACTTGCAAATTTGATAAAGGCTCCTCCATGTGAACTTCATCCTACAAGGTAGTGACAAGAGTGTCGACGATGTCTTCTTCTTGTTGCAGGCTCACAATACAAGCCCCTTTTACTTCCTCTAACTCTTCCAAATTATTCAAAAACTCTTCTATGATGACCTCTTCTTCATCCACACAACTAAAGAACTCTTCTTCAATGAGCTCTTCTTCTTGAATTTCAGCCTGCAGAACATTTATAAATAAAGGAAGTAGATGTAAGGGGTGACTTATCAAAAACTGAGAATGTTACCGAACCTCCTTCACCTGCCATGCTCAATGTGCCGGACCCAACATCAATGCGAGCTTGGGTAGTAGCCATAAAAGGTCATCCCAATAAGAGAAGATGGCCTTTCTTACTTTTTGCTCCAAGTCCAACATCAAGCACAACGAAATCAGCAAGAATGTTGATGCCACCAACAAGTATAGTAACATCTTTCACGATTCCCAATGGATGACTTAAAGTACCATCTGCCAACTCTATTCGAATGTCAGTCGCCTTGAGGTTCTTAGAACTCAACTTCTCAAAAATAGAATGTGGCATCAAGTTCACTGCTGCCCCTAAGTCCATCATTCCCAAGACATTCTCCCCGCTAACCAAAATAACATTCAATTCAAAGCTCCCGGGGTCACTTCGTTTAGGTAGTGACTGAAGATGGCCAACGAACTGGTGATCCTGCTTCTCTTTCTTCAATTTGCTCGAAAAGGAAATAGGTGGAACATAGGGGTTAGAAGCTTGTGAAGTGGATCCTTGCCAACTTTCTTGGAAACTTGTTCTTTTTGAAGGACCGTCACTGCATGGGCTGGATGTGGCTGTATTTCTTGAGCTGGAATCTTCCCCATTTGCATACTTTGTTGGATCTGATTCATCATGCCCGCCATCTGCCTTAACTCCGTCACTGGATGCTCAAGAGTTACATTTCGAGCTTCTAGAGCCAACTTTTCCCTTTGAATGGAGGCAGCAAAGTCATCCTCCATTAGTGGAGGAACTTGTGGATAATACAGCTGTTGAGGAGGTGGATAATATGGTAGCTGCGGCGAGTAGTACAGTTGGTGTTGAGGATATTGTGGTGGGGGTAATATGGTGGTGGAGATGGTGAGTAGTATGGCTGTTGTGGAGATAAATAGTAAGATGGATGTGGTGGATAGTATGGTGGCGGCGGTGGTGAGTAGTCGGTGGAAGTGGTGAATGTGGGACAGGCAAAATCGCCCATAGCCATTACCATGTCCTCTAGCTCTTCAAATAAAAACTCGATCTCTTCTTCCTCTTCACTGTAAGCACTCAATAAACGGGTCAAACGTACCAATGGGAGAGAAGAATAATCGAGTAAAAAGAATTAAATAAATAAAATAAAAATAAATAAAAGAAAAACACGAAAAACAAAATGTTGAAATGTTGTCTCACATCGGTTGGAGATGGTCTCTAGAGCCTCTTTATATGGTGAGGTGATCCTCCCCTTCATAAGGCCTTTTGAGGGGGGAATGGGCCCAATATTCCATTTTCTAATATGGTATCAGAGCCAAAGTCCAATTCGATGATGGGCCCCCCGATATCGTTGTCAACAGATGGAGTTGGGTTGTCCACGCTGCGCGTGAAGAGGGTGTGTTGAAATGTTGTCTCACATCGGTTGGAGATGGTCTCTAGAGCCTCTTTATATGGTGAGGTGATCCTCCCCTTCATAAGGCCTTTTGAGGGGGAATTGGGCCCAATATTCCATTTTCTAATACAAAACCACACAATCAATTGCCTAAAGCCTTCCCTGGTAACGGCGCCAAAATTTGGTTCACCTAAAAGTGCTCACAATAGAACGAGGTCTATCGTAGCCTAGTAAGATAAACCCAATGTCGAATCTCAAGGAAGACTTAGCAGGGCAACTAACAATGTGGCACACAAAAAGTAAGTAAAATCTATTCTAAGAAAGCAAGTAAAAAATTTTGAGTTTAAGGTTTTATCTAAATCCTAGGCTTAAAATAAATAAAGCAAATAAATTAACCTAGACTTAAAAATAATTAAAAGCAAGTAGATAGAGTTCCCGTCTGTCACCCGGGATAAATAATTAAACTAAAAGAAAGCAATATATCTATCTAGGCATGAATTGAAAGGAAAATAATAGAAACTAATCTCGAGAAAACAATTAAATTAATTAACATGCTTGGAATTAAAACTAAAGAAAATAGAAAGTAATTAAATCTAAACCTAGGCAAATAAACTTGAAGCAATTAAATTTTAATTTAGAAAACTAATATAAACTAACCAAAACAAATAAATTAATAAAATGAATTTAAGAATATAAATTAAAAAAAACTTACAAATTTAAATGGAAAAGAACGAAGAAAAATCTAAGAACTTGAATTAAACTTGAATTCCACAACAATCTTTAATC
Source organism: Mentha longifolia (assembly GCA_001642375.2). NCBI lineage: Eukaryota > Viridiplantae > Streptophyta > Magnoliopsida > Lamiales > Lamiaceae > Mentha > Mentha longifolia. Next base: position 31,738,731 of record CM038114.1, read on the forward strand.
TAAAGCAAGAGTAAATTGTATCTAAATTCTAATGCTAAAATAAAACTAAATCTTCAAAGAAGAAAAATAGCGCCTGCTCTCGTATGTTATTCGTCTAAACATATATGTAGGAAAACTAATCCGTGTTTGACTAAATTAGGAAAACTAATTACAACTTAATATGATGGGTCAATTCTTCATTAACCAAGCCCACAATCGTGGGTCTTGTGCTTCTCCAATCCAACCGCCATCCTTCCGCCGAATATTTCTATACAAGCTCAATTCTTCATATAGCCTACTATCTTCTTCCTTTTCTTCTTAGCTCGATTCGGCTTCTTCGTTCCTCTCTTTTTCTTTTTCTTTTTTTTTTTTTTTTTTTCTTTTCATCTTTTCTTGCTTGAAAGCTTTGTTTTCTTCTCTTCTTTCCGAAACTCCTCATAAACTTAACTTTGACTAAAACAAACAAACAAATAAACACATAAAAATAAACAAAAAATACGAAAACAAAGTTAAACCAAACTATAAAAACCACACAAATATGCACTAAACGGGTCAGCAGTTGATTCCCTGTGCATGCAAGCAGATTCATCAAAAACAACATGAGGTGTTATCTCCACAGTCATGTTATTCTTGTTGTAAACTCGATAAGCATTAGTCTCAGTGTATCCTAGAAAAATTCTGGGATCAGACTTGCTATCAAAAGTTTTCAATTGAGATTTCTCATTATTGTGGATGTAACACAAGCATCCAAATGATTTGAAGTATTTAAGCTTAGGTAATTTGTTTCTCCACAACTCGTATCGCGTCTTCCCGTGGTGAATAGTGATAGTGGATCTATTTTGGGTGTAGCAGTCGGTGTTGACTGCTGCAGCCCAGAACTTCTTGGGAAGTTTGGTCTCGTTTAGCATAGTACGAGCTGCTTCTTTTTGTGACCAATTTCGATGCTCAACCACTCTATTTTACTATGGAGTGCAAGCTGCTGAAGTTTGATGTGTGTTCCTTTTTCAGTATAGTATGGGTCGATCATGTAGTTGATGAATTCGGTTCCATGATCTGAGCGAATTGATACCACAGTGGCATTCTTTTGATTGCTCAGTTTGTTGAGTAGAGTGGGTAGCTTCTCCAGCATCTCCTTTTTCTTTTACATGAAAATAACCCAGGTATATCTAGAAAAATCATCTATAACAACAAGTGTATATTTTCTACCACTAATACTTAACGGAGTGACTGGACCGAAGAGGTCCAGATGAAGAAGCTCTAGGATTCGAGTTGAGGATTGAGCTCCAATGCTGGGAAAAGATGTTCTTGTCTGTTTTCCAGCTTGGTAAGCTTCACAAATTTGATCTCTTATGAATACTTGGTCTGGGAGTCACTCTACTAACTTCTCTCGAGCGAGATGTTGATGGCTTGAATATGGCTTAGTCTTCTGTGCCACAGCCAGCTAGTCTCAGAAATTGCTTTAGAGACAAGACATGTTTCCTTGATATTAGTCCACTGGACTATATATAACCTATCCTGCTCAATTCCGGTAAGGAGTATTTCTCCTTCCTTGTTTTTCACGAAACACATGTTAGCTGCAAATTCTACTCGCATACCACTTGAGCAGAACTGGCTTACAGAAAATAAGTTATGATTTAGGCCATCAACATATACAACGTTTCGAATAGCTATTTTACTAACTTGTAAGTTACTGCATCCTCTTGTATAGCCTTTGTTATCTCCTCCAAAGCCTACATAAGGTCCGTTCCACTCGACGATGTCCAACAGCTGGTTCCAATCACAGGTCATATGCTTCGAACAACCGCTATCAATGATCCAGACAGTTCCGCCAGCAGCGAGCTGCCTCCTTTCTTTCTTCCCACCCTGCAATTAAAAAGATTTAGGAACCCATTTATAAATAGGTGCCTTGTCAGCACTTTGAGTTCTCTTTTCAGCAGTAGAAGCCCTCTTCTTTTTATGAGACTTCTTCTTCTTTTGAGAATGCGGAGCAGGTTGATACTGGTCGGTATTCTAGTAGGGCTCTTCATAGTACCCTTGGTGAGCAGCATCGTGATGGAAATCATACATCGGCTCCTTATAATATCCAGAAGGATACCATCGGTTGAGGTACCAGTCCTGCTGGTTGTGCTGGCATGAGCAGGTGGATATGTTAGGTTGGTATTGCTGTTGAGGAGACCATTGACCTTGGTAGCCATACCCAACATACTGCGGTCATTCCTCATAATAGTGTTGACCGACAGGCTGCATCCTTTGTAACTTGGGAGCTTGCTGATTTCTCTTGAATTTGGACCGCTCATCTGAAGTAGGGCAGTCTTTCTTTTTGTTTGCTTGAGCAGCAGGTTTCTTGATCTGTTGACTTTTGAAGCTTGATGTCCCATGCTCCTTCACAATGGCTTGCGGTTGACGAGCTGGATTCTTCAGCTGAATCATCTTGTCTGGCAAACTGTGATGAGCTAGCTTCACGACTGCTATCTTTTCTTTAACAAAGGTAATCTGGTGGTCAGCATTTTGACTTTTCTCTTTTTGACCCCTAAACCCGACACCAGTCTTGATTAGTGAGCTTCTTTGAACAGACTGAATTTCTTCTAGTTTGTCTTTTCCCTTAATCATTTTGTTTATTCTCTGCTGCAAGTTCGCTAGGTTTGAGGAGAGTAGAACATTCTCTTTAACTTTCTCTTCAAGCATTTCCTTTAAGTGTTTTTCTCTTGAGGTAGACTCCCCTACTTGCACTTTTAGCTTTTTAATCTCTTCCTCCTTATCTTGATCATAGGGAGTAAAGCTTCATTTATTGCAAGTTTGTATTTTTTGTTCTCCTCCTCCGGCCAGTTTTTTTCCAACGACGACCAGCTCTTCGAACATTTGGGAGAGCTTCTTGTAGTCTTTATTCTGCTGTTGAAACTCTTCCCCAGGAACCATCCCAGGAAGAGCTTCTCCTGCAATTTTCGTCAGAAAAGGTGGTGGAAAGGTTTTGAGTTTCTACCTTGGAGTTCGAGGTGGGGTTCTCAATACCCATGCAACACTCTTCTTCTTCCACATCATCGTCTTCATCTACCTCATCAGCAAGGTAGGCTCTTTCAATAATGGTCATTTCATCATTCTCTTCTTCATCATCCTCATCAACAAGAATTCCTTCTTCTGATGATGTGTTAGAGAAGTGAGGCTCCTTATTAGAGGCTTCTTCTGCAATCAGTACATCTTGTTGTTCTTTCAACTTCAAATCTCTCTTTGCTCGAAAAACATCGCGCTCTTCCTGTGGTAGATCTGGGCATTCTGACTTGTAGTGACCTGTCTGCCACAATTGAAACAGCCATTGGGTGGTGTATTAGAAGAATTGAATTTAAAAGGGCTAGGATTACCTTGACCTTTCTTATCAATTTGAAGTGAAGCTTGATTGTTGAAGCTTTTCTTGGAGTCCTTATAAAATTTTCGGTATTTATTCATCCTGGATTCCATCCTCTCATTTCGACGAGCAAGTAGAGCAAAATCTTGAATCAGCTTTTCCATCCCAGTGAGCTGATCTGACTTGGCATTTTGGGTTGCAGTTGCGACCTCAGCTTTGAAAGCTGTTTCGATCTCCTTCTTCTCAGCTGTCAGTTTACTCGAGCTGGTGGAAGGTTGGTTGGATCCGTGAAGACGAATCATCTCATACTCATTTCCAATAAGGAGATCAAACATGTCATCTCTTTGTAGATTGTTGAAGTCTGGTCGGGCTGGGTGAAAAGCAACGTATACATGCCAGCTTGCAGGCAAGGCATGCATCACTTTTTGATTCAGTTCACGTTGAGAGTATTTGTTGGGTCTAATAGCTACAATCTCAAATGTGATCTCAATGAAGCGATTTTTCATTTGTTCTATTGTCTCTTTGGGCTGCATTTTGAACTCATCAAGTTTATTGCAGGCCATAGAGAGTTTGTTTTCAAGCATCTCTTCAGAGCCTTGACTAACTGCTTTAAGAGTTTCCCACATCTCCTTGGCAGTCTGGAGATTTCAAATCTTTACAAGATGAACTCCTTTCACCGTGCTTGAAATTAGCCCTTTCGCAAAGTCATCGAGACCAGCCACCTTCCTATCTTCAGTGGTATAGTTTTGAGGGTCCTTGGGCTTCTATAGGTAGTTAATGGCAGCGAGGTCTTCAGAAGCAGTAGGCACCTGCTCATAGATAATGGCTGGGCCATTTTCAATAACTTCCCACATCCGATAGTGGTGAGCTTTAAGGCACATCTTGATGTGAAAGCTCCAGTCTTCATATCCCTAAATTGAGAATTCTTCGTATATGCGAATAAGAGATGCTTCTATGATGCAGAAAAGTGAAAAAAAATTTAAAAAATCTAAGATCAAGTTCTATTGACCAAAAGTTAAAAGAAAGTAAAACTTTTAGAATTCAGATGCGTTGTAGGTCCCGAAAAGAGTATAATTGGTGTATGGGGGGGGAATACACCAATCTCCAACAGTTTTTGCGAATATAGTTTTGAATAACGAGCAGGCTTAGAGAAAAGGAGTGAGCTCAGAGATTAAATCAACTGGAAAGATAAAGAGAGAGAGAGAGAGAGAGAGAGCGAGACAGTCAATTTTATCGTGGTTCGAAAAACCCTCCTATGTCCACGTCAAGTTCCGTCGAACTTGAGAATCCTTTTAACCTTTGGATCCTACTCCTCTCTTATTTTTACTGGCTGAGGACCAGTCCTAGATCTCGACTAACTCTTCGAATTCTAAGCACAATTCCTAGGTCGTGACCCTTACAACTCTACAACAGCTAGACTAAAAACTATTAGACCAGCGGGCTTCCTGATTTCCAGAGCTTGATCTTCTCTGAAAATGGTGAAGCGGCAGAATTACTTCCTTCTTCACAAATTAGCTTCTTGACTTTAAGGAGTAGCTTCTGACGAGCTCTTGAGCAGCAGTTAACACTCTAGAACTCAGATTGAGTAACAAAGGTGAAATCTCACAAGGTCTCAACACTTAGGAATTCTCTAAATATTTTGAGTGTTGAGTTTGCTTGAATGCTTGAGATTTCTGCAGAGTTTTGGCTTGTTGATTGAAATTCCCTGTATTTAACTCCTTTGAAGATGAAGGTATTTATAGGCTTAGAATTTGAATTCTAGCCGTTGGAACTCTGACCAGTGGCAGGGAGCTGTTGGTGCTGAGTCATCTTCATGAGTTGGGATTGGTCCAGGTTGGCAACCAACATGGCACCAGTGGACTGAGAGACCAGCTGGTCAAAGAGAGACCATCTGATTATTGAGGCAGATGGCAACCAGCTGTTAACAACATCAGTAGATCAGCTGGCCTTCTGAATCTTGAGAGTTGAAGGAAAAGCTAGATCGATCATCCTACAGGAGATAGAGCTCGTCTAACGATCTCTTCATTTACAAGCTGGATCGATCTGTCTAGAAAGTAACTAACAAGCCTCTTAAAGAAGCTTGTTCCTAACAACTCTATTCTAAAACACTTAAATAAAATCTAAGTATGGTTTCGAGAAAACATCATCAAAACAACTGCATAGGGTTCCCAACAGTGATTGATAGGAATTTGGTGATGATCACCAAATCTACAGCAAGATTTACTTGTTTTAGAAGTAAATGTAAAGCTGATATGTTTTGACATTTGAGGCTTATTAACGTGTGTGAGGGCAACTACCGTGGAGAGCTCAAAATGGAGCTCTATAAATTGCCACCTAGATAAAAACTCCAAATTGAAATTTTCCATGCGTTCTAATTTTGGGCTCTAATACTATTTATTGGGTCCCACTTTATCAGAATCAATTACTTTATCATTATTAAATGTATAGTTTATCTATTTTATTTTGTGATTAATTTTAATATTGTTAAATTAAATTGTTATTTTTTTAAATGACTTATTTTTAATTTATATTATTAAATAATTTTAGTAGTATGTATGTTTATTTATTATATTTAAAATATAATTTACTTGAGAAAAAATAGCTAATCTTCATAAACTTGAAATAATCATACAATGTACAATAATACATCAAAAAGCACACAACTTAACAAAATAAATTGAAATGAAAATAAAATACAAGCTAAACGGTAATATTTTTTTACTTTTAATTCATTAAATTTGATCAATGGAAATAAAACAGGGGAGGAGCAGATACAGAGGAGGAGAACAATGGAGATGCATGCAATAAAATTGAAAACAAAAGAATAAAAGGAAATGAAGAAAAAATAGAAAAGAGAAATGCACTTTAAATCGCAATAAAGTAGGCTGAAAAGTTGTGTGGGTGTGTTGGCCTCGTGGTATAAGGTAAGGCCTCGGACCAAAGGTCTTGGGTTCGAGTCCTCCATGGCGCGGCCAAAAAATTTGTCTGATCAAAAAAAAAAAGTAGGCTGAAAAGTCAACAACTGCTGCTCTACTCGCCGAAGATGTTGCGTGAATCACAATGGACTTATTATTGGTTGACAAAGGCGTGAAGTACACGCTTCCCTCCCAAATTTTTTTAAGGGCCTGGGCTCCCCATTTTGGGCTCCCCAATGATGTAATTTTATTAGAGCCAGCTCTAAGAGCTGCCAACTGGACAAGTGTCTCTCCATTGTAGATGCCCTAATAAATGTAATACTGTAGTTGCATTATATTTATTTCTTTAATTCAATATGGGCTATTGTTTTATTTGCTCTATCATTAATCATTTGGGCCTTATGTAATTTAGTTATCCATACTAGTTATGTTGTTATTTATTTGTGTGTACTTGTATGGTAAAGGTTGTGATGGGCTTGGCCAACCCTTTTTGTAAGAATTAATATTGGATTCGATTTCTTAGTTCGCAATATAAATTATGAGATATAAAGATAAATCAACATCCATTTCTAAATTGCAAAATAAAATGCACTTTTATACAACTTGAACATTGCTCATTCTATTTAACAAAAATCAAACAAAGGCTACGAAAGTTTCGAATTTCTACATATTTTCTAATTAATAAAAGTTGGGATATTACATATAACTTTGAGCTGAGAACCTTTAATTATTAAGCCAACTATGATTAAATTTCCATGTATAATTTCCATAGATAAAGTAATTATCTTAAAATGTTTAAATTATCGTTACTCTACAGTCTTATAGTTGATTGACATTCAGATCCTCTATTGTAATTCCATTTGACATATTTTATTGCATGGATAGATAATTGTTACGTGTCCACAATATTTCTAAAATTAGTTATATTTTTTTGGAAAAAAATTAGTTATTTTTTGTTATTGAAAATTTTAGTTATTGCTAATTTTAGAAGTATTATAAACACGTGCCAATTTTATTCTTTATTACAATAAGATATGTTACATGAAATTGCAATAAAGTGTCTGAATCTATTAAAAAAATATATTGGCAAAATGCATCCTCAAGTCCTTCTACTTTTGCATTTTGTTTTATTAGATCTATATACAATTTTTTTGTTTATTAGATCTTTATACTTATAATTTTTGAATTTAATAAGTCCTTATTTAATGGCTCTTAAAGAAACTAGTGTTGCACCCGTGTGTTGCACGGTAGACATAAATTATAAAGAGTAATAGAATAAATAAATAAAATTATAATTTTTGTATGTCAAAGTAATATTATAAAAAAATAATAAATAAAATTAACGTTGATAGACAAAATTAACGTCAATATTATATAACATGTACTTACATAAATGCTCCACCACTCATTGTGAACACATTTCATATGTCCGCCGCGGTAAGTATATATATATATATATATATATATATATATTCAAAGCACACGGGGGACATTTAAGCATTCCTCATAATATATACTCCCTTATACATTTTGAATATATTTCTTTGTATAAAATATTTAAAAAAATACATAACTTTAGTCTTGATATATCAGTCATAACATTCAAAAAATATTTCTTTGAATTACTATATTTTTTGGTATTTTTTGTATAGTTATCTTAGTAATTGCTATGTTCCTTTAGCAATTTAATACATGTTTTGAAAAAAAATATCAATAAATTAAGCAATAAATCATGATTATAGTAAATTTATAGATCAATTGCTTTAAATCTAACTTGGTTTTATTTCACAAAAGTTCAATTAATAATTAAATCTATTTATGACCTTGTATCGAAATTTTATATTGTCACGACAAATTAAATTTTACAGAAATTATCAATAAAAAATAGAATTGAAAAGGTAAATAAATAGTATATGGATATAACAAAATAAAGAAATCCATATAATAATTTAATGCAAACATATATTAGCAAATAATGAAACACTATACATAATTTTGTGGGACAAAATGTAAACTAGCCATTTAAGATAGTGAATGAAAAAAAATAGCCACCAACTTAAAAATATATAAAAAATAGCCACTCCTCACATTTGGGACAAAAATACCCCTATATTTTCATTTTTTTATATATTTTAATTCACAAACTACATAATTTAAAAAAAAAAACAAATTACCAAAAATGAAATAATAGAAATACGGACGATAGAATGGACCCAGAAGAAAATCTACAACCACCGTTCACCGCCGCGCCAGCCGTGCTGGAAAATAAGCCAGCAATTAGGCCCGACATCAATCGCGCCACCACCGAACTGTCAATTAAGCTATGTCGCACCGAATCACGCCGTCGAACTGCCGCAATCCCGCCGTTGTTCGTCGCCATCCATTTGCGCTGTGGTGACACCAATCCAACCCGCATTTGGCCGCCACCATGTCCGACGAGAGTTATGAAATCGATGATGACAGTCCCGCCGGCAACGACCGCGAGCAGGTACAGGCATGAAACTCGGATTCAAATAGGGATCGAATAGATCTAGGGGATCGAATGAGATCTATTCAAGCCCTATCTCAGTCATTTTCTGAACTCGAAATAGCTCGATCGATCCCGCCATACTCAATCGATCCATGCCCTCTCATCAGGCTCGTTTGAATTGCAGGTCGAATGGGGCTCGATCGATCCCACCGTACTCGATCGATCCATGCCCTCTCGTCAGACTCGTTTGAATTGCGGCTTGATCGATCCCCGAGAATGTCCCATTCGATCCCATCTCCTCCTCTTCTTCGTTCTCACTTCGGGTGGTCATCCTCTAATTTTATATAGCAGCATGGCCTTCAATGGGGCTCGATCGTGCTCGATCGGCATCAAATAGATCTCATTCGATCCCGCAAAGAGAGAGGGGGAGAGAGGAAGTGGAAGGAAAATGGTGAAGAAAGGGGATTGTGGACGAGAGGAAGAAGAAGAAAATGGGGAAGAGAGAGAGAGAGAGAATGGAGTGAATAAGCAGCAAAGAAGAAGACGCAGGGAAAGGGGGGAGAGATGAGAGATGCAGGCAGATGCTGGGCGGCGGCTGGTGGCTGTCGGGGAGACGACGGAGGATGAGAAAGGGGGGAAGGGGGGAGGGAGACGTGCTGTCGAGGCGACGACGGAGTGGAGGACGTGCTGCAGATTGGGGAGGGAAGGGGGGAAGGAGACGTGATGCAGGTTTGGTTAGGGAAGAAGAAAGGAGAGAGAGTGAGAAGTAGTGATGGCAGTCGGGTATGGCGGACGCGGATAGTTCCTATCCATACCCATACCCGCAAACAAATCCGATATCCATACCCGTACCCGCTACCCGTGACGGGTACCATCCACTATCCATACCCGCCACCCGCGGATACCCGCTACCCGTCGGGTACCCGCCACCCTGCCACCCGTTGGGTATCCGCGAACCCACCACCCATCGGGTATCCGTGAACCCGCGACCAAAATTCACAAATCACAAATTTAAATCAATATCCAAATTCACAAATCACAATTAATAGCTAAAATACAAATTCACAAAACACGATTAATATCCAAATTTAGCACAAATCAAATCCACAAAGTTCAAATTTATCAATTAAAATTCAAATTTCTAATTGAAATAACATAGGATAGAATATAATTATAGAAGTAATTATTACTTATTTCTTAATATTCATTAAATTCACTAAAAAAATCTATATTTATTAATATAAAAATAATTAAATAATATATGGGTAATTCGCGGGTAGGGATGGCATTTTACCCGCGGGTACCCGATACCCGTGGATACCCGACCCTAATAGGTGCGGGTATGAGGCGATTTAATACCCACGGGTACGGGTATGGGTACGATTTACTACCCATTTAGTTCGCGGGTATAGGTATGGATAGTTACTATCCATACCCGCGAAACCCGTATACCCGCTAAAAATACACGCTAAGATACCCGCGGGTATTACCCGCGAATTACCCATATATTATTTAATTATTTTTATATTAATAAATATAGATTTTTTTAGTGAATTTTGAACTTTGTGGATTTTATTTGTGTTAAATTTGGATATTAATCGTGTTTTGTGAATTTGTATTTTAGATATTAATTGTGACTTGTGAATTTGAATATTGATTTATATTTGTGATTTGTGAATTTTGGTCGCGCGACGGGTGGCGGGTTCGCGGATACCCGACGGGTAGCGGGTACGCGGGTACCCGATGGGTAGCGGGTATCCGCGGGTAGCGGGTGCGGGTATGAGTATCGGATTTGTTCGCAGGTATGGGTATGGATATCAACTATCCGCGCCCGCCATACCGGACTGCCATCCCTATTTGCGGGTAATACCCGCAGGTATTTTAGCGGGTATTTTTAGTGGGTATACGGGTTTCGCGGGTATGGATAGTAACTATCCATGCCCATACCCGCGAACTAAATGGGTAGTAAATCGTACTCATACCTGTACCCGTGGGTATCAAATCGTCTCATACCCATACCTATTAGGGGTCGGGTATCGGGTACCCGCGGGTAAATTGTCATCCCTAGTAAGAAGGAAAGGCTGTTTTTTTTTTTTAGTTATTAAGGGTATTTTTGTCAAAGAGACTAGTTTTCGTATATTTTTATGTTGGTGGCTACTTTTTTATTTTTATTATCTTAAATGGCTAGTTTCTATCATTACCACTAATTTAAAATATACTATTTATTATCAAATCTATTTAACAATTCAGAACTTTCTTTTTGGAATAAATCATGTTTGATATCTATTGGACAATTCATGTATACTTTTGGAGGGAAAATGACATTTTTGTAATTATTGTCAACGATTTTACTTTTATATATTGTATAGATGTTAAATTTTCCGACAAATAAACACCTCATTATCATCCATTTGTTCGAAAATTTCTAAATTACATAATTATTCTATCCTTTCTCGTTCTAATTGATAATGATTTCTTCTCATCCTCATTCGTCGTCGATCTTCAACTACAACATTAATAAAAATTGATCGAAATCCAAATTCCATTGATTTTCTGATCTTAATTTGCTATTATCAATTAGCAAGGAGCTATGCTATTCTTTAATATCGCTTAAGAAGAGAAGTTTGCCGACATTTCTAATGTAAATTTATCTCGTCATACAATCATTTTCGTTGGCTCTGTTCCCTGTCGTTATAGTGGAGAAGAACTCACAATCTCTTTTTTTTTCTTTTTCTTTTTTTGGCACGGCTTAAAAATAAAAATAAAAATAAAATAAAAATAGAATTCAAATCTTGGGTGGATTTATCAAATTCAAGTAAACGATAAGGAGGAAGAAGAAAAACCTTTTAGGGAAAAACTTAATTCCACGGCCATTTCCTTTTGACAAGATCGTGCCTACCTTACGTTCATACCATCACGAAAGTAGATCCACAAATTTTGAATCATTTTAAGGAAATAAAATAATAGAGATGCAAAAGGACAATTATTAAAAAAATAGCATGAGGAGCCGCAGAGCGTCCGGCCATTCCTCTTCAAAGAGTAGATAACATTGCGCATCGGCGTGCTCAGCTATATGCGACGGCGTTTAGGGAAACCCGTTATTATAATCGTAGAAAAAAAGAAAATAAATTTTATTTAATAAATAAATGATGGTACCAAATTGGGTTATTGGTAAGTTGAGTCTATTAAAAAGATTCATTAAAACAAGAAAATTGTAGAAGGATTAAATTAAACAAAACGTAAAAGTATATTGATCGATCGTGGAATTTTAGAGTGATTTATACGAAGGGAAAATAAAGTACGCAAGAGTTTACGTGGTTCGATCTTTGATTTGATCTACGTCCACGGAGAAAAGAGTTTCTTGTATTAATACTCTCGAGTTACAGAATGTGTCCTTCAATCTATCCTAGCATCACTATTTATAGGCACCCAGCAGCAGTTGCAGCCGAGGTCGTGGGGTGCCACCTCAGCAATCGTGGATTAAAGATCGTGGGTTGAAGATCGTGGGTCGGCCGAGCTTCTATGCTGTTGGGCCGCGCTACTGGATTGGGCCGAAGTGTCTTCTGGGCCTTTCAGTGGGCCGAACTCATCTAGGCCGAGCTTATTTGCCGAGGTCCAATTATATTGGGCTGGTGCTTGGGCCTAGTAGCTAGGCCGTATCCTATCACATCCCCCCCCCCCCAAAAAAAAGTATAGAAGCGAGGACAGGATTTATAGCTGGGACGTAGTTGAAGTTCATATCGCCTCGTTAGACGAGGTCAAAATCGAATGCATTGCCTCCGTCGAAATTAGGATTTTGACGAAGTCGAAATGCATACCGCCTCATTTACCTGAGGTTTAGTGATAGCTGCATTGCCCCCGTCGAAATTAGGATTCGACGAAGTCGAAATGCATATTGCCTCATTTATACGAGGTCGAGCTTGAATATGCTGGGGATAAAGAGTCGCGACTGTTGGAGTCCAGAATAAGTGGAACACGTGTCACTTCCCTATGCGGGCAGGTGAAGAGGCGGGATTTGAAAAGGCGGAAGATTTGCTTATAAAAGCTTCCAGCATACGCCTTCAAACATTTTTCCCCTAATTTAATGTCCCGACTTAAGAGAGAGAGAGTAAAAACCCTAAGTCAGAGTTCTGCGTCTGTCGCTGCCATTCGCACCATATTTCCGTGAAATTTTGTGAAAGCCGCAACAAGTAAGTTCCCTCCTTTGTAATGTCTTCTTCTTCATCTTCTCTCCCGGTAGATATGGATAGGGTGAACACAGGGGTTTCGCCCTCGCCGTCTGGGTAATTTCCGGCGAGGGTTTATTTGAATGTGTATACATGGTCGTTGATCCCGCCCAGCCTTTGAGAAATCGAATTCCTACCCTTAGTTGGGTCAGACGCCGCCCTTCAATATGCCTCCACCATGAGTGAGTTGCATATGCAAAGTTTGGCTCAGAAATTTTTATTTCCGGAGTCGACGGAGTTGGTTCTGCCACGTATAGATGATAGGGGTAGTTCACCTCTTGTAGGTTTTTTTACTGTGTACGAAGATTATCTGCACTTTGGTCTTCGCTTTCCTTTGAATCCCGTTTTTGTCAAACTTCTAGAGAAGCTCGAATTGTCGTTAGCGCAGTTGGCGCCGCCCTCTGTCAAACAGATCGTCGGGTTTTGTGTTGAGGTCGGTTGCCTTGGCGATTCGGCCTCTGTAGATTTGTTGCTTAAGTTTTTTAGGCCTAAGCGGGGTCCGACGGGGTGGGTTTACTTTTCTCCCCTCGATGGGTTTAAGTTGGAGACACCCTCCAAGGTGCCGCACTGGCAGAAGAAATTTTTCTTCTGCCGGACTGAAGGGGTGCCTTTATATCCTTGGTCCAAGGTCAAGGTCACGCCTCAAGTCACTGAGAAACCAATCAATGATCTTGAGACGAGCTTGGTGAACCTCGGCCATATTGAGAGGGATTATTCTGAGGCCGATCTTGCGAGGTATGGGCTGAGCCCATATGATGGCACTGTGACTGCGGATTTGGGTGAGGCCCTGCTTCATATATTACATGAGGTGTTATCTGTTCGAGGTTTAATATGTGTTTTTGTGCTTGTAGTGAATCCCCAAGATCTCCAGGCCGCGGTACAGAGGAAAAAAAGAGGGCGAGGCCCTCTCCTGCCGAAGTACAGACAGTGTCTGGTACGTCGGCTGAGAGAGCAACCGACCTGACTAGGTCGGTTTCAGAGAGTTCACAGCCGTGTTCACCTCGGGCCGGCTCGCCTCCACCTCTGACTGTGGGTCATCAAATTTAGGGAGTTTGGCTCTCCTTGATTGACGATGGTGGGGGCTTATGGGGGTGGTCGGCTTTAAGGCCAGGATGAATACCGGGAGATGTCATTTCCCGAGGTGAGTAGAATTCGGTAGACATTTATGTCAGGTGTGTGTTCTAACATTTCTTTTCTTTGTGCTGGAGGCCGAGGTGGCTGTGGCCGGACTGAAAAGCCTGGCGAACTTTCGTTACTGACGGAGTTGCCAAATTCCAGAAATTCTCTTCCTAGGTCGAGGCAGCGAAGGCCGATCTTGCGGCAAAGGTGGCCGCGGCCGAGTCCAAGGCTAAGATGGCGGCGAAACGGGAGGCTAAGGCCCACGCCGCCACCGAAGAGGCAAAGAAGAAGACGTCCGACCTGGAGGCCGAAGTTACGGAGTTGAAGGCCCAGCTCGCTGAGGAGCGGGAGAAGATGGCCCGTTGATTAACACGTATTTTATGTGCATGTTGAGTGTGTTTGAATGTGTTTGAGTCTCAATTTATGTGCTTAAATGTTAAAAATGCTAGGGTTTCTTAACTCTTAGTATACTTTAAACTTTTCTCGTTTTTCTTGGTTTTCAATCCATTTTGGTAAGAATTGGAAAGAGTATTCATGTGGATAAGGATTAAGGGCCGGAAACGAGGAAGAATCGAGCTTAATTAGGGTGAAACCTAGGTTTGAAATGTGGAATTTACATATATAGAGTTAGGGTTTCACTAGTTTGAATTCAATTATATTTTCCTCGTTCTCTCGAGTCTCTTTATGCTTTTTTCAGGAACAATGAAGTACTCATTTGGGCAATTTGATCATTCCATGTCGAAGAGGGGTTCGTTAGGAGTCAATAGCAAAAATCGGATTGAGAATCGGAGTTCGGACGAGGGAGAACGAGTGAAAACGGTGAAGCTGCGCAAAAGGAGCAGACCGGCGGCGACCCGGACGACGACCGGCTGGACCGCCGGCCAGGCCGCCGGCTGGCCGGCAGAGGGATAGATTTGGCGGCGACCCAGGCGGCGGTCGGCCAGGGCGCCGTCGCCCCTTTCTTTCACCATCTTGACCGAGTTAGTCGTCTAACTCGGTCCAACTCGACCCAAGACTCACCTATTATGTATTTAAACCCAAAATATTTTGCATATTTTAACACTCTTAGAACCCTAGAAATATTTCCCTCTTTCCTTTTTAGTATTTTGAAGATTGTTGAAGATTTATGTTGAAGATTTGAAGACCCATTCCACTATTCTCTTCCTTATTGAATTATCTATCATTTAAGCATGATTTCATTTATTTTCTATGGTTTAATTCCTCTAATTATGTCTAGCTAAATTTCCTTTGGTTCCAATATATGAAGATATGATCTAGATCACTAGGTTTTTAGGTTTTGTTGTTGGATTTACCTTCTAATTCATATGTCTTGTGATTTGGGGATTGATTTAATTGCATGATTGATTGGTCATCATTGAGTGCATACAAGGTGTTTGGTTAAATGCTTCGGAGGCTTTAGTTCATAACACTTGGAATCAAATCACACCATACTAGTAATTCTTGCAAGTAGGAGCTTCTAGATAATTAATTGAGCTATTTGGAGTTAATTTATGCATCTTGAGACCTAGCGGAGATAGATGTCATAGGTTAATCTACTAATATTGATTGCTTCGAGAGAAGAGTTGATGTTTACTATATATAGAACTCCCATATGAATTAGATTAAAATGGTTAATCCATGCAAATCCTAAAACCTAGGCCTCTAGTGATTATCGGATTATATTTGGAACCAAGTTTTCTACTATTGTTTGTTAACTCTTGCTATTAGTTGTTATCTAGTTTGTTACTTTTCAATTGCATTGCTTTAATTAATCAAAAACACAAAAATATGTTAGTTGGTAGCTTGAATAGTAGTTAGGTAATTGAATTACTACTTGAAATTCTTACGTTCTTGCATTCACTGTGGATTCGACCCGATTGTAATACATCGGTTATTATTGCATCTCCCTCACACCTAAAGTGAGGGTGGATCAATTTTTGGCGTTGTTGCCGGGGAATGCTTAGTTTGAGTTTCAATAGTCGATTTGGTTATTGAGTTACTAATTCAAGCATTGTTTCTTTTAATTTTTGTTTTGAAGGTTTATGCACACAAGGTCTAAAGGAAGACTCGTTCAACCTTTGATCTTGAACTTTGAAAGAAGGCATAGAAGAAGGAATTCTATTGAAAATCAAGAAATGGCTAACAATCAAGCAATGGAAGCTCTTATGAAAGAAATGGAAGAGTTTAGAGCATGGAAGGATGAGCAAGAAAGAAGGGCAAATGAGGCTCAACCACCTCCTCTCAATCATATGTTTCAATCTCCAACGGAACAATTTCAAGGAGGAGAATGGGGGACGATCAATGCCAATAATTTTGAGCTCAAATCCGGACTCATCCAAATGGTGAAGAGTGAGCAATTCGGTGGAAGTTTTATAGAGGATCCGAACGCCCACCTTGGTATGTTCCTTGATATTTGCGATACTATCAAGCTTAATGGAGTCCGGATGAGGATGTTCGGGTTTTCTCTACGGGACCGGGCCAAGGATTGGTATAAAGGACTAAACAAAGCTAATATTCATACATGGGATGATCTATGCAAGGCCATCCTCTCTAAATACTTCCCACCATCCAAAGCTCAAAGACTTATCTCTGATATTCACACTTTTATCAACAAGGTGATGAGACTTTGTTTGAAGCATGGGAGAGGTATCAAGAGCTTCTTAGAAAATGTCCTCAACATGGCTTCACGGAAGGTCAACAAATTACCACTTTTTATAGTGGTCTCACACCACACACAAGAAGCATCGTGGATGCTACTTCCGGAGGATGTCTAGTGAATCGAAATGCCAAGGAAGCCTTCAGGATTATTGAAGAGATGGCCGCCAATAGCTATCAATGGCCAATGGAGAGGGCCCCTTCTAGGAAGGTTGCTTCTATCGATGATGAGAAGTTCAATGCATTGGCAATGGAAGTTGCTACTATGAAGAAGCAATATGAAGAAGAGAGGAAAGCTCAATCTCAAGCTCAAGTTCAAAGTGTTCAACAATATCAAGAGAACTTGGAGTCTAGTGGAAGTGAAGATTTGAATTTTGTAAACCAAAGGCAATATGGAAATTTCAACAAAGGGGGTTTCCAAGGACAAGAAGGAGGATTCCAAGGAAGGCCACAAGGAGGAAATTCTTATGGTTATCAAGGAGGCTATCAAGCCTATAATCAAAACAATCGGAACCATCCTAACCTCTCCTACGGAAATTCTAACAATGCTCAATTGCCACCTCCCGGATTCTCCGTTTCTCAAGGAGTTATTGAAGAACCAAAGAAAACATCTCCTTCTATTGAGCAACTTGTCCAACAAATGGCAAATCAACAAAGCTCGTTTATCACACAAACCGGACAAAAGGTGAGTGCATTGGAGAATTCTCTCACTTCTTTGACAAAGCAAGTGAAGATGATGGAGGGTCAAATAAGTCAAATGGCTAACCAAGCCACCACCTAACATACTCCGGAAAAGTTTCCAAGTAATACGGAGGTCAATCCAAAGAACCAATGCAATGCTATCACATTGAGGAGTGGAAGAGCCTATGAGAATCATGCTACATCCGGAAGTGGAAAAGAAGTTCTTGTTGAAGACATACCTTATGAGGAGTCTCCTACCAATGAAGAGAATTCAAGGAAAGAAGTTCATGGAGAAGCTCCTAAGGCGGTGCTCGTAGAGACTCCTCTCCCTACCAAGGATGTCATTACGAAGGCTCCATTTCCTCATCGTCTAGCCAAGCATAAGGTTGATGAAAAGTTGATGAGATTCTTGGAGATATTCAACAAAGTATAAATCAACATTCCCTTGCTTGATGCACTCCGAGATATGCCCGGATATGTGAAGTTCTTGAAGGATGCCGTTGCTAACAAGAGAAAGTTTGGTTCATTTGAAACAATTAGCCTAACGGAGAGGTTAGTGCGGTGATCCAAAGGAAGATGCCTTTGGAAAAGAAGGATCCCGGAAGCTTCACAATAGCATGTGTGATTGGAGGGAAAAAGTTTGGGAATGTCTTATGTGATCTTGGAGCTAGCATTAATTTGATGCCATTGTCTATTTTTAGAAGATTTGATATTGGGGAGATCAAACCTACTTCTATTTGTCTCCAAATGGCCGATCGTTCCATATCTTATGCTCAAGGAGTGGTTGAAGATGTGTTAGTGAAAGTTGAGGAGTTCATCTTCCCCGCGGACTTCGTTATCTTAGATATGCCGGAGGATAAGGATATGCCCCTCATTTTTGGACGTCCTTTTCTAGCAACCGGAAGAGCTCTTATTGATGTGCAAGATGGGAATCTTATGTTTAGAGTTAATGAAGAGACCCTCACTCTTTCAATCTTTGATGCTATGAAGCGAGGAGATGACTCAACCTATAAGGAATGCAATTCAATCACCACCTTGCCTACATCTATGGCAAAGGATCTCATGGAAGAAATCATCGCTAATTCTTTCTATTCTTATTCCGATTTGAAAGATGTTTGTGATGATTTGTTGGAGTCTATTGCTTATTTGGAAGCAAATCAAGGATCATTGAAGGATGAAGTTCATTACCTTGATATCAACCAACCGGGGGAGAGTGGGAGTTCAACTAAGGTGGAATCTTCTTCAAACACTTCTCAATAGTTGAAACCTCTTCCCGATCACCTAAGGTACGCCTTCCTTGGTGATAATGACTCTTTTCCTGTTATAGTGTCACAACACTTGTTAGAGTCCGAATCCTTAGGGAGTTTAAAGATGTTATTGGTTGGTCTATTGATGATATCAAGGGTATTTGTCCATCTATATGCATGCATCGTATTCTATTGGAAGATGATTGTCGTCCTAAGGTTCAACCTCAAAGGAGGTTGAATCTGGTCTTGCAAGAAGTGGTGAGAAAAGAGGTGTTGAAGTTACTAGATGCGGGAATGATTTACGCCATCTCAGATAGTGAATGGGTGAGTCATACCCAAGTTGTTCCGAAGAAAGGGGGGATGGCGGTGGTCAAGAATGAGAATGGTGAGACTATTGCTACAAGGGTTACCACCGGATATCGAGTGTGTATCGATTATAGGGCTTTGAATTCAGCTACAAGGAATGATCACTTTCCTTTGCCCTTTATAGATCAAATGTTGGATCGTTTGGCGGGCTATGAGTACTATTGCTTTCTTGATGGGTATTCGGGATATAATCAAATTGCCATAGCCCCAGAGGATCAACACAAGACGACATTTACATGCCCTTATGGAGTATTTGCATAGGTTATGTAATGCTCGGGCCACTTTCCAAAGGTGCATGATGTCTATCTTTGGAGGCTTGATTGAAAATATTATGGAGGTATTCATGGATGATTTCTCGGTTTTCGGGAAGACCTTTGATTCTTGTTTGGATAATCTCACAAAGGTATTGCAAAGGTGTAAGGACACTTCTCTTGTTTTGAATTGGGAGAAGTGCCACTTCATGGTTAGAGATGGAATTGTGCTTGGGCACAAAGTTTCTAGAGATGGTTTGGAAGTTGATAGAGCCAAGATTGTTGCTATAGAGAGGCTTCCACCCCCTACAAATGTGAAATCAATCTGAAGTTTCTTTGGTCACGCGGGGTTTTATAGATAGGATTTTTCAAAGATTACGAAGCCACTTTGCGATCTCTTGCAAAAAGATGTGAAGTTTGTATTTGATGAAGAATGTTTGAAAGCTTTTGAGACATTGAAGAAAGCCCTCATCTCTACTCCTATTCTCATCAAGCCCAATTGGAGTGAATCTTTCATATTGAAGTGTGATGCAAGTGATAATGCTTTAGGAGTGGTTTTGGGGCAAATGAGAGATAAAGTATTTCGGGTCATTCATTATGCTAGTAGAACCTTGGATGGTGCTCAAAGGAACTACACCACAATGGAAAGGGAATTCTTGGCCATTGTTTTTGCCTTTGACAAATTCCGGTCATATCTTGTTGGGAATCACACCATTGTTTATTCGGATCATATGGCTATACGACATCTCATGGCTAAGAAGGATGCAAAGCCTCGATTGATTTGTTGGATTCTCCTTCTATAAGAATTCGACATGGAGATTCGTGATAGAAGAGGAGTTGATAATGTGCTAGCCGATCACATGTCAAGGCTTGACAATCCGGTTGAAGGTGAAGATTTGAGATTGAATATCAATGAGTGCTTCCCGGATGAGAGAATCATGGTCTTGAAATGCAAGGATTCTTGGTTTGCCGATTTTGCTAATTATCTTGTGCTTCGAGAGTTGCCACCAAATCTCTCGGATTATCAAAAGGCCAAGTTCCTTAGAGATGTGAAGTTCTACTATTGGCAAGATCCATATTTATAGAGAAGATGTGACGATGGTCTTATTAGAAGATGTGTTATGGATGGTGAATGGCTCAAGTTTATTGAAGATTGTCATGAGGGACCACATGGGGGTCATTTTGGGGCAAATCGTATGGCTTGGAAGGTTTTTCAAAGTGGATTCTATTGTCCTTCGATTTTTAGGGATTGTCAATCATTTGTGAAGAATTGTGATGGGTGTCAAAGGATGGGGAATATCACAAAAAAGGGATGAGATGCCTCAAAACATCATGGTCGAGGTTGAATTGTTTGATGTTTGGGGGATAGACTTCATGGGACCATTCCCTAATTCTTGTGGTTTTTCTTATATTCTTCTTGCTATTGAGTATGTTTCAAGATGGGTCGAAGCCATTCCAACTTCGACCAGTGATTCCAAGGTTGTGATCAAGTTTTTGAAGAATAACATATTAACTCGGTTTAGAACTCCAAGGGCATTGCTTAGTGATGGGGGGTCTCACTTCAATAATAAGTGGTTGGGAAGTGTTCTTGCTAAATATGGAGTGAAGCACAAGATTACCTCTCCTTATCATCCTCAAGCCAATGGTCAAGTGGAGCTTGCAAACCGGGTGATCAAGCAAATCTTGGAGAAGACAATCACTACTCGGAAGGATTGGGCTAAGAAACTTGATGATGCTTTGTGGGCCTATCGAACCGCCTATAAAACCCCCATTGGTATGTCTCTGTATCAACTTGTGTTCGGAAAGTCTTGTCACTTACCTTTGGAGATTGAACATAAGACATTTTAGGCTTTAAAGAAGATTAATCTTGAGTTTAAGGAGGCCGGATTGAATAGGAAAAACTATCTTGTGGAGTTAGAGGAATGGAGAAACGAGGCTTATGAAAATTCTCGGATTTACAAGGAAAGAGCCAAGAAGTTTCATGATTTGGAGATTCGAAGCAAGGTGATCATTCCGGGTGACGAGGTTCTTCTCTTTAACTCTCATCTTCATCTTTTCCCCGGAAAACTCAAATCAAGGTGCACCGGTCCTTACATTGTGAGTAAGAGCTTCAAGAATGGTACATTTGAACTTCTCAAGAATGATGGTTCTACCTTTATTGTTAATAGACATCGACTCAAGCTTTATTTCAATTCAAAGAAGTTTAAGGAGGAGTCGACCATTCTTCTTAATGATGCTTGATCTTAGAGACTATGTCGAGCTAACGACGTTAAACAAAGCGCTTGTTGAGAGGCACCTCAACACGTATCCTTTTCTTTTTTGTTTTTGTGAGTTTTTCTCTCATTTTTCAATTTTTGAGTTTTGTTGCAATTTTTGTTCTATTTTTGAGAAAAACCATAAAACATAGAAAATGTTGAAAAAGAAGATTGAAAAATGTGTATGGAGAATAAAGAGGAGGTCGAGAGGGACCCGGTGCTTCGAAAAGGGTCAAAAAAGGTCGAGAAATGCGTCGAAAACGGCCGAAAAAGGAACGGGGCGAGCTGCCGGCGACCCGGACGGCGGCCGGCTGGACCGCCA
Organism: Mentha longifolia; assembly: GCA_001642375.2. Taxonomy (NCBI): domain Eukaryota; kingdom Viridiplantae; phylum Streptophyta; class Magnoliopsida; order Lamiales; family Lamiaceae; genus Mentha; species Mentha longifolia. The sequence goes on from CM038114.1 coordinate 31,760,557, forward strand.
GCCAGGCCGCCGGCTGGGTAGCTGAGCCACTGCATCTTCAGCGGTCCAGGCGGCGACCGGCCAGGCCGCCGACCAGGGCGCCGCTGGCCCTTCCTCCCCCCTTTATTTCTATTTTTGTTTCTTTCCACCTCATTTTTATTCATTTAATGTTTTCCATTTTTATTTCTTAGAACAAACCCACTTTCTCACTCTAAAAACCTAGATTTTCTTCCTCTAATTACTCTCAAATCACTTAGAATTAAGCAAATTCCTTCCATAGGTTCATTACCCATTCCAAAATCTACATTTTGAACCGAATAATTCACTTTTTCACCCACTTTAGCTACAAAAATGAAAATTTGGTTCTTTTGAGTAAAGAGTTGAGTTTCTTCAAGTTTCTTCAAGAAGATGAGGTAATGTGCCCTATATCCTTACTCGTATGAGTTTCTACTTGCAAGATATGAGATGGTATGAGTATTTACTTCATCATTTTCATGAAATTAAATAGAAATTCTTACCTAGGATTTTTCTTTATTATTGGAGAAACTTGTGGGTGAACCATGGAAATGAGCATGCATTGGCTTGTATTTATGCTCCTCTTATGCACTTAGGCATGTTTGATTTGAGTTTGAATGAAAATTTGCATGATTCATGAAATTTTGAGGGATATGCTTGCTCTTTATTGAAAAAATTATTTCTTGAGTGTTTAAGGCTTGAAGAAGGCATGAATTTATGAATTCTTGATTTGTAAAGTGAAATTCATGACATTCTTTTTGTTCAGTTAAAGTCCATGTGAATATGCATTCATTTTCATGTGAATACTCATGAATGAGTTTGGAAGTGCTTAATGATTTTGTTAAGAAAATATGAAATTCTTGCTTGTTTTGTTTAGGAAATTCATTTCTTATGAGATATGCATGCTAGATGGAGAGTGATATTTGTGTAAAATGTTGCTCACACCTTGACAAAGTTTGGATTATTTTCTCAAATCTCACTTTGCCTTGTTTGTGGTTTGTAGGAAAAAGGATTCTAAAGGGAAAGGTAAATGCCACCATCACTTCTAAAGAATTGATTGTCTCTCTCTCCAAAAAGAGGAGAAATGATGCCTCTTCATCTTCACAAGTACCAAGAAGAGATCCAAAGACACCGGAAGCTCATGACATTCACTTGGAGTCTTATGAAGAAAGAGCAAGATTTGCCGTTCTCGTATCAAGAACTATTATACCAACTCAATTTCCATCTAAGGACACATTGGTGAAGTTAGGGCTTTATGATAACATCAAAGTCCTCTTTGACAATATAGGATGGGGAAGTATCCTAGAGGATACTCTTGAAGATAGGAGAACATATGAAAAGGTGGTTCTTGAATTTATGAGCACATTGGAAGAGGAGAGCATCCATACTATGGAAAGCATCAAATTTCAATTATTTGGAGAGCGTCATGAGTTGAGTTTGGAAGCGATAAATGACATCTTTGGAGTGCCACATGGAGGTGATGTGTTGGTGGAAAGAGCTTTTGAGCATAGTTTCATGTGGAATAAACTTGCTCCAATCACCATGGAAGGCTTTAGAGCGGGATACTCAAAATCAAATGAGGTGAGAAATCCGGTCCTAAGAATGATGTTGAAGATCCTTGCTCACACTATGGTGGCACGGACGGAGAACACTTCGGTTAGAGTGGATGATCTCTTCATTATTCAAGACATGCTAACCAAGAGGCGCATAAGTTTTTCTCACATTTTCCTTGCTCAAGTCATGAAGCAAGCAAGGGCACCAAGTGGGAAGATTAACATAGGAGGAATGCTCACCCCTTTGGCTAAGAAAATCAATGATGATCTTAGTGGATATACTCCGAAGAGAGGTTCATATTTGATTGATGTTGAGAAGTTAAGAAACATGAGGTTTCTTGTATCATCTATGCCTCCCTTTTAATTCATTTAAGATGATGAAAGGACATTCCCTCTTCCAAATGCAATGAGTGTGTTGGTAACCGATCTCCATGATCGGGAGAATTGGCACTTGAATACCCCCACTCATAAATTCATCAAAGAGAATCATATTTTCAATTATGGAGAAGAAGATGAATATACCATGGCGGGTGAGGGAATGCCTTTTGCTCAAGAAGATGAAGAAATGGAAGATTCTACAAGGAGCGAACCAATGTCAAGGGGTGAACCAATATCAAGAGGTGAGTCAAGTTCAAGAAGAGAGCAAATTCCAAGAGAAAGAGGGTATGAAGAGAGGTTTGAAGCCCTTGAAGGGAGAATGGCAAGCATTTGAGCGTGGATTCAAATCTCTTGATGCACAAGTTACAGTGATGAGGCAAGAAGTAACTTCAATACGAATTACTCAACTTGAGGAAGCACAAAGAGGTGAAAGGATGGAAAAACAAGCAAACTCGATAATGGATTTATTGGAGAGTTTTCGGATGCATCAAGGCAATCAAGGGGTGACATGGCCCCTACTTCCTCCATCATAGCTTGGACTTTTGTGAGTGTAATTTAAATTTCTTATATATCTTTCCCGCCAAACTCATTTTAGAAATTATTTTCAAAAATAAGTTTGGGGGAGGGGGTGGGGTAGGATAAGAAATTTAAATTACTCTTTAAATTACTTATATTTTATGTCTTTTCCATTCCTTTTCTAGTTCTTTTCTTATTTGCTTTACTTGGATGGTAGTTTCATGACTTTGTGTATCTTTGGGTTAATCTTGTATGTTTGGTGGATTGATTGATTGAGAAGTTGTTGATTTGATAATGTGGAAATATGGTTGGTTTTAGAGTGAAAAGTGTTGCTTGGAGAATAAATGTGAAAGTTTGGTTTGCTTTAGTATGTTTAGTATGCTTTCATGTTATATTTGTGTGTTTTTGTTAATTGGAAGGAAGATTGGGGTTAAGGAAAGAATGTTGAATGCTTGATGTTTGATTTTGTGAGTTTGGGTGAAGGAGCATAGTTGATGAAAGTGTTTTGTTGGTTTTTGGAATGTGAGCTTAAATGTGAAAATTTTTGAAAATTGAAGAGTTTTTGAATTGGAAAAAGGTTGAATGAATGCTTGCATGCTTGAGTGTGAAAGAACGTGTTTAATTGCTCAAGTGCATTTAGGTGAGATGCCAATGATTGATGCTTAAATGGTGACATTTTTAAATTTCTCAAGTTTGAGTCAAGCATGATTAGGGTTATTTCACTTGAATAGCTTGGAAGGATTGATCTTAGGCACTTAGGCCCTAAACAAAAAGCTTGAGAGGATTTTGAGCCTTAAAGTATGCATTTTACATAGTGAATATCCTTTCTTGAGAGCTTGCTCTTGCATTGCATATTTTTTATTAGAATTTGCCTTGATACTCTTGTAAGAAGTATTACATGTGTGCATGATTAGAAGATGATCTTAGGCCATCATTGAATAGCCCATTTTCCCTAAACACTAACCTATCTTTCATTACCATTGTCGTCCCATTTTGAGCCTTGAAAAGAGCCTTTTCTTCTTGAACCGGATAATAGGGGGTGAAGGATGGTTAAGGGAATCTTGGTGAAAGTTGAAAATTCATGAAAAATGATGGGTGATGGTGAAGGGTCTTAAGATTTCTTGAGTTGAATGAACACTCCTATAAGCTCAATATTAGGAAAGAAAAAAATAAGAACAAGTTTTTATTGAAAAAAAAAAAAACGTAAGAATAAAGTTCTTACAAGAAAAAGAGAAGAATAAGAGCATAAAGGAGTATTTCTTTAAATGTTTGGTAGAAGCTTGGATTCATTTGATAAGAAGGGGTTGGACAAGGTGGAAGATGAAGAAATTAATACTTAGAAAGGTGAAGAAAAGGGGTAAAGGTACTTGAATGAAAATTGAAGTCACTTAACCTAAAATTCCCTACCCTAACCAATGTCCCTACATTACAAGCTTAATAAAGACCTTTTTGATCATAATTTGTGCATGCATTGTAGTATTGGGAACTTAAGTTGATAGGCAAGCTTATGGTTAAAGATGTGGATTGCATGATTTCGATGAGTGTTTATCATTTCTATATATTGAGGGATCGAGTGATACACATGTTCCTTGAGAGGTCTAGAGTTTGAGATGTTTGAGTGATTGAATTCTAAGTTAGGATAGTGGTTGATCTTATGAATGTTTGGTTTGACTTGAGAATTTCTTTGAATAAAATGGTTTTTGAAGTTATATGAGGCATCGAGGAACTCAAAATGCACACTCCATACGTGTTAAGTGTTTTGATTGTTCATTTCATTGTCCGGGATGAACAATGGCTTAAGTTTGGGGGAGTGATTAACACGTATTTTATGTGCATGTTGAGTGTGTTTGAATGTGTTTGAGTCTCAATTTATGTGCTTAAATGTTAAAAATGCTAGGGTTTCTTAACTCTTAGTATACTTTAAACTTTTCTCATTTTTCTTGGTTTTCGATCCATTTTAGTAAGAATTGGAAAGAGTATTCATGTGGATAAGGATTGAGGGCCGGAAACGAGGAAGAATCGAGCTTAATTAGGGTAAAACCTAGGTATGAAATGTGGAATTTACATATATAGAGTTAGGGTTTCACTAGTTTGAATTCAATTATGTTTTTCTCATTCTCTCGAGTCTCTTTATGCTTTTTTCAGGAACAATGATCATTCCATGTCGGAGAGGGGTTCGTTCGGAGTCCATAGCAAAAAGCGGATCGAGAATCGAAGTTCGGACGAGGGAGAACGAGCAAAAACGGTGATACTGCGCAAAAGGAGCGGACCGGCGGCGACCCGGACGGCGACCGGCTGAACCGCCGGCCAGGCCGCCGGCTGGCCGGCTGAGGGACAGATTTGGCGGCGACCCAGGCAGCGGTCGGCCAGGCCGCCGGCCAGGGCGCCGTCGCCCCTTTCTTTCACCATCTTGACCTAGTTAGTCGTCTAACTCGGTCCAACTCGACCCAAGACTCACCTATTATGTATTTAAACCTAGACAAAAACTTGTGTCAGCCGGAGGCACCGTGCGGCCGGGCCCAAAGTGTCAATCTTTATACAGAAAAGTGCCAATTTATATGAATAAAAGTGTCAATCTTTAACATAATTATTTTACGAATAAAATGACAATTTTTAAAAGTGTCAATCTTTATACAGAAAAGTGTCAATTTATATGAATAAAAGTGTCATTGTTTTAGCCCGGCCGCACGGTGCCTCCGGCTGACCCAAGTGTGTCCCTTAAACCTAAAATCTTCCTATTTGGTGTATCTTTTGCATATTCTAACACTCTTAGAACCCTAGAAATATTTCCCTCTTTCCTTTTTAGTATTTTGAAGATTGTTGAAGATTTATGTTGAAGATTTGAAGACCCATTCCACTATTGTCTTCTTTATTGAATTCTCTATCTTTTAAGCATGATTTCATTTATTTTCTATGGTTTAATTCCTCTAATTATGTCTAGCTAAATTTCCTTTGGTTCCAATATATGAAGATATGATCTAGATCACTAGGTTTTTAGGTTTTGTTGTTGGATTTACCTTCTAATTCATATGTCTTGTGATTTGGGGCTTGATTTAGTTGCATGATTGATTGGCCATCATTGAGTGCATACAAGGTGTTTGGTTAAATACTTAGGAGGCTTTAGTTCATAACACTTGGAATCAAATCACACCATACTAGTAATTCTTGCTAGTAGGAGCTTCTAGATAATTAATTGAGTTATTTTGAGTTAATTTATGCATCTTGAGTCCTAGCGGAGATAGATGTCATAGGTTAATCTACTAATATTGATTGCTTCGAGAGAAGAGTTGATGTTTACTGTATATAGAACTCCGATATGAATTAGATTAAAATGGCTAATCCATGCAAATCCTAAAACCTAGGCCTCTAGTGATTATCGGATTATATTTGGAACCAAGCTTTCTACTATTGTTTGTTAACTCTTGCTATTAGTTGTTATCTAGTTTGTTACTTTTCAATTGCATTGCTTTAATTAATCAAAAACACAAAAATATGTTAGTTGGTAGCTTGAATAGTAGTTAGGTAATTGAATTACTACTTGAAATTCTTACGTTCTTGCATTCCCTGTGGATTCAACCCGATTGTAATACATCGGTTATTATTGCATCTCCCTCACACCTAAAGTGAGGGTGGATCATTCGTGCGGTTGTTGGCCAAGGTGGGATGCTCCGGACTTTCGCCGAGTGTATATTCCGGTCCTGCCACTTTGGTAGAGCCGTTACACAACTGGTGGGTGCTATGAGCACTTCAGTCTCTGCCGCAGTCATTGACTTGATTGCCCAGGATTACCCAGGCCTGGATAAGGCCAAGTATGGGTATGAGGCATGCTCTGAAGAGGAGATTCTGCGGGAATATGCCAAGGAATAGTTAGGGTTAGGTTAGGGTTCAGGGTTCAGGGTTCGGACGAGAGAGAACGAGTGAAAATGAAAACATCGCGCAAAGAGAATACGGAGTTGACCGGTCAAGGAGGAGGGCCGGCGGTCTGCCAGACCGCCGGAAAAGCTGCCAAACCACCGTGGAACAGCAGAAAGTTCGGCGGTCTGCCAGACCACCGGCGACCTCCCAGACCGCCGGTTGGCCGTGCTCCCTCAACTTAAGGGGCGAGTTTGGCTCGCCCAAACTCGCCCCGGTTCGTCCCGTTCGGAGACGGCGGTTCGGAATTGTTCCGTCGATAGGGATGACAAGCTGGAGGCCGCGATTGCCGGGCTGCCGAAGGACTCAGCCACCGAAGCGACTGGAGGGGGAGACCGACGCCGAACCAGAGGTCGACAGGGATGAAGGAAACCATGAAGGGGTTTAATTGACTTCTCTCATGTGTTCTTTCTCCCCTTTTTCTTTTTTTTTTTTAAAAATAGCCTTGTACTTCATCACCATTAGGGTGGCGCTTCATTTGCCGTGTTCGGCTTTAAATAAAAACGTCTCTTGTTGAAACTTGCTTGTATTATTCTTTGTAGTTTGCTCCTGGTTTTTACCATGCTTCACACTTCGTGAAAGAAATATCCGGACTTCGTCAAGCTGTCAAAGTAGCTGAGATCGATGCTTCGAACTGGAAAAAATAAGCCGATAACATCAAGGTTGAGGCTGAAGTGAGACTTCGAGCCGCTCAAGAAAAACTTAACGAAGTGCATGCTAAGTATCTGGAGCTCGATGACAAGTACCAACAGGCTCTGGACGACATCAAAACTTTCAAGGAGATTGTTGTGGAGCATACGGAGTATGAGGCCATAATTCACCGAGCTGGGGGATCCACAATTTCTGAGACCTATAGTAAGGTTAAAGACCTCAAAGCTCGGTGCCGAAGCTATAGGGAGCAATATGGAAATGACTCATGGCAGCTTCGGGATGAATTAAAGAGCTCGTACGAATAGCGAGCATCTACGAGACAGTTCTTGATCGCTCACCGAAGTTGAAATGATGTATTTTGTCAGAGGCGGAGTTTTCGACTTCGGCTACCCCTGGTGCGAACTTGAGGCTGCTTGACCGCACTTCTAGGGAATTCTTTGAAGGCGAATCTTCAAGTTCGGCCAACCCTGATCCTAGGATTGTCGCACGCCATTCTCAAGAATTCTACAATCAAGAGCGGCGGTTGGCGCCTGGATGAGGTCGAGGTCAAGCGAGCTAAAGTGTCCTGAGGTAGAGGTCACAGTTCGGCTCTCGGACGAGGTAGAGGCAGGCTTAGTGTAGATGGCATTTTGAACTTTAACTCTGGTAGGGATTTTTCCAGAGATTGGCTTAGCTTTAGTAAGCCTAGGCCTCCGGGTTCCTCGTAATACTTGTACATTTTCCATTTACATGAAATAAAACAGAAATTTTGCACTTTTATTTGAGTTTTTCATCCTCGTTTTTAACTAAGGTAGATTCCCCTGTTTTAAACGAAGGCAGCTTACTTCGCCATGAAATAAAGTTCGGCCTTAAGTGGGTTACTTCGTTATAAGACGAAGTTTGGCCTGAAGTGGCGCACTTCGTCATAAGACGAAGTTTGGCCTTAAGTGGCGCACTTCATCATAAGATGAAGTTTGACCTTAAGTGGCGCACTTCGTCGTAAGACAAAGTTTGGCCTTTATACAACCTGTCCTCGTCATAAAACGAGGATAAGGTTATATGGGTTCCTTATTTGTCGAATTTATCGATAGGAGTGGTCTCCCTACGCGCGTTTAAATGCTACTCCGAAGTTGGAGTTTTGGTTTATTTTTGTATTCATTGTCAAGAATTTAGTTTGTGATTGAGACAAAACATATAAGTGGAAGTGGTACACCAAATAAATAATGCAAGACACGAATTTCAAAATATGCAAAACATGAATTTCATTGATAAAAATAAGATGCTTAAAAAGGATAGACACAATTTAAATCAACCTAACAACCTATTTACACACACCAGCTTCCACTCATAGATAATATCTCTTCAAATGGGAGATGTGCCAAGTTCGGGGTATTGGCTCACTAGATAAATAGGCGAGCTTGTATGACCCTTTGCCAAGGACTTCTTGAACTCGGTATGGGCCTTCCCAAGTGGCTTCTAGCTTGCCGAGCTTATCCGCCGTACTGACCTCGTTATTCCGAAGCTCGAAGTCACCTATTTAGAATTGCTGGTGCTTCACCCGGTTGTTGTAGTACCGAGCTACTTGCTGTTTGTATCGAGCTTCCTATATATAGGCTTGTTCCCGCTTTTCTTCTAGCAAATCCAGGTCAGTTCGAAGTTTCTCTTCGTTGTCCTGGGCTGCGAAGTTAAGCGTTCGGGGGCTCGGCAAGCCGATCTCTACCGGGATCACTGCTTCAGTTCCGTATACCAAACTATAAGGTGTTTCACCATTTGAGGTTCGCAGAGTAGTCCGGTAAGACCATAGAACTTGGGGCAAGTTTGCCGCCCAATCTCCTTTGGCCTTATCGAGTCAGGTTTTTAACCCTTTGACTATTATTTGGTTCGTAACCTCGGTTTGGCCATTCGCTTGAGGGTGAGCTACCGAGGTGAACTTTTGTTGGATATGGAGTTCGTCACACCATTCTCTGAACATCATGTCTGTGAACTGGGTTCCATTATCTGAGACGAGGACGTGAGGTACGCCGAAGCGACAAACTATGTTCTTCCAAACTAAGTTTAGGGCATTTTTGCTTGTGATCCGTGCCAGAGGTTCGGCTTCGACCCACTTCGTAAAGTAGTCGATGGCTACAATGAGGAATTGTAGTTGGCCAGGAGCTTTTTCGAATGGGCCGACGATGTCTATTCCCCACTGCATGAACGGCCAAGGGCTTTGCATGCTGGCCAGTTCGGTCTGTGGCAACCTTGGAACCGTCGCATGGATTTGGCACTTCGAACACTGTTTGATGAGGTCGATAGCGTCATGTAACATGGTGGGCCAATAGTATCCCGATCTTATGATCTTCTTGGATAGGGCGCGAGCTCCGATGTGACTGTCACAGGACCCTTCATGGACTTCGCGCAATGTGTAGTCCGCTTGGTTGGGCCCCACACATCTTAGGAGAGGCTGGAGGTATGATTTTCTATACAACACTCCCTGTTCTAGGACGTACTTGGTGGATTTAGCCAGGAGCTTCCTAGCCTCGACCTTATCGGCTGGGAGTTCGCCTTTTTCTAAATAGTTGCGAAGTGGAGTCATCCAGTTCGATCCGTCTTCGGTTACTACATTTACTTCGGCTTCATCAATACTTCGGAGTTGTATTTCTTCCACCGGAGAGGTCGTTGAAGACGACGCAAGTTCAGTGCAGCTATGTCTCTGGATCGCCACTCGAAGTATGAGAAGCTCTGTTGTAGAATTTTGGCCTTATGGAGTTCATTCGTTCACCTTTGGCCTCGTACTTGCCTAACATATGGCTCACTATGACTTGAGAGTCGATGTGAACTTGAATGGCTTGTACTTGGAGAGCTTGGGCTAGACGAAGTCCAGCGATTAGAGCTTCGTACTCCACTTCGTTATTTGTGGTCGGGATGTTGAACCGGAGTGCATAGGTGGTCTCCTTCCCTTCCGGGCTGATGAGTAGGATCCCGGCTCCACTTCCTTTGTTACCTGATGCCCCATCCTCGTAGACTTTCCAACAGTCTTGCGGCGGTTGGTTTGGTGCTTTGGCCTTTGATTTGTCTCCGGCAGGTCCGGCGGGCTTCTACACCTCCGTGAACTTGGCTTTTACTAGGAAATCGGCCAAGGCTTGCCCTTTAATGGCCTGACGAGGTACAAAGGAAATCGCGTGCTCGCCGAGTTCTACAGCCCATTTGGTAGTTCGCCCGGATACTTCTGGCTTTGTGAGCACTTGCCGAAGTGGGAGATCGGTTAGCACTTGTATTGGATACGCGTGGAAGTACGGTCGAAGTCTCCTTGCTGCATTTACCAATGCAAGTGCGACCTTTTCCAAAGGTTGGCACCTCGTCTCCGGTCTTTTGAGGGCTCGGCTTATGAAATAGACGGGTAGTTAACGACGTTTCTCTTCTCTTACCAAGACCGCACTGATTGCCTCGTCCGAAGCGGCGAGGTATAGGGAAAGGACCTCGCCCTCTTTTGGTACAGATAAAGTAGGGAGGTTTGCGAGGTACCTCTTTAGGTCGTCAAAAGCTTTTATGTGCTCGTCGTTCCACTCGAAGTTCGGCGCCTTCTTTAGTATCTTGAAGAACAAGAGTTGTTTTTCGGCGGCCTTAGACAGGAAATGACTTAGCGCAGTTAGGCAGCCCGTCAGCCGGTGCACATCGTGGATTGACTTCGGCATTTGCATTTCTTGGATGGCTCGGACTTTTGATGGGTTAGCCTTTAAACCTTCACGTGAAACCCAACACCCTAGAAATTTTCCAGATCGGACCATAAAAGTACACTTTCCTGGGTTTAACTTTAAATTCACTTCACGAAGTAGGCTAAGAACAACTTTGAGGTCGTTTACACAAGTGGCAATTTCCTTACTTTTAACGACTATATCGTCTACATACACTTCGACAATTCTACCAATGTGGGCCTTGAATATTTTGTCGACCATCATTTGGTATGTAGCTCCAGCGTTCTTCAGTCCGAAGGGCATCTTTTTATATGCATAGATACCGAAGTCCGTGACGAAGGCGGTCTTCAGCGCGTCCTCGGTGCTCATGAGGACTTGGTGATACCCCTTGTACAGGTCTAAGAAGCTGAACACCTTGTGGCCAACAAGAGCTTCGACCTTTTTGTCAATGTTGGGAAGGGGGGTAGCAGTCTTTTAGGCAGTGCTTGTTGAGGTCGGTGTAGTCTATGCACATCCGCCATCCCCCTCCCTGTTTTTTCACCATTACGGGGTTGGCCAACCAGGTCGGATATTTCACCTCAAATAAAATATCGACCTTTTGCAGTTGGCGGACCTCATCATGGATCACTTGATTTCTTTCGGCTACGAAGGCTCGCTGCTTTTGCCGAACTGGTTTCACCTCGGGGTCGATGTTGAGGTGATGAGTGATGACGCTTGGTGCCACCCTGGTCATGTCTAGCGGCGACCAAGCGAAGACATCTCTGTATTCCCGAAGTAGCAGGATAATTTGACTACGGAGCTCGTACTCTCTGACGAACCCTACTTTGATGACCTTGGCAGGGTCATCTTCGTATAACACGACGTCTTCGACCGGCTCGACGGATGGAGGCGACGTCGGCTCCACCTCTTCAGGGTTTTGTAGTTGCTATGCTTGAGGGTGCTGATTCCCAGCACCTCGGAGTGCAACCTGCATGCACTCCTTGGCCTGCAGCTGGTTTCCTCGAAGCGTGATCACTCCGTTTTTAGACGGAATTTTGATCGTCAGGTGGTAGGCCGAGCAGATCGCCTTCGTCGCTATTAGCCAATCTCTCCCCAAGATGATGTTATAGGGGGAGCTGGCTTTTACAACGAAGAAGTGGATTATCTTCGTAGTAGATAACCAACTCTTCCCAATGGTCACGGGGAGTGAAATGATGCCTTCCGTCATCGTTTCTAGCTGTGTGAAGTTCTTCAGCGGCATGGGTGCCGGCTTTAGACGTACTTCTTCGATATCGAGCTTATCGAAGCAGTCTTTGAAAAACACACTCACAGAGGCTCCATTGTCAATGAATATTCGGTGGACCAACTTGTTGGCTACCACGGCCTCGATTATGGTGGCATCTTGATGAGGTACGGCATGGGGGACTGGGTCATCGCCGGAAAAGGTGATGACCTCGTCCTTCTTGAACCTTTCCTGGGCAGGTTCTTCCCGTTGTTGACTTTGGGCCTCGGCTTTCAACGATGACTTCGTCGCGCCTTGAGGCAGCCCGGTGATGGCGGTGATGACTGCATCATATTGAGGCTGGTCTTCGTCCTCGTCCTCGTCATCGCACCTTGACTTCTTGTCGTGATGGGGGGCGCAGTTGTTCCCTCCCTGTTCTTTTTCCTCTTGTCTCTCCCTCGAGGTCGGGTTTCTTGCTGGTTGCGACTTTGGTATCTCCCCAGGGTACCATCGCGCACCAGGTGTTCAACATCCGAGGTGAGATCTCGGCAGTCCTCGGTGTCATGACCATAATCGTCATGGAACTTGCAGTACTTCTCTTTGGATCGCCGTTTCGATCCACCTCGGGACAAGGGTGGTGGCTTCTCGAACAAGTTCGCATGAAGCTCGTATATTTCGGCCCTGGACTTCGTCAGTGGTGTGTACTGACTTCGGTCTTGGTTGGGCCGAGGTCCTAGGCGAGACTCAAGGGGTCCCCGCTGTAACCTTTCGAGGGCACTTCGGCGACCTTGCCCATGGTCGGTGCGCTCCTCTTTCTTCTTCTTCTCATTATTTTCGGGATGATCTGCTGCCCGTTTTTTCTGATCAGCCTCGTCCGCCTCCGCGAACGTATCAGCAATCCTCCATAGCTGCCTGGAGGTCGTTGGACGCGCCTTCATGAGCTCTCTGAAGAGAGTCCCGGACTGAATGGCGTATTGAAATGCCGAAATGAGAATGTCGTCGGAGAGACGATCGACTTTAAGGCTCTCATTTTAGAAACGGGCCAGGAAGTCGCTGATTGTTTCTCCTCGCCCCTGCCTTAAGGTGAGGAGCTGGGCCGGGCTGATTTTCTCCTCAGCTTTCTGGAAGAAACGACGCTCGAAGGCGTCGAGTAGGTCGGCGTACGACCCTATGCTGCCGTTAGGTAGGCTATCGAACCAGCTTCTGGCGTTGTCCACCAGCAGCTCGGGGAAGACTTTACACATGTAAACGTCTTTGGCGAGTCCTTAGTTCATCATGTTGTACTGGAACCGTGATAAGAAGTTGCTGGGGTTGTGTGACCCATTGTAGGGCGGGATAGGAGGTACTCTATACGTGGACGGAAGGGGAGTATAGAGTATCCTATTGGTGAAGGGGGTGGAGATTCGACCGTAAATGGTGAATCTTCCCCGGTAAGGGTTTCCTTCGTCACGCCGAAGTGGAACGGCGTTTTGACGAGGTGACGTTGAACCGCGCTGAGGTGAAGCGCGGTCGTTGTTCCCACGGCGATTGTTGCTCCGTCGCCTTCGCGGAAGTTCGGCAATCCTGTCTCCAACGATCTGGAGACTTAGGGATCGCCGCTGTGACGGTTCGACTCCGTCTTCTCCACCTCGACTCGGTTGTCGATGTTGATCGACAAACTTAAGGAAATCTTGTTCGTGGAGGTCCAAGTACGCCTTCAGGGCATCTCCAAGCTCGGGTTGGAGTGCGGCGTTTCTGGGTCGGTAGCCGCCCTGGTCGGGCTCACTGCCACTAGCTGAGTCACCTGACTGGCCTGGTGACACATCCTCCTGGTGGCCTTCCGGAGTTTGGTGGATTATGGGCTGCTGGTCACGTCGGACTTGGGAAGCAGTTTGCCGAACTTGGCTTACGTCGGCTTCCTCCTCGTTGGCCTGCATGCGAGGTGGATTGGTGGGCAGGTCAGCTTGGTTCTGCTTTGCCTTGGCAGCAGCAGTGGCAGCAGCGGAACGGGCTAGTTTCACCATCGTATCTTCACTCAAAAACGTTTGATCGACTTCACAAAAAGAATTTTTCAGTTCCCACAGACGGCGCCAGTGATCGATCGTGGAATTTTAGAGTGATTTATACGAAGGGAAAATAAAGTACGCAAGAGTTTACGTGGTTCGATCTTTGATTGATCTACGTCCACGGACAAAAGAGTTTCTTGTATTAATACTCTCGAGTTACAGAATGTGTCCTTCAATCTATCCTAACATCACTATTTATAGGCACCCAGCAGCAGTTGTAGCCGAGGTCGTGGGGTGCCACCTCAGCAATCGTGGGTTAGAGATCGTGGGTTGAAGATCGTGGGTCGGCTGCTGTTGGGCTGCGCTGCTGGATTGGACCGAAGTGTCTTCTGGGCCTTTCAGTGGACCGAGCTCATCTAGGCCGAGCTTATTTGCCGAGGTCCAATTATATTGAGCCGGTGCTTAGGCCTAGTAGTTGGGCCGTATACTATCATATATGGACCTGAAGATGAAGATGTGTGTTGCCAAAAATATTTTCTTCTAAAAAGTAAAGTAAAATCTTATAAGTTGTCGATAAAGACGGGCTATTTGATCTTACGCTGACGATACCCAATCACATGTGGACACGCAGCAAAGGGAATCCTATGGCGCCGCTTTAACGGCCGCCAACGAACCTACCCTCCGAAAACCGCAAGAGGCAAGTAGATTCGACGATCCCCACCGTTGCGTGTTGCCAGCATCCATAATCGGACGGCTGGGATTCGACCCAACCAAACGACCAACAAGAAATTGCCACGTGCCGGTAACATGACAGCCGCTTACCTGGTGCCGCCGGTCACCAACAGCAGAAGAAGAAGAACACTCCATCAATCCGGTTTCTCTTTCTTACTAATTTCACCCAATTTTCTTCCTTCCTAGTCCTACCTAATTTCGTCAGCCGTTCGAATTTCTCTAATTTTTTTCCTTTATTTTAATTTAATGAACTGCAATTCCCTTTTACTGAATTATGATCGTTCTCGATCAAAATTGAGTTGGACAAGTGCTGTATCTTCTATCTGTTAATTCCACTGTATTTGAATTTAGGATTTGATTTTTTTATTTCCTTAGACGGATTAAGATATATTGTTCTGAAATTTGTTTTATTGAAATAATTTTTGTGCTTTTTGGGGGAGCATTTTGGATTCTGATCTGCTGCGGAGGGTAACTATCTGATATCTGATCTTATCACTTAATTAGGATTTCATGATGCTTAGGTGAAGAGGTGAAGGGGTGATTTGTTGCTTATTTAGTGCTTTTTTTTTTGTTTCTAAGGTTAAGTGTTTATTTATTTTAGCAATTCAGTGGAGTTTGATGAGAGTATTGTGATTGGTTTTCGCACATTTCTAGTCGAAAATAGGATCTTTGGAGTGGGTTTTGATCTTGGTTGAGAAATTGAAGTTGATGTTTTGGGAGGAATATGGCTGGTGATGCTTATTGTTCTCCTCAGTTTACTGGTATAGGGAGTGATTATAGTAAGGATAATGATGAAGTTTCTGTAGAAAACGAAAACGAGTTGAAGCAAACGTTGATCGGTAAACCACCACGGCATCTATCTGTCGTGAGGCACTCTATCAGCACTGCTACATTAGTCGCACCTGCAGATTTGGTGGTAAATACTTGTTCTGTAATCTGGTGCAATGTTTCTTGTTTAAGTACTTAACTTAGTAGATAGTGTCAATATTTCATATTCTGTTTGTAAATCTGGGTTCGATTGTTTATTCTCATTGGTGCGTTGGTTTTTTAATTGCATTCTTCAACTTTGGCAAAAATGAGGGTGTGTGGTCAATGTTGTGAAATATTCAAACGAACCATGTCTAGCTATCAACTAAGAACACGTGTTTCTGTTTGGGGAATGCTTTGATGAGCTACATCCTAAAAATCTTGAGGAAAAAAAAGTTTCTTTTACTGCTGGAATTAGCACCAATTCCGAAAATATTAGTTTATTCGTTTCCAATATGAATGCTGCTTTATGTGTGGTGAGCTAACATGTTATATGTAATTCTATCAGGATTTCGATCTTGGAGGAACTGGAATCAAATCACCATCAGACTTAAAATCTAGTTTCCTACCAGTTTTTCGGTCAGGAAGCTGTGCCGAGAAAGGACCGAAGCCATCTATGGAGGATGTGCATATCTGCATAGATAACTTGCCTCTGTATTTAGGTGAAAACCCTGATGTTCCTTCGCCTGGTGCTTATTATGGGGTAAGTTCGACTTTCTCGTCCTCAATTGGAAAGCGTATGCCTGCATTTGCTTTTATCATTGAGATTTTTAGGGGGGAATCTTGTATTGTGATTGTGTCATTAGTAGGTTGATGATGGTTCTAGCTGTTTCTTTGTTGGAGGATCAGTCTCATGTTGTTGCACCTAATTCGGACAATCCTTCTTTAGACCTGGCTATATAAGCTCTTCCAATTAGTTCTCGCCTTAAACTTCAGTCTCGTGTAGTTTTCTTCTGTCACGTCTCTCTTAGTTGTTTTATCGAATTACTGAGTCGTGTTTTACATAAAGTGTGTATTTGAGATTGGTGACATTGGTCTCATGTAGTTTCTTTTTACCTAATTTTGGTTATCCTTCTTCAGACTATGATGTTTGAGTACTTTCAAAAAGTAGAGAGTTCCCATGGAGCATTAAGACTCTCATTTAAACTCCATTCTTTCAATTCATTCGTATAGTTTTCTCTAAATATCGAGTCCCATTTTACACGAAGCAGGTATTTGATGGCCATGGAGGTATAGATGCAGCCTTATTCGTGAAGGATAAGCTTCTTCAATTCATCATTGAAGATTCTTTCTTCCCTGTTTGTCTCGAAAGAGCAATCAAGAGTGCATTCCTCAAAACAGATTATGCATTCGCTGATGATAGTTCCCTCGACATATCATCCGGCACCACAGTGTTGACTGCATTCATCTTGGGGAGGTAAAGCCGTAAAATTGAGCAATAATCCTGATTTATTTAGCAAACATGGTGTGGAAATTTCCTATTAAAGTATTGTTAATCGTCTACTAAATTGTAAGAGCTCGTTTCCTTTGCAGAAAGATGATAGTTGCCAATGCTGGAGACTGTCGGGCTGTACTTGGAAAGCGTGGTAGGGCCATTGAAATGTCAAAAGACCACAAGCCAAATTACTCATCTGAAAGAATCCGAATCGAGAAGCTTGGAGGAGCCATATACGACGGCTACCTCAATGGCCAGCTATCTGTATCACGTGCCTTAGGCGACTGGCACATGAAGGGCCCGAAGGGGTCCGCTTCCCCCTTGAGCTCCGAGCCGGAGCTGCAGGAGACGCTACTAACAGAAGACGACGAGTTCTTGATTCTTGGGTGCGACGGGCTTTGGGAAGTGATGAGTAGTCAATATGCAGTCTCGATGACTCGAAAAGAGCTGATGCTGCACAACGACCCGGAGCGGTGCTCGAGGGAATTGGTGAGGGAAGCGTTGAAACGGAACACGTGTGATAATTTGACAGTTGTCGTTATATGTTTTTCGCCGGATCCCCCCCCGAGGATCGAGATTGCTCCAGTTCGAGTGAGACGGAGTATTTCGGCTGAAGCGCTGAATCTTCTTAAGGGGGCTTTGGCAGGGAATGTGTGAAAGTTGTGATTGGTGAATGGAATGGTGGAATTTGGTTCTAGTTCTTGGGGTTTAGGTGATGATTTCTCCATTTTAAGTTCTTTTCTTGAGAATTTTTGGTGGAGAATGTGTAGTTAGATGTTGTTGTACCAACGTGATCAAGATTTAGCTTTTAAAGATGGCGAAGGATGATTTATCCTGTTGTATATTAGAGGCTTTTAATAGAGTAGAGCCATGTTCCCTATATGAATCAAATTTATTTTAGTTATGCAACTCTTGGATTGGAGTACATTTACTTCCGTTTTCAGTGAGATGTCTTCGGAGTACATTTTTCATCTCCAACACTTTTCAAAAAAGTATAATTGCATAAATAAAAAAGCACAAAAGCATAACTAAAAACACAGGTTTTCACGAATAAAATGGTTTTCATATGAACCACTCCCTATATATATATATATATAGAGAGAGAGAGAGATCAAATGGAGAAAGATGATTATGATTAAGAGCATAATTGCTTCCTTTTCAAGTGTGATCGACAATTCGACAGTTGATGTAAGTTCCTAAATTTTAATGTAAGGCTTTGGAATTGACATTTTATACCCATTGAAGCATACTTATTTCTTCTATCAAAAGCTACGGCCAAACTGCAGAGGCAAGCTCACACATTTCTTCAAAGTTCTTCGTCACTTAAGTCATCGTTGGTTGTTTCCCCATTGCCACTGAGCAGATAAAAGAGGGATTAGAAAGTGAAAATCTGATCAAATATATAGAATCGTGTACCTGCAGCAACTCAAGTACGAAATTATGATGACAAAAAAAATATGCGTATGAATATTAAGGAATTACCTTGTCTGATTGCAATATCTACCTATGTCTCGGCATAGGACCGTGCTTACTTCTCCTGCTTTGACAGATCCTTTCTTTATTCTCTCTGAAAGCTGTTTCAGCATGTATATTAGTTGTGCAAGAATTCTTCAAGAAAGGCAGAGAGAACACACATAAACACACGCACTCATATATAGCAAGGGATGATAGGATAAAGATTACCTCATCTTCAGTTTCCTCAAGTAACCTGTGTAAGCAGAAAAGGGGACATAATTAAGCTCAAGCTTTACATGCACCCAGAAAATGATGGATTGACATCCCAACTTCAAACACGCTAAGAAGCATGACTTACCTTCCACAGAAAGTTGAAATGTCTTTGGAATATGCACGGGCTTCTTGAATATCTATCATAATATTAGTGCGATATAGTAATTGTTAGAAGATTATAAGAACCTAAATAGTCATATCAACAAAGAACACTGAAAGATTGTTACGCAATGCAATTCTATTTTAGTGAATAATTAGACAACAATGAAGCTCAGATAATATATATCCAAAACTTTAAGTTGGCTAAAGTTCTATGATTATTATACAATGCAAGACATTACCCAAAGAGACACATCGAGTGATAATCTCTAACCCTGTTCTCGCTCCTAATTCCCTTCTATTTACAAACTCCATTAAAATTACTAGTAGCTATGGACATTTAAGAAACCAAAGATTGTGTCATGATTTCTTTCTTTATTCCGATAAACCAAGTTAGATTATGTCAATCAAGTTTTATGATATTTGATACTACATAACTCACTTCTTAGAGATGACCATACCCCATATGAACTCTAGATCTACAATTTAGAATCAGTTGAAAGGCCTAAATTTTCTGTGCTTGTTCTACAAGACAACTCAAATACAACGGAAATTTTCAGATCAATTACAATTTGATTTATATCTGAGCTCTATGTTAACCAAAGAGAGTGGTTTCAAGCAGTCTGGCATTATTAAGCTTTCTCTAGTAGCATTCATCTCTCGAAATGGATCTACGTATGGATTCTAGTAATCATGCATGCTTCAAACTAAGCAGTCAATCTTTGGCAATGATTGGGAAGAGCATAACATCATTAAAGTACCATATTTGTTTTCCCAGTATGAAGGCTTTTAGTATATATTCCATGTGGCCTCTGAAAATAATGAGAGGAAAGAGAATGCTTTAGACGATCACAGAACATAATAGCATTTTCGTATCAGATGGCAACATAACACAACACTACATGTGTGCAACTCATATTAGGTCCTCAATTTAGCACTATAAAATGATTATCAGTTCAGTTTTAAGAAATATGAATCTCGGAGTTCAAAACAGCAGTGGCCAAGGATTATTCAAGCTAATCTGCAAATTTATTCTGTGGACCTGGTAATTGGGTTTGCCCTTCCTAACCATATCAAGATAAATAAGAACTTTACCACTTCCATACATCACAAGTATATTAGTCAACTGTGGGACTGCCAATCATTAGATGTATTGAATTGAGAGTTGGTAACTGGCAGATCATCAGAAGAAGCAGCATATTAGTTTCCATGAAGTAATATGATGAGCCAGGGACCAACACTGATGAATTTATTTAGTTGCTCATATTTTATATTTTATTTGGGCTTAAAAACTTTGTATTTATTTTTAATTTAATTTAGTCCAATTATCACAACATGTTTAGGTGATTAATTGGCCCAGTTACATTTAATTAAGGAGTCCGAAATTATCAAGCTCAAGTCTTGCTAATTTCGAAACCTACTTAGGAATTAGTCTAGTATTTATGTTATTTTCGCAGTTACTATTCACAGACTTGATTGAATGAAAACAGTTTCACGCTATTCTCTTGTCTCACAAAAACTGAAGAGTTCTTGGTAGGGTTTGATTGTTGGCGACTTCAAACTTGAATTCAATCGACTCGTTCGTGATATCTCGTAGTATCCGGGTTAGTCGAGCCACAAAGATTGCTTGATAATCGCGTTTCGAATCTTAGTAGATTTGAGGTTCGATTCTGGTAATTTTCACCCTTTTAATTTTCGAATTTTGTTAATCCTTTGTTTGATTTCGTTCTCAGCCATTCGTCACCTTTCATACATCCCAAGTATCCATTACCCATCGTTAGTATAACCATCCGAGCCCAGAAACCCTTAGATTAATTCAAGATCTGTTTTGAAACCCTAAAACTGTCCCGAAAATAACCACCGTGCCAAATCGAAAACTACTCGTACGTTTTCGCTGAATTTTGGATCTGTTCTTTTGCTTAGGATTCTGTCGACGACTATTCAGTGTATTTGTGGGTAGAATTTAGGGATTATCATTCATATTTCATAGTTGTCGTTTGGATTGAATCTAGCATAGTTGGCGTGTGTTCGATTCGTAGCTTCCGCATATTGTGATCGCATCATAAATTTTGGTATCAGAGCCAGGTTAGTCTTGCTGGTCGTGGTTCAATCCAAATAGGTGTCGTGACATATTAGGGGCAAAAGTTTCGATCGATAAAAAAAAAAAAAAAACATTCTGATAAAAAAAAAAAAAGTTTATCGAATGCCCTAGTGTGTCATTGTGTGTTTCGTGATTGATTCTTGCGTCATTCTTGTATTGGGTAGTAGTTGTGTTTTCGTTTCTTCGAGTTTTCGTCGGTAAAACTTAAATCGGACGTATCTTTTGATCTACTTATCCGTTCAATCTCCATAATACCATTTCGGAAACGTCTCGACAAGACCAAGAAGTTAATACCGCTACACTGTGTCAGGTTCACGTTTAGGTCCAAAAACAGCCGTTTGAAGGTGATACCGTCCAGTTGAAAAAAAAAAATTGTCTTTTTGTCTATATTATTTGAGTGCATTGGATAGTGTAGGTTTCAGTTCCTAAGTCGGTTCAAAGTCAGATTAGTGCTCATAACTTGTTACGACTTGTATCCGAAATTCCTAGTTAGCCTTTCTTTCTTATCTTCAGCCTTTCTTCTTTCTCAACCTTTTCTGTTTGCTTAGCCCTTACCTAGCCACCGAAATTCTTATCCCTTATTTGTACCCCTTGCCGTGAATTTTACCCCACATTGCAGCAACTTTGTGTTTCCTACTATACCTGTGATCCTTTGAGAGTCAAGTTCGAGTTCTTGATTCAAGCCGAGAAGTCCACATCGGTTCTGCCAAGGATTTGAGGTTTAGAGACTATTGTGACTGCAAACTGAGTGACATACACGAGTGATCTGAGTGACATACACGAGTGGTTAAAAATCTGAGAGAACAAACGAGTGATTGTGAGGAACTGTGAGGATTTTTATTTGTTTCTTTTACGTTTGCTCGTTTTGCAGGTATCATGAAATCCGGAGACGGTTCCAAAAATCAGAACAGCCCGCCCAAGTTGTCTACTACACCTATTGAGATGTCCTCATCGTCTCAACAGCCTTGGGATGCTAAGTATCACTTCGATGCTATGGCACAACACTTTGAGAGACGCAACCAATTGTTGGAACAGAAGATTGATGATACGTTGGATAAAGTAATGGCGCAGTTCGAACGTCTCAATCATCGAGCGACATTACCTCCACCAATCAGAAATCAGCCTATCCAGCAAGATCCACCATTCAGACGACAACCTGTCCACCGAGAGACACCACATCGTCCCCAGCCCCAGCCAGTGTTTGAGCCTATTTCTGATGATCATGAAGAAGAATATGATGACTATAATGAGGAATCAGAGGCTGAAATTGAGTTTCCACAGAGGAATCAGAGACGTGACCGTCGACGTCCACCTCCCCGGCGTGATTTCCGCGTCAACCAGCGCCGACACGTCGATACAGATAGCTTGTTGAATAACATCAAAACAAGCATTCCAGAGTTTGAGGGGTTACATGACCCTGATGTGTACCTTGATTGGGAGAGGAAAGTCAACAAGATCTTCGATTGTTATGACTTTCCTGAGTTGAAGAAAGTTCAGCTTGCTTCTTTGGAGTTCAGAGGATATGCAGCCTCATGGTGGGAAAATCAGCAAGAGAGAAGACGCCGTGATCGATATCCACCTATTGACACTTGGCAAGAAATGAAAGATGTCATGAGAGGCAGATTCATCCCAGTTCACTATGAACGAGAGCTTAAGAAGAAGTTGAACAGGATTAAACAAGGCACCCGTTCGATTGAGGAGTACCACAAAGAACTTGAGACGGCTATGAACCGGGTCGGAAAGGAAGAGACATTGGTTGCCACAGTCAACCGATATATTGAGGGGATGAATCCTGACATAGCATGTGAAGTCGAGTTGAGGGACTTCACCAGCATTGAGGCTATGATTTACTATGCTTCCATCGTCGAACGGCAGCTCAGAGAGGGACGCAGAAAATCATACCAGTCGGCACCAGCCCGGGCACCATGGACATCCACGCCGAGGAAAGCTCCTGCACGTCCTCAGGACCAGTCCACGCAACCCACTCGTCGATTTGAGCAATCTGCTCCTTCCTCTATTCGCATATCCGATTACAACTCCTCTACACAGAATCGGACCCCTCCACCTCGACCTACCCCAGCTAGCCAGCCTCAGCAGAACAGTACTCCAGGAAGAGCACATGACGTTCAGTGTCACAAGTGCAAAGGATGGGGACACTTTCAAGCCCAGTGTCCGAATCGCAGAGTCTTCATCATTACCGAGCAGAATGAGTTAGAATCAGCGAGTGAAGAGGAATTTGAAGAAGAGGTCAAAGGGGATACCGAGCAGCCCCTAGTCAGCTCACTCATGGGCGACATTAATATTGTGGATGAGCAGCCGAAGCAAACGCACGTCAGCCTTGTTTCAATCCGAGCATTAAGCCTTATTCGAGAGAAAGAACAGAATGATCAGGGAGAGAACATCTTTTATTCACGCTGTTCCATTCAGGATAAGGTGTGCTCGCTCATCATTGATAGTGGAAGCGTTATAAACGCCATTAGTCAGTATGCAGTGGGAAAGCTGAAGTTGGTCCCACAAAAGCATCCAAAACCGTACCGATTGCAATGGTTGACAGACAGAGGCGAGATTCGTGTTGGATACCAGGTCCATGTCACCTTTACTATTGGTCGTTTTACTGACATTGTTTTGTGTGACGTCATCCCTATGGAGACGGCACATATCTTGCTTGGTCGTCCTTGGCAGTTTGATAGGAAGGCGATACACGATGGATTCGTCAACACTTATGCTGTGACTCGAGAAGGACGCACCACGCGATTGTGGCCACTAGCGCCGAAAGATGTGATTGAAGATCAGCGACGTATGCAAGAGAAATACAAAGAAGAGAAGGAGAAACGTGCTGAGAGCAAGCAGCCGATCCAATCTGGACAATCCACGACAGAGTCTCTTCCAGTTCCAGTTCGAAGGCTAAGGCTACCCACGATACCATCCCTTCCAGTTCAGATACGGTGCACCGGAATTTGTTCATCGGTGTAAAAGGAGTTCAGACCGCCATTAAATCAGGTAATGCTATCGTTCTAGTTAATTTTAAGGCTAATGATAATCCTGATGTTGTTATTCCTCCTATTTTGCAGCCTTTGATAGAGGAGTTCAAGGATGTTTTCCCGGACGAAATTCCTAGTGGTCTGCCGCCGATTCGAGGAATTGAGCACCAGATCGACTTCCAGCCGGGAGCAGTCCTTCTAAACAGACGCGCCTACCGTACCAGCCCTGAGGAAACCAAGGAGATTGACCGTCAGGTCAAGGAGTTGCTGGAGAAGAAGCAAATTAGAGAGAGCTTGTCACCGTGCGCAGTGCCTGTCATCCTCGTACCAAAGAAGAACAATGAATGGCGCATGTGCATGGATTGCAGAGCTATCAATAAGATCATGATGATTTCGTTGCTGAGGAGGAGCCGAATTCGAGGACGAATTCTTTTCAATAGGGGAGGAATGATGAGCCAGGGACCACCACTGATGAATTTATTTAGTTGCTCATGTTTTATATTTTATTTGGGCTTAAAAACTTTGTATTTATTTTTAATTTAGTTTAGTCCAATTATTACAACATGTTTAGGTGATTAATTGGCCCAGTTACATTTAATTAAGGAGTCCGAAATTATCAAGCTCAAGCCTTGCTAATTTCGAAACCTAGCTTAGGAATTAGTCTAGTATTTATGTTATTTTCGCAGTTACTATTCACAGACTTGATTGAATGAAAACAGCTTCACGCTATTCTCTTGTCTCACAAAAACTGAAGAGTTCTTGGTAGGGTTTGATTGTTGGCGACTTCAAACTTGAATTCAATCGACTCGTTCGTGATATCTCGTAGTATCCGGGTTAGTCGAGCCACAAAAATTGCTTGATAATCGCGTTTCGGATCCTAGTAGATTCGAGGTTCGATTCTGGTAATTTTCACCCTTTTAATTTTTGAATTTTGTTAATCCTTTGTTTGATTTCGTTCTCAGCCATTCGTCACCTTTCATACATCCCAAGTATCCATTACCCATCGTTCGTATAACCATCCGAGCCCAGAAACCCTTAGATTAATTCGAGATTTGTTTTGAAACCCTAAAACTGTCCCGAAAATAACCACCGTGCCAAATCGAAAACTACTCGTGCGTTTTCGCTGAATTTTGGATATGTTCTTCAGAACCCTAAGTTGTAACTCGTGTTAAAATTTGAGCTCAATCAGAATTGAATTGCTTAGGTTTCTGTCGACGACTATTCAGTGTATTTGTGGGTAGAATTTAGGGATTATCATTCATATTTCATAGTTGTCGTTTGGATTGAATCTAGCATAGTTGGCGTGTGTTCGATTCGTAGC
The DNA here is from genome assembly GCA_001642375.2 of Mentha longifolia. Classification (NCBI taxonomy): domain Eukaryota; kingdom Viridiplantae; phylum Streptophyta; class Magnoliopsida; order Lamiales; family Lamiaceae; genus Mentha; species Mentha longifolia. Next base: position 31,785,604 of record CM038114.1, read on the forward strand.
TTCCGCATATTGTGATCGCATCATAATAAATTTCCACTTTTTTTTTTTTTTTTTTTACTATTTTTCTTCATGAAACTAACAAGTTACTATATACCTCTGAGACTACAGTTTTAAGAATCAGGCACTTTTATGATATGGCTAAGTCTACATGTTCAGTTTGTTAGAGCAGACTAAAGCAACTCAAAGGCATCCAGTAAAAAAAATGGCATAATCACTTAAAAAAGAAGAGTCAAATATGATGTTTGGACTAAGCTTGAATACATACTAGTCTTAAGGTTATCCCAGCTTTTAACTTTGATCCATTGCCTGCTTGAATCCACCTGCCAAAAATATAAAAAAATATATATATAAATATAAACAAATAACATCAGAGAAATGGAGTGACCAGTAGAACATGCTCTCAAGTGCAGTGTTTGGCCCAAGTAGACTATTGATTTTATATCTACTATCAAAACCTTGAGCTCATTAACAGCAAAGTTTTTGCCTGCATTTCTATTTGTAAATTATATTGTGGCATTTCAAGAGAAAGGGAAAGACGAAGTCTACCTTCTCAAGAGTATAATCTTGCATGTTTTCACAGAGCCCATCAAGAAGATCAACAATTCTTAACTCACTAACTCTGTTGGACAAAAATGAGGAAGCAATATAAATGAGTACAATGAAGAGAAGATAGTCGTGGAGCCACCATGCTAGATTTAAAGAGCTATTTTAGCCTTTACCTGTAGTCTATTAGCTTCCCTTGTCGCTGACCTTTAGAATCCAAACGGTGTCTCATATCCAAATGATTTCTAGGTCTTTCCTGTAAACGACATTAAAGCCGTTATCACAAATCAGTTCCTTATGAGAGCAGCTATTCGAGCAAAGCCATTTCAGGAGAATTAGTTAAACAACATCCAAGCATAAAAATGGTCTGTTCTTAGCTCTAATCAGCCCACTATTGATATTTCTTCTCTAATTACCTTCAATACATGTATGACCTCTCATATTTGCAATCCTCATCTCTACAACCTCAAATCATAATTAAATAGACTCCACTTTCAGACTAACAACTTAAAAGGATTAATGAAGAATCACTATTTTATCCATTGAACATTTGAACTCATAAAGTATCTTTCCAGAATCGGTTAATAATATCCAAGTCAAATAGCACCATTTTCACGCAAATCCACAACTTCAGTTCTTACAGAAATGCCATGTTCATTACTTGAAAATGAATGCCGCATAATTTTAATCAAACTGAGAACATAAACATAATTACACAAAAACGAGAGTGCAAAAACTCACATTTGAAAGTCCGCGCTCCAGCTCCATCTGCAAATCCACAACATAATTGAATAAATAAATACCGAACGAAAAGCATTTTGCACCAAAAACACCTACTGAAATTTCGAAATCTAAATAAAGAAAAAAGTTACACACAGCAATAGCATTGCAGGCGGCGCATTTATCGCCAATTCCATAAGCTGAAGCAGCCAAAATCGATATAGTAATCAAGAGAACTGAATTCACTTTGAAATTCGCCATTCGTGCGCTGCTCGATCTCTTCGGAGAGCGATTTTCAGCTCTTCGGCTTTTATACTTGGATACAAATGAAGAAACAAATGAGTAATGCCACGTCATCACCAGAGTGTGGTGTTAGAATCCAATGATATCGTGCCACTTGGAAATTTGTCAATGTCGGATTAATTTCCAGTTATTGGGCTATTCTGGTTTGAGAAGAAGAGGCCAGCCCAGCCCATAATAGATTTTTTGCTAAAAGGTTCTTTTACGTATCATTTTTACATTTCAAAATGCATCCATCATGAAAATAATATAAAAAAAAAAAAAAATACATCACTATATAAAAGAAAATTGTATAACAAGTCGGAAGTGGGAATTATATGTGTTATTTTGTTTTTAATATGGCATCTGTTTATTATTACTTCTAAAATCCAGAAATGAGAACAGGTAATAAAAAAAAACTTTTGATGACAAGAGAAATGTATGTAATGATTTAATAGGATGGACCTTGCCTTAGTGACGGCGGACATCACGGCCTATCATTGTACTACACGAGGAATAATTAGAGTCTACTAACCTTAATTATCTACTCACTTATCAACTACTAACCACCATTAAAAAATTAACAAAAAGAGAAAAGAGGGTTTCAAGAAAGTGACAATCCATGATGCAGCTTATTAGTAGACTAGTCGTCACAAATCTAGCCATATCATTTTAATTAATTATAAATAAATAAAAAATGCATTTGGATTTTTCTCTCTCTCTCTCTTTTTAGAAGGCGTGTAGAAGTTACACTTTATTCAAATGGAAGTAATTATGTATGAAAACTCAAAATACGATTTGAACATGTTGATTTTGAAACTTTTGTAGCTATTCTCGTATGAATGGGATTTCCCATACTCTTTAGGGGTCGTTTGGTATCCATATACTGATATACGTATATCAGGTATGGGTATCAAAATGATCCATACCCATACCTTGTGTTTGGTATATCAGTATATGGATATGAAAATGATATCTTGATATACTAATATCTCTTCTTTTAGTCTTTTTCATATACCAATATTAGGGGAGGTATCACTTATCTTTTTCCAAACTCATTTCTAAATATGCCCCCATCCACTCCTTCTCTAATTCGTAAACTTCTTCTTTATAAAATAAAATAAAATATTAATTAATAATTAATTAATTTTAATAAATAATAAAAATATAATAAAATATAAAGTGAATTAGTAATTAATTAATTATTTTGTTTTATTTTATAATTATTATCTACTCCCTCCGTCCTCGATTTACTGACCCTGTTGACTTTTTAGATAATTTTAAAGCTTTGTGATGATGGATTTAAAATCGAATTTTTGGAGTTTAGTTTTTTTTACAAGGTATTACGAGTGTTGTAGTATCGTGTAAAAAAAACTAATCTCAAAAAAATCAATTTAAAATACATCATCACGAAGCTCCAAAATCATCTAAAAAGTCAACAGGGTCAGTAAATCGAGGACGGAGGGAGTATAACAATTAAAAAATTTATAACTGTTATTTATAATAATTAAAAAATTATAATATTTAAAATTTATAAAAATATTTATTTTATTATTTATTTAATTCTTTAATATTTTATTTTATTACTCCGTATTTGTTAAAAATAATTAATCAATTTATTATTTAAATTTTATTTTTAGTAAATAATAAAATAAAATAGTAATTATAATCTTAATTTATTATTATCCTCAATTACCAAACTCACTTAAAACACTAAATATTTATGTGTCGAAAAGTTATGTAACTATTCTTAAGGGATGGAGGGAGTATTAGATATCAATCTCATACACATACCTAAAATCTGATACCCATACCTTTATCTGATATACTAGTATATGGATACCAAACAACTCCTTAATTGTTTTAAACTATAAATTGGAAGTCAACAATCTATTCATGTATACATGCGTCGATATATTTTGTATGGAAAAAAAGATTGTAATGATTAGAGTGTATTTTCTTGAATTTGATCTAGAATTAAGAATATTGTAAAATGGCGGAAAATAAAACAAATTTTATATGTATTTTAATAAAAATTGTTCAAAATATTCATAATAACATGCATAAATTTCTTTAAAAACGCTACAATGTTCACATTTAATGTGCTCACTATTGATATAGAAGTGTTACGTCGATAATCTTTTATTTAAGTTTATTTTTTTTATAGTGTTTATTTTGTACTCCCCACTCAAGGCACAATTCATTACTTGGAGGCTGGTTCTGGAGCGCCCCCTAATGAAAGAGAACCTTAGCAAGTGTTTCGATCTAGGCCCTAAGGAGAAGCTATGTTGTTGCTGTATGCGTAATCTTGAATCTACGGTGCACTTTTCCGTCTTGGTTCATCAGCTATGGTGCAGGATAGCAGGCTGGATTGATGTGCACTGAGCTCCGGCCGGTTCTCCCAAAGTCCATTTCATGCATTTTTCCGGTTTGTTAGGAGGAGGTAAGTATCGCAAAAGGCTCGGAGGGCTTTGAATTTGCGTGGTTTGGATTCTTCGGAAGTGGCGTAATTCGGTGTTGTTCAACCACAAAGATTGAGACTTCAAAAGAATCGAAAAAGAGATCAAATGTCGCTATTGGAGTTGGTGTTTGATAAGGAATGATGTGGCCTCCAACTTGAACTATATCGATTGGAGCAAGAACCTCTTGTCTTATAATTGGATGATCCCATAATCCTATCCTTGGTACTCCTTGTACCCCTCTCTATCAATAAAACTTCTCTTTCCTGATTAATAATAATAATAATAATAATAACAATTTTTTTAGATATATCATCGTCCGTCAGCTTTTGACAAATTAAATATGACAGGGATTGACAGTGTAACATCTATATCTATACTTATATAAAAAGAGTCTTGTGTACTTAATGTAGATTGCCTATTATACCCCTAATACATATTTAATAATTATGGTACAATCTAATCCATATTAAATAAATAATTAATTAATTACGGTAATACAAAATACATATTAAATGTAAAAGATTATTAAGGTAATAAAATATGCACTAAATTTTATATGATTTTATGTCACGACCGCACTTTGTTAATCGCTAAGCTTGGTGATTCATGACTATGGTGGAAATTAATGAATAATTTACAAAAGGTGGGAAATTCAAGAATTTGATACGAATATTTTTATAGAACAAACACCGATAGGTGAACATAATAGACAGAATAAGTATGACACCTAGTGTGTCATGATTCTAACTTGAATTACAACCATTTTGAATGGATTCAGAAATATCAGAGTGTACATAGCGAAATGTGTTTAAGAATACATGTATGAAGACATGTATTACCAAGAGAAATCTTCAACTAATACTACTTGCTAACTTTGACAAAAGCATCGCCGGTCACTCTCCCTTCATCCTGCTCAACCTGCACATCGAAAGTAATGTACAGGGCGTGAGTACGGAGTACTCAGTGGACACATGCCCAAAACATTTTTATTGTCAAGCCATTCATAGTGAAGCATGGGGTTTTTTTGAAAGGCCTATGTTCATGAAAAAACTGAGTTATCTTAAAAGCGACTGCACTCTAGGTTCTATAGTATTCTACCATATCTGGAAAACATGAGTACCGAGAAGGTGGCCACCTTCCACGGCACCTAACTAGCCAACTGCCGTTGAGCGTAGTCGCACAGTGTACACTAGTCCAAGCATGATATCTAATCACGCATGGACCCGAATTCGATTAACAAATTGGCACAACCAACTCAGATAGGTATCATACAAAAACTGAAAACATTCATGGCATGACAACACTTTAAAAAGAGCTACTGATCTACATGCTTTGTTTTATAGAAAGTCCACCTCGTTATTTTTCTCTACTGCAACGAGACTTGATCTCTGCTTCTGCTATTGTCCCTCATTTGCGTACCCTTCGATTAAAAATCGAGGTAATTTTCGTATTCTAACGAATAAAATCTTATCTAAGATTTTAGTTCTAATTCTGATCGGAGGTTATTCTAAATCCAATAACGTGGTTACTGTTATCTAAGCTCGAGTTATGAATCCCGTTATGTGAACGGTTCATAAGATTTTTATCAATAAATCAATCTTTGATTTATTGTTAATCTAGATAAATTTAACCACGTATTTGATTAGCTTAATCAATTAATCTAAACTATTAACTCTTGGTTAATTAACTTATCTTAAGTTAATTATTTATTTATTTATTTATTTTCGCGAAATAATTCCTTACGAATTATCGAAATTTAATCTAGAGTGGAATACGATTTAATCAAGTAGTGTCTCAATCCGTAATTCATTTAAGAAATCGGGCTTTAACAAACACTTGGTCTGGCCCACTGTTTGACATAGGCCGGCCCACTAGAGAAATAAATCTCAGCCCGCTGCTCAGCCCAACCCAGCTTCTCGGCCCGGTCCGCTATACATTAACCCGGCCCGTTTGAACAAAATAAGCCCTATCTCTTTCTTCCTCATTCACGCTGAAGTGCTGAACCCGTCTCTCTCTCTCTCTCTCAATCGCGATTCCTCGACTCTCTCTCTGGTTCTCTTGTTCTCTGCATCTTCTTCTCCGACGCTCATCACCAGCAATGGGCGGCACCTCAATCCATGGGTCGTCGTCGCCCTCTCGTTCTCTTCTCTGGAATCATCCTTCCCAATCGATTACTTGGGGAAAACTATCCCTAATTTGAAATTGGGCGAGTTCCTTCTCGGTTTCTATAGCCGAATTCCGGCGGGCTTTCCCTTCGAACTGGGGTTCCGTCGGCATGGTGAGACGGCGCCGGTTGCGGGCGTTGTCCGGTAACCGTGGTTCGAATCCCGTCGGTCTCTGCGTCCGTTGCTCCTGCCTCGGTCTCGACGCTTCTCATCGCCGGCGCAACTCCCGTGCTCCGGCAGTCTCTTTTCTCCCCTAGGATTTCGATCCTAAAACTAAACACCCTAGTTCGAGAGAACTAGGGGACATTGTCCCGATTATTCGTTCGATTGAGTACTAGTGTTTGACTTAATTAAGTGAGTTAGTTGATTAAATATTCGAGTTGCTGACTTATGCCATTCCTTGTCGTAGGTTCTGGTGATAATGAAGACGACGAGGCGTCGCGGCTGCTGCTTGCTTCAGCACTCTATCCTCTCTTAGCTTCTTCGCCGTCGAGGCTTCGAGTCTCGATGGAGGTTCGGTTTTGACCCTCTTCTTCTCTTGATTTTAAGCTAAGTGTTCTTATAATTTAGGTTTAGTTTTGTGTCTGATTGTTTTCTGATTTAATGGCCTAAGTATGGTTTCTGAAGCTGAAAGGAAACGTATGTTGTTCTTCTTGTTCTTAAGTTAAGGTTCCTTGAATTTACAGAACATGCTATGTTAGGTTTTGGTTTGGAATTTTCAGAGGTGGAGATCATACTAGGCTTGTTCATTGGTTATGGATTTTGGTTCATGGCATGCTTAGTTTTAGTTTATGGTTTCTTGATTGCATACATGAAACTAGGTTTGTTTCTTAGGAGGGGAAAGAGAAACAACATGCTTGTTCTTGGCTAGTATTTATCTAAATCATGCTTGGAGTTTCGGTGTTTAGAAGGTTGTTGAATTACCTTGAAGATGAAGTTGTAGTTGCTAGCTCTCCCCTTCACCTTCCTAGCTTCTTCTCTTCTCTACTCAAGTTCTCATTCCTTTTCTCTATGTGGTGTTTGAAACGTGAAGTGTTTGAGTGTGGTTCTGCATTTGGTGGTGAGGGTGAGTATATAGTGAATCATTTGAATTCTTTGGTTTGGGAAAAATAAAGTTGACTTGTGGCTGAAGAGTGTAGTCTTTCAAGGTTTCTAATTCTATACTAGGTTTGTTCTCATTTGAAGATCTCTGCAGATTCTAGTTTTGTCTTCTAATTGCAGCCCCTAAACTCTCTTCCCTTTTGTTTCTATTTCGTTGATTATGATTCTTGGTGAAACTGCTGTCTTTGCAGCTGAGGTTCGGTGCCCAAGGGACTGCTCCATCCCCCCATTTAGGCTTAGTATTTTTGTTCTATTTGCTGCAGATTTTGGTCTCTTCAAAACTTGTCTTGCTTGACTGATTTCTCTTTTATTTTGCAGGTGTAGTTGATCTTGTTTCTACAACTATCGAGGCTGGCCTCTTTTGTCTTTCTTCTTGCAGGTTTCAGCTGCAATATAAGGCTGCTACAGTGGTTGGTTTTTGGAGCATAAAGGAAGCTGAATTTCCTTCCACTTTAGTTTTTTTTGTTTTTGTTTTTTTGTTTGTTTTCTTGTAAGACAATTATTCTTGGAGAGATACTTATGTACTCTATTCTGACTTATGGGGTTCGACCCCTGTCTTATTTGTAACATGTGATCCTCTTTTGATTTAGAGAAGCTATTAGGGATTAGCAAATCTCTTTTGATCGAGTGAAAGAAAATAATTCCTTAGGTTTTGTTTTATTCCAAGTACTGGAGTTAGCAATAGAGGTTATTGGTAATGCTATTACTATTTCTTGATCCATGAAGGAGGCGTGCGTATATATATATACATGTATAACCACCTTTCTTATTGCACTATTTATGGGTTTGGCCCAACTCGTAATTACCTGGACCTTTGTCCGATTTAGTAAATCAATTGGGCCTTGGCCCAATTAAATAAAATTGAGAAGTCGACGACTATCTCTTACTCGAGCTTATTCGATTAACATTTAGCAAATGTGATCGCGAATAATAATGATTGGTTTATTCGAATACTAACTACTTATTGAAAACTAATAATATAGAAATCAAGTTGCTATTTGATTCTATCATCACTGCTCAATCGATTTCTCGAAAGAATTAACTATAGAAGTCAAGTCGTTACTCGATTCAATTATTGCTCTCTAAGCAATTGTTCTAGAAATCCCGTATACTAAAAATTGATAATATTTCTCAACTATCAAGATTAACTACTAGTTAGTTAAGTGAAATTACGGGGCGTTATATTTTATTAAATTAGTTGCAAATTTTATACTCCCTCCGTCCCGCGGCAATTGTCCGGTAGAGAAATGACACAATAGCCAATACCATGTAGAATATGTGGTTGTAATTAATTTTGATGAGAGAGAGTTAATTGTACCCACTCATTTTTTATCATTTTAGGAAACTGAACAATTAAATGGGACGTCCAAATAAGGAAACATAGACAATTGCCGCGGGACGGAGGGAGTATCTAGCAGTATGTAGTCAAGTCAAAATATGATCGATTTTATTCAATTTTCAATGAAACTTGCATTTATTCTTTCCAAACTCTTATGTGTAACTTTTTTTAGGATAGAAATGAATGTAATTTAAATTTTGGGATGGGCATTAGATTACTAAAAATGTATGTGCCAAATATATTTGTTTAATAAATACGGAGTATATAGTAGCATGTGCACTTTAATATACTAACATACTAAATGAAATCAATCATATTTTATATAGTAGCATGTGCACTTTAATTTAAGATAGCATAAGAATATAAAAAATGATTAAAAAAAATAGATTAAAATTGAAATCTAATAATTGTACTTGTGCATACATTATTCCCTTTTATTTACACTTATTAGAATATTGAAAGATTATTAATACCAAACAAATTGAACATATTGACTATTCTTTATGTTCTTTAAAATTTTGGAAAATATTTCAAAAAAAAAAAAACATAAAATATCAATATTACCATAATGGTAAAATGAATCACAAAAATTTCTAACATAAATGGGACGGAGGGAGTATAAATAAGAGATTAAACGTGCAACACACGTACACTTTACTAGTTTCTTTAAATGTCTTTGGATTTAATTTCCCCAAAAAAAGAAGTGGGAATTTAATGAATTTACAAATAAATAAATATTTGACAAAGCTCGACTTCATACGAGACTAATTACTACCTTTTACCACTATAACAGACGAGCAACATTTTTCTTAGCAGTGACATCAATTTCACAATAGTCAAAATGTCCCATAAATTTCAATTAGTTCAAAAACATTATCCGTATTAATTGCATTTCATATCTTGTCTCATTGTTTTTGTTTCGATCGCTAAATATAAAAAATCACCCTATACATTAGGCCTTGAGCAGCACTTCTAAAAAGAAAATTTCGAGATGGTCCACAAAATGATATGGAGAGAGAACTAATGAAGAAACCACAAAAGCCAAAAAAAGAAAGAATTCAAAAACAAACTATGAATGAAATAAATACAAAATATAAGTGTCAATTCACTTCTGCAATCATCATTCCATCAGGTTTGGTCGACTCATCAATTTCACTTTACTGAAAGTATCATTCATTCCCCAACTAACACAAAACACACAAAGTTAAAGAAAAGAAAAGAAAATACCCATCATGTAAAATAATGTTTTTTTTTTTTTTTTTTTTTTTCATGTAATTAATTTTCTAATGGTCGCACCATAAATGCTCCATTTTTAATATGCTCAAATTTCAGCAAAGATTGGAGCTTTTACGCAGATTGGATCTGAATGGGAGAGCTGCTCCCCTTCTCGTTTCAGACCGAGTCTTAAAATGGGGTGTGAGAAATGTGCTCTCCTTTGATTTCTGAGGTTGGTTTCTTCATTTTTCATTTTTTTTTTCAATCACTCCTATTAGTGTTTGTGAGTTTTTTTCTGAGGTGTTTTTGCTTTTTTCAGTTCATCTTTAAAATGATTGTCTCCTTCTTGTTTTTGGTTTTATCTGCGTTTACTTTGACGTGAGGATTGATGAATTGGATTCTTGCGCTTGTTGAACACCTACTGTGATTCAATCTGTGATATCATATTCACCCAAAATTAAAATATAATCTTGCTCCGATCCTAAAAATCCAGCCTTCATCAATTCGGTCGACTTCTTTTGCATTTTTCACGCAAATATTTGTGTTCTGAGACAAAATATTTTTTTGTTTTCTCTTTCTGTTTTCTTTGAGCACTTTGCCATTGAGTTTCATGAGAAATTTTTAGCTAGATTATCCATGTAAATATAGGTATCTAGAATTGAGATTTTCAGCTGAATTGGATTTTTTTTCTCTCAAATGTAAGAAGTGCAGAGCTAGTCCTAATCAAACTCCAAATAAAATTTGATTCTTGTTATTGTCAAATGTAAGGAGTACTTGATTATATCCCAAGTTTTGTCTTAGCTTTGTGTAGTTCTTTTGCGAAGCTTCAGCTTTAAGGAAAGATCCTTCCATCAATTTATAGATTAAGCAAATGCATGTCAAAAAAAAAAATGTTGATGCAAAAGTGAGTCATCGGCTTGCTTTTGATACTATGCAAGTTCTTGATCTTGATATTCGCTCAAGAACTCAACGGTCTGATGCTTTTTGTTTGGGGGTGGAACTGAAAATCCGTAACCGGACTCTTCATTGTATATATGTTTTCGGATACTGTTATCTTTGTCTGGAAAGTCTTTGATGTTCCTATCCCATCTTCTTAAGTTGTACTCCGTTGATTCGTGGAAGCATCACTTGTAAACATTCTTTCGTGTTCTGATGTAGGTCGATAAACGAGGATGAAACTAGTGGTACCTCGATTTCTTGGAGGCATATGCTTTGGCATTTGAATGCACTGGACTCAAAAATGGCCTCACAATCATTTTCAGAAGAACTTACCAATCGAGAATTTGAGTCTTTGAGCGTGTCAAAACACCTAGTCAGAAGTATGAGCCAGAAATGGAGAAAAAAGAGCAATAGAAGTGAGGGCTGTATGGAGGATGAGATGACTGGCGTTTCTTTGTCTTGTCTTACTCTTTACGGTAAAGGTGGATGCAAAGTAGGCGCTGATACGGGTGAAGAATTTGCAGAAACAGGGTGTAGAAGGCGCTCAAGTGCTAGTGACGAAGGAAAAGGGTACACTACGATATGTGGAAACGAGGAAGCAAGTGTCGATTGCTTTTCATATAGTATGAAAGAAAGATTCTGGAAAAAGAACAACCGAAGGCTCTTGAAATTTCACGAAGAACGAAAGAATAGCTTAAATGTGCATCTTCCGGATGATATTCTTGAGATGTGCTTGGTGAGGCTCCCATTGAGAAGTTTGATGAACGCTCGACTCGTTTGCAAGAAATGGCGGAACTTGACAACGGCACCGAGGTTTATGAAAATGAGGAGGGAATGCTCGTTTCAAAGTCCGTGGTTATTTCTCTTTGGTGTCGTTAAAGATGGGGTTTGTGTGGGAGAGATACAAGCGTTTGACGCGTCTCTAAATGAATGGCACAAGATCGATTCTCCAATTCTTAAAGGGAGGTTTCTCTTTTCTGTTTCTAGCATTCCCGATGACATTTACATTGTTGGTGGTCGTTCGAGCTTGGCCAATTCTGGGAGGTTGGATCGTAGCTCGTTCAAGACGCATAGAGGGGTTATAGCGTTTAATCCCTTGACTAAATCATCGCGTAAAGTTGCATCGATGAACCATGCAAGATCATCTCCCATTCTTGGAATTTCTGAGGTTAATCTAGATTGCTTGATCATGAGAAACCAATCTCCATCCGAGAGACGTTTCTACAGATCGAGAGTAGGTGGCGTGTCGGATGTTTACGAGGATCCTCACCGGCTTTCAGTCAGACGCCGCTCGAGGAACTCTCTAGATGAAAACGAGAGCCCGAGCTCTGTTTTCCACAATGCTAAGCAACTGAAATCAGTCCGGCAGAAACACGGAAGTTCGAAAGATAGTAAGAAGTTCATCATCATTGCCGTGGGAGGTCTCGGATCGTGGGATGAACCCCTCGATTCGGGCGAAATCTATGATCCCATCTCGAACAAATGGAGCGAAATCCAGAGGCTCCCTCTCGACTTTGGAGTGGCCTGTTCTGGCATCGTGTGTGACGGGATCTTTTACTGTCTACTCGGAAAGCGACAGGCTCGTTGGGTACAACATCGAGAGGGGGCACTGGATCCGGGTCGAGACAACCTCAATTCCGCCACGCGTGCACGAGTACTATCCGAAGCTCGTCTCGTGCGGGGGCCGACTCTTCATGCTCTCTGTCTCCTGGTGTGAAGGGGAAGGCCAGATAGGGAGGAGGAACAAGGCAATTCGGAAGCTTTGGGAGCTCGATCTCGCCCGTCTATCGTGGAGAGCCGTCTCGACTCACCCCGACGCCCCGATGGATTGGAATGCGGCATTCACAGGAGATGGAGACCTGATATTCGGAGTCGAGATGTTCAAGATTTTTGGGCAGGTGCTTGATTTCATCTCTATGTTTGATGTTTCAGATGCAGGAGACGGATGCGGCGGTCGTTGGAGCCATATTTCGAGGAATCATGCGGCGCACGATCTTGATGCGTCGTCGTGCATGATGAAAGCGATGGCTGTGATGCGTTTGTAACGATCTGAGGTGTATTTGCCTTTTAATTATATGTTCATTGAATGATTCAAATGGCTGTTTGAAGATGAAACCAGTAGCTCCATCTGTTTCTAGATTGATTCTTTCTGATGAAATTGTAGGTATCGCAAAAGAGATTGGTCTCTTTTGTTTAATTCTTCTTCTCGTGTAAGGTTGTATTTTGGTTCTAACTGTTATTTTTTCACCTTTATGGAAATATTTTTATTTATTTTTTATTTTTTTTATGACCCTTGTGGAAATTCATGGATAATTCTGCTATTCAGAACATAATAATGTGTAACAGCTGCTTTTTCTTGATCATTCTTTCTTATCAAATTGTAGCTTACAACAGATATTGGTATTCTGATGTTTATATTTTTGTGTATTTCTTAATTTTTTCAGCTATAACAAATCACTACATGCAAAAGAGAAATAAATACTACCAATTTAGGAAAATGAAGTAAAAATAAATGCAGTAACAATGATACACTAGTAATTAAACAAAAAAGAAATGAATTGAAGCCTGTGAAAGAACTGTAGAATATTAAACTATTAAATCGAGTACAAGAAGGAATTATTGCCATAAATACAGACACACTCTCCAAAAATGAGAAGAAGATGAAAAGGAAAAAGTCCAATCAATACAAAAAGAAAACCAAAGAAAAGCTATGTACCTGTTGTAACTAATACTTCTTCACAAACTATATCACTTCAAACTGCACTTGAAAACTCAGAGAAAAAAGAAAGAACGAAAAAGAAGGAAGAAGTGGGAGTAATCATAAAATGAAGCTACCTCATAATCACAACAATCATCATCACATGTTTGCAAAGATTCCAGAGAAGTTAGGGATCTTATCCACATGTTTCAACGCGCGCTCGGCAATCTGTCGAGTGCGGTAGTCTCCGTGTTGGAAGGCGTCGACGAGCGCCGTACTCACATTGGGATCCCCCGACACCTCGTACGCGATCTCGTCATTTCTCAACAATCTCTCCACGGCCCACACGGCCCTCCTCCTAAGAGTGTCCGTCCTTTTTTCAAGTAAAACATCGAGTATAGGCTTCACTCCTTCTGCATCGAGCAACACTTGAACGCCCTCGTCTATATCGACCCCGTCGTCCAGCAACGTGCATAGAGCCGCAAGCGATGCTTCAACCACATTCTCCTTCGTGTGGTCCAAAAGTGCGACTAATTTGTCCACAGCCCCACCTTCCAAGAGACAAAAAGTCTCTCGCAACGAGCACGTCCCACGGTGGACCTTGCATAGTCCAGTGATGATAGGGGGCTTACTCAGGCAAGGGAAGATCGAGCCGCAGAAGCCTGGAGGAGCAAACTCCGGCAACTTCGTCAGGTTCTTCGACTCTTGCGATAGATTCTCCAATGCCATGGCAGACACCATTTGCACGTTGTCGAGACCGTTCGCCTGCAGGAGGTCGACGAAGAGCGCGGCAAGGTTGTTGTCGCGGCAAAGCGTGCGGGATCCGTCCGACAAGGCAAAGGTGATCCTCGAGAGAACCTTCACGAGGCCCTCGAGGTACGGCGTCATGAATCGGCTCCCCCTCGTCTCCCCCTGCCGGATCCTCGTTATTCTTGAGATGAAGAGCTCGAACGCGCCCTCATTGAGCATTTGTCGAGTCAAGCCCGCATCTCGTTCTGGAAGATCAGCTAGTAGTCCGACGGCCGCCGCTTGCTCCTCAGTGATCCCAATGTTTTCCGATGCTACTCGGATTAGGCTCCCAAGCTGGCCGGAGGCGCCACGTAGGCAATCGGCTAGCTCCTGCCCCATATGAGGTGAGAGGTTCTGAAGAAGCTTGATCGAGGCTAGCCGAAGATCTCGCTGTGGGGCCTCAACAAATTGCACCAAGCTTATGAGAGCGCCGGAGCTTTTGATAGCAGAGACGACGCTGTACACGGTTGAAGACGAGCTGGTGAGCCCAACTAGAACTTGCAGAAGCTTGCACCCGATTGCAGGCCCCGTGTTGCTTATTAGATGTAAAAGGTTATGTATAATCTCCTCCGAAACCAGAATTTGATGGTCAGGTCCAACTTCTATCGAATCAAAATCATAACCCGAGTTCACAACATTCGCTAGAATAGTGGCAGAGACTTCTTTCAGCCGCATCGGGAGCTGCTTCGTCCCGACTGTGAAGAGATCCTTGACTAGTGGAGGAAGGATATCTGCCTCAATTAAAACCTTTGCACTCGAATCATCCGAAGAGATCTGATTCAAAGCTTTCAGAGCCGCCTCTCTTGACTGCATGTCGTTACTCTTCATAAGATTGATCAATGAGAATCCAACAGTCCTTGCCACAAACACCTTCACGTCATTGTTCAGTACCAACTCACCAAGGAACGAGGCCATCGCCAGTTTCGTCACTTCAGATCCTGCAAAAAAAAGAAAGAGGCATCGGTTAATTAGCCACATACTTTTATGCAAGAAAGAGTCGAGGTATGGAGTACGAGAATCTCACCTTTGAGTAGAAGGTGCAGAAGCGGCTGTAATCTGCCGCATTCGGCCATCTGTCGAACATTGTTCTCACATTGCTCGAGGTTATCGAGCGTTCGATCTGCTTTTTCAACGGTCAGAACGTTTTCAGAGTTGCTGCTAGCCATGCCTACCAAAATGAGAATAGCACCATTAACAGAACCTATCTTCTCACATAGTCTCTCTGATTTAGAGAGCTCATATAGCAAAGAAACAGCTTCCTCTCTCTCTTTCGACTGCTCGTGGGACAAGAACTTGACTACCGTTCGAACAGTGTCGCCTTCCGCCATTATGTCCTACAAAAGTCATTCTTGTAAGCAACGCATACTAACAGAATAACCGAGAAAAGAAACTAAAATTCACAAATGTCAACCTTTGACAACCTTATTATCGTCGTCATCCTCGACCACAATCCGAATCGTTTCTAGCGCTTTGCACCGAACTCTTCGACTACTGCTTTTCAACACGTCAACAATCATTGGAATCAGCTCCGCATTTCGAATCACATGCTTATTGGAGCGATTCTTTAGGCAGATGTCTTGAACAAATTTCAAAGCTAGTATAATATCATTCTCCGGAGTCGACAGGGTTAAGGATCTACGAGCCATATCGATTTGGGATGCTTCGTTTCTCGCGTTCCATTCCTCGATTGTGTTCCTCAATGCTATGCTCGGATTCAGCTCCGTACTTCTCAATTCTCGCAATGTTAAAGGGCATACGAGCTTTCTTCCATTCTCTCTGCATTCCTTGAACCATTTCTCAATTGCCTCTCTTTCAAAAGTTTGACCATTTTCTAAGGTCACAGGATCGAGCATCACTTGCTTTGTTAGGGGGCATATGAATGCATCGTAGATTGGTTCGAGATGTAATCTGTCGAAATGGTGGCTCTCGTCTGATTGCCCCCCTTGCTCGTAACTTGAGTCCCAGTTTCCAGCCATAGACACAAAGTGCTGCCTGAAAGTGGAAGGGAAATAATTCTTTACTTATATAGTCTACATTAGAAAAAATATTAACCCCGGAAAAAAACCACTTTAGCTTTATCACATTCTTACACTTTGATTTTCGGTCTAATAGAAAACTAATGATCGATTCTCAGTTTAGGAAATGAGGATGACAAAAAACTCATGATCAGGCTTAGATATGCCCCCAAATGCTTATAAAAGACATGAGAGTACTAGAGAGGAAAACCAAGCTTTCATGCCTAGTAATTCTCGAAAGATTTTCATAAACCAAGAAGTTCTCAAGTTGAACAACTGCAACGGCCAAGCGCCAATTACATATGCAGAATTCATAAATCAAAATGTTTTGTTACACGTGGAGATAGAGGCATACTCTAGGACACGTCAACAATAGAAACGAGCCATGTCAACCTTTTCATATTCTTTCACTTCAATTTTCAATCCAAACTATGTTTTCGTAGTCCCAATCCAGTCTACGATATTGACAGCATGTTCCTAGTTCCAATTCTGTTTACTGTATTGACAAAGAACTCAAGATCCGGTTTAGATCCAACGAGTAAATATCAGCTACAAAAGCACCTAAGCTCTCATCTAGATCTACTAATTCTCAAGCTAGAGATTTTCATGAACCAATAAATTTTCAAGCTGAACACCTCTGATTCACCTATAACATATGCAGATTTTCCTAAACAAAATAAATTGTTACACATATCCATCAACTCTAGAAACAAGCCATTCAACTCAATTACATGCTTTCACTTTGATTTTCAGCCAAGATAGTGTGTTCCCAGTTCCTATTCCAACTAGGATAGCAGTAGCAAAAGTCATGACTGCATTCAGATTCGCCCCGAATGCCCAAATGAAAAAATCAAAAAGTAAATATCACTTACAAGAGCACATAAGAGTTCAAGAACAAACCCAAGCTTTTATCTAGACCTAGTCATTATCAAAAGCACAAGATTTACATGAAAAGCTACATTCTTTCAACTGATCTCAATCAAGACGGCACAACCTAAGATATCGACTGCAAAACTCATGATCACATTTTAGATCCACCCCCAAAAGCCCACATAAACAACAGCAAGTAAATATCAATTACAGAAGCACAGAACAGTCCTGATAACAGGCCTAAGCTTTCATCTAAATCCAGTACTACTAATTTACAGGTTGAAGATTTTCATAAACCTAGTACTGTACTACTTCTCAAACTGAAGATTTTCTGGGAACCAACTCTGATCATCTATTGCAACTGCTAACTGTCAGCTTCTAAAACCAATTCAAAGCAAAATTGCAAGAATTCTCAATCCATTCCACCTAACAAGCTAAACTTGAGACCAGAAACCCTCAACCAACTAGAACAACAATAAAGAAAGTTCCAATCACATCACAGTTTCACAATCCAAAACATTCAATTAACACCAAAAGAAGTAAAGAATTATAGCCCTTGCAAGAAACACAGATCCATTACCTCAAAGGAAAATCTTGAAGAACTCGAAACAACTGGGCTTCAAGCTTCAATTCGTTAAAAAAGAATCAAGAAAACCCAACACAATTACGAAAAATCAGAACTTCGGACTCCTCCATGAATCTTGAATCATGGGGAGAAAGGGCGAAGGGGGCAAAGATGGGAAAGCAGCAAAGAGAAGAGGGGCAAAAGAGGTGGCAGCTGTTGAAAGTGATGAAAAAAAATAAAAAAAAAAGATAAAAAACAAGAGGAAGAAAACAAGAAACAACGTTTTCTTGGACAGTATTATTATTATCTTTATTACAATTGCAGTAATACTAAAATGGATTTGTTAGTAAATAGCTGAAACTGGGAGTTGACTCAGAAATGAGTAGTCAATTATTTGTAGCTGCTGCTTCATTTTTTTTTCTTTCTCTCAAAGTGTTTTGAGTTGGATAACGTAGAGCTGTGACGAACGTGCGATTTGTCATTTATTACATTGATTTAAAGTCTCTCCCTACTTTAATCGATTAGAATTTGATTATATATATACAGGGATGCGTTATGGTAAAAACTAATTATTACGTAAAAACTGTAATCCCATAAAATATTGCATTTTATACACAAAAGTGTTGTATTTTTATGTATAAAATGTTGTATTTTCATGATGATGCATTATATGCATAAAAATAATATATTTTATTATGCAACATTTTATGCACAAAATGCATATATTGCAGTTTTTACGTAATAATTAGTTTTCATATGATCTACTATATATATATATATATATATATATATATGAGGAAATATAGTTTTTTGCCCACTTTGAGCTTATAAGAAACTAAATTTTGCCCACAACATAACAATACACAAATAATGCCCATTTTTTTTTCTAATGGGACTAAGTTGCCCTTTTGCTTTGTATTTTTAAATTCTGATTTACACATTTCATCCTTCACCATAGTTCATCTCTTCTCTTTGTCATTCTTCTTTCTACTCTCTTCTCTTTTCTCAAATGGAGGTTTTTCATCAATCTTCACTCTAGGTTCTAGGGTTTTTGAGTCGGCGGCAGCAGAGGTTCATTCTGACGACGGCGGCGGCAGCAGGTGTATCCTTTGACGACGGCGGCGGACGAAGTTGCAGAAGAAGTTGCACACCGCAGAGTTCTGGGGACTCGAAGACGACGGAGACGGCAAAGATTCAACCCTTAACGCGACGGGCATCATTTTTCTACTGCAGATATCTTGTGAAGGACAGAGTAATACAGATCATTTGTATTTTTGAAATCAGAGGTTGTTTTCTGCTCTCTTTATTTATCTAAAGTCTGTGTTTTCAAGTTGCAAACCCTAGATGAGACATTTGTTGTCGGAGCACTGACCGACTGCGGCGGCGGCGGCGTACACGTTGACGGAGGCGAAGTTGCTGTTTTTCATTTCATTTTATGTTTGTTTCGTACGTGAATTAAGTGAAGGAATATGCATTAAAGTAGTAAAGTTCTGTTTTGAATTGTAGCAATAAATGTGGTTCAAAGCAGTACGTTGTAAGAAACACTTGTTTTTCATAAGAATGGTCCTTTTTATGTTTTTTTTTTGTCATAAGAACTCTCCATTTTTCTTATCATATGCAGGTTGTATATTGTTTTTCTTTATCTAACAAACCTCTTTCATAAGAATTTTATTCTGTTTCTTATTAGAAATAAAGTTATACTTAATAAGAATAATCGTATTTCTTATCAGCGGACACAATGAACACATCAAGTGAAAGCCCTTCTCGGTGGATCATTGCTGGCGTATCTGAACAAGCTTTAATAGATTCAGCTGATATTCATATTTAAAACGAACCGACGGAGATAGATCAGGTTGTTTGTGGTTCTGTCTTTCGTAACAAGGATAACATGCTTTCGGCAATTCATGCATATCATTTGAAGAATTTTGTGGAGTTCCGAACAGTGAAATCTGATCCGAAAAGATACCACATTACCTGCAAGTTTGATAAAATATGCGTGTTTTCATTGCGAAGTTTAGCGTTGGGCAAAGCATGGAAAATAAAAACACTCGCCGAACACACATGTGCAAAAGACATCAGGTCCTGCGCTGAACCTAAGGTGTCTTCAAGAGCCATAGCGGTGTTTGTTGGACCGCTCATGTCTGTGGACGGATTTGTCCTCAGGCCATGCGATATCCAAGGCCAAATACTTAGGGAGTTTGGTGTCAGATTGAGTTACCCATCTGCATTATCTGGGAGGAACCTAGCTTTGAAATCTATTTACGGAGATGAGGAGAAGTCTTTCAAGGTTAGAAATATACCGTTTCATTGTAAGAAATTACTAGTTCATTGTAAGAATATGACTTAACTTGTGTATACATCGTAAGAAATATTTAATTATGATGAAGTTGTCATTAGAATTATTATATTTGTTTTTAACATGGTAAGAATTTCTGAAATTTATTTTTTCAAGGCCATTGCAAAGTATCTCTACATGCTTGAAAAAATGAATGCCGGTTCTGAGGTGGATTTGCAGACTTGCGAAGATTCCCAATTCCAGTATTGTTTCTTTGCTCTGTCTGCATGCATAAGTGCTTTTCGTGCTTGTCGGCCTGTTATTGTTATTGATGCGTCCCATTTTACTGGTAAGTATAAGGGTGTTATGTTTGTTGCATCCAATAAGGATGGAAACGAGCAGATTGTGCCGCTGGCTTTCGGCATTGGTGACAAAGAAAATGACTCATCTTGGACCTGGTTCCTTGAACATGTTCGGAAGAGCCTCGGAACCCCAGAAAATTTGTTGATTGTGTCCGACCAACATTGTAACATAAAGAATGCTGTGGAATTTGTGTATCCAGGTAATTAACTTTCATATTTTTCTAACATATTGATGTCCCCGAGACAGTTAGAATTAATGTTTTTGCCATAATATTCTTACACATGGACATATGTTTTCTTACCATATTATAGGAACAACTCATGGTTTTTACACATATCACATTCAAGGGAACTTGCGGAATTGTGGGGAGGCCGTTATAGAAACATTCCATGTTGTAGCAAATGCTTTCAAGGAAGATGATTTCGAAGAGCACATGAATAATTTGCTATTGGATGCTCCAGGGGCTCATGCTAAACTTATGGGCATTGTCCCCGTGCGATGGGCAATTTGCAAATGTCCTGTGCGGAGGTATGCATTCCGAACTTCGAATGCAGTTGAAGTGCTAAATGCGCGTCTGAAATGGGGTAGGCAATTGCCAGTCACTTCCTTACTCGAGTATGCACGTAACCTGGTGCAATCATGGTTTTACAAGCGAAGGACCATATCTGCGGAAAACGTCAACGAGGTGACGGAATACGCTGAAAAAAGATTGGGATTTTCTATCGAGAGAGCTAGTTCATACACTGTTCATCCGATATCTGATAAGAAGTTCAATATTATTTCCGGTGTGATGAGTAATATTGTTGACCTACGAATGAGGGAGTGTTCGTGTAAAGTATTTCAAATGCTATTGATCCCATGCTCTCATGCCATAGCAGCAATAAGGTAACAAATCTTCTGGGTTTTTGTAACAATGCTAGTTTTTTCTTACCATTTTGTGTTTTATATGTAATAAAAATCTTATAGAGTAGTAAGATTGGGTCGGTTTCTTACCATATCCGTTCTACCTAATTTCTAAGTTTCTTACCACTTTGAAACAGGTTCAAAAAGCAATCCCCCCTGCCATACGTTCATGCTTATTACTCGACCAATACATGGTGTGAGATTTATGCATCAGAGGTCATGGCCGTCCCAGACCCTAGTGATTGGCGTGTACCAAACGATATTGAATCAATGGTTATGGGCACTCCAACTAATCCTAGGCAGGCGGGACGTCCGAAGAAAAAGAGGATACCTTCTGGTGTTCCAAATAAAGAAGCACCTAGAAAAGGAATCGAATGCCCATCTGAAGTAGATGCAACCAAAGAAGATGCAGCAATGCAGGCCCCAGGGGGAAGAGGCCGAAAGTGTTCTCGTTATCACAAATGTGGTCATTATTCTACCACATGTACTGAATTTATAGAAGTGACAGAAGTGGAAATGGTAGAGGAAGTTGATGATGGCAGCAACATATGTGGCGTGAAGCATCGGCGTAACCTGAAGAAATGTGGTATTTATGGGATAGTCGGCCATACTCGGAAGAAGTGTCAAGATCCCGGCAGGTTTGATTAAGATTTGTAAGATTGATGTCAGTTCTTACCACTCTTCTAATTATGTTTGTGGTCAGCCCCTGACATAGTCAAACTTTTTTTTGATGTTTTTTGCCTAATATGTATTCATAACTTATGAAGTTTGTTTTTGTTTCATTCAGGTTTCAATCGTAAGAAATTATTTTAATTCTCACCACATTTTTACTCATACAGCTTACGATCGTAAGAAATCAGTGGTTTCTTACATCAACGTTGTAAGAAATGACATAGTATTTTACGACTTTGTTTTGTAAGAATTATATTTCGTAAGAATTATATTTGTTTCTTACAACTTTCTACATGTTCATACAAATCAAGATTGTTAGAAATCCATTGATTCTTCCATTAATTCATATATAAAGGTTGTAATTCATCACAAAATACAGATGTAGGGTAGAAAATACAGAAATGCGTTGTAAGAAATCCATTACATATGTGCAAAAAACTGTTTTGTCTAGAACTTCACAAAAACAATTAGTGGTTAGTACTGTACCTATAACCCCCCCCCCCACCCATACCAAAAAAGATGCAAAAAAGTTGTCTTCAATACATACATGACCCCGTATAATTGGCACGCAAAACATAGATTTGTTGGGGTTCATTGCAAAAAACCATTACTTTTCGAACACCATCAGTTGTTGGCCCCCATATCGGATGGGATTGCACTGCCCTCCCCAATATTGCAATCCGTGCTGTGAGCATATATGGTTTTTGCAACATGACGATGGTATTTCAAGATCTTTTTTGCATCATCCAAACCCCTTGGTATACTTACACTTGAGAGGATCCACTCTACTTGCTTCAGGCAATAGAGTGTAGCGTCGGCAGCATGGGTTTCCCGGATGACCTCCCTACCTGTAGACTTGGTAAGATTATATATAGTCGTTCGATGACTGATGATAAGAAATTCAAAATTAAGTTAAAATTTCTTACCTTTCAAAGCACCAAAGCTAAAACCAAACTGAGCATACTTTGGACGCCTGATCCTATGTGCAGTGTAGTACCCTATGGCCTTAAGTCGAGGCAACAGACATAGCAATGGAAGGTACATGCATTTTTTCTCATATTTCTCAACATCCCCGAATGTATACCCCTTGGCGTCGTGTACTGTTACCTTTTGACTCTTCAAATCGATTTCTGCCACTGACCACCCTCCTTGCTTGCTGAAGCCCACCGCAACAACCTAGCACAAACATTGTTTTAAATGATAAGAACTAAGAGAAATGATAATAATCAAACAGTTTAACTTCTTATCACATGGTAGGAATTATATTTAAGACAGTAAGAACGATTAGTTCACTACCTTGTCGTACTCAAGCCAACTCTTCACGCAATCCCCCCCACTCTGGTAAGGTCCCGTCACTGTACATTACCAACATCTCCATATCATCATCAGCAACCTCCTCTGGTCCACGGTTAGAAAACTTTTCAAAGTCATACAATCCAACTCCATTTTTCTCCTTTTCATGCATTTTGTCAAAAATTGCATCGATTTCACTCTGGTAAGAATCACATATGTTTTGGTTAGAATCACACAATTTAGTAAGAAAGTACAAAGTTTCTTACCATGAACGAGCATGACATTATGCCTATGTTGGGGTGCACATCATATAGGCCAGCAATATCGGGCTGCAATGCCAAGATAAACAGATACGGATCCATGTGGTCGTCACTCAACTCTCTCTTTTCACCGAGAATTTCTTGGAAGAATTCCTTGTAAACATTAAAAAACAACCCCACATTCCTCCTGTTTTTTTTTCACATGGAATTCAAATTTTTATTCCACAATAAAAAAAAAATAATATATTAATATTTATTTCAACTTACATTTCATCTCCACCCTCCTTCATGTATGTGTCAAATCTATCTCTGCCAGGACGTACATCATCTCTTAGGTACGGCGAACGACAAGTCTTGGAGGGGTACACAGTTCTGACGGGGCGCACGTTCAATGCAACCACCATGGCTCGTTGTTGAGGCGTCACCTCATCCGCTCTTGCTAGCTTGTCGATCTCAGTCATGATTTGAGTGTTTGTGATGTTGTAGTCCTGCGCAACAAATAAAGAACTTCTGATAAGAAACGCACACAAAGATATTAAAAACATAAGAATATTATGATTTAATACATGACATGGTAAGATTTTTTTTAATTCCGACCAAACATTGGGCAAATTCTTACTGTGGCGTAGTAAGAATCTTAAATTTTTTCTTACCAAATTTTTAAGCATTACATATTCAAGTTTTCACTAGTTTTTCATAATTATTTTTTTTTTCCGATGTACTGTTCTTGTTGCTTTTCAAATGATGGGTTGTGGTAAGAATTATGTGCAAAACTAACATATTCTTACCACTGACACAAGGCACGAAGAAATACTTCGTACCAATTCGCACTTCGAATTAAAACAGCAACATCAACATTACATATAAGAAAATAAAAATCCACTCGCAAAACACATGGGGTCTCATACAATCTAAAAACTAAAAAAAAATAGTAAATTTGTCCGTGCCCAAGTACTTAAAAGTTTAAACGTTCATGCCACACGCACGATCCGACTTTGTTTTTTATACCTGCCTATCTTCTAGTTTTCCTTCTTCTTCATTCGCAGTCTCAATTGCTGCAGCAGCCCCGACATCCTCTCCCCCCATGTTTTCTACCTCAACGGGCTCCTTCACCACCGTTTCTTCCAACGTCACACCCTCAGCCACGGTGTTTGTTTCTTGTGTTGGTGCATCTTGGATCTTCGTAGCACACGGCTGTAGCGGGGGAGAATCATACGTTGGCTCAGCGGCGTGCCCCTGTTCGAGCTGGGTGTCCGGTGCTTGTGTGAGCAGGTTGTTGGTGACTTTTGTAGTAACATCACCCACGAGTTTGACGTGATATTGTTGTAGGAGCTCCTTAGTCTTCATATGGTATTGATGCAGGAGCTCTTTCACCTTGTCTGCAGCAGCAGTAGCTACTTCGTCAACCTGCGCAGCGGATAAGCCGGCCACACCCCCGGGAGCTGGAGCATTGTTGTTGGCATCTTCGCCTTCCCCGTCCTCATTGTCTCTCTGTCGTTTCCTCTTGCCGTCCTTCGGGTTGTACTCGAAGGCGAAAGGTTGATCAGCTGGGTAATTCTCAAGGGACTTCCAATAAGGAGTCAGTAGTTCCTTCTTGTACGGCTTCAGCTTTGGGTTTAGGTCCTACAATACAAAAAAAAAGGTTCTTATAATAAGGTAGGAATGTTACAAAAATATTAAGAATTATTATCTTCAATCATAATAAATCTTCATTTTCTTACATACAAATAACCTTTTATGGAAACTATGGTTTCCTAAATAGTATAAGAATTAAACATTCTTATCTTGATCCATAAGAAAATACATATTTTCTTACCATCCAAGTTCGAGAAGATAAGAATGTTACAAATTATTAAGAAGTTTTATAAGAATTAAAACAAATTCTTATCTTGCACCATAAGAAATACATAGTTTCTTACCATTCAAGTACAAGAAGGTAGGAATGTTTTAAATTCTTATCATGAAACGGAAGAAATATACATTTTCTTACCATACAAAATCTCATAATCTAATGAACAAATAAGAAATGCACAATTTCTAACCAACAACAACTACTGAATATACTAAACAAATAAGAAATTTACATTTTTCTTACCTTTTTAATTTCATCAGCAGTGGGGTAACCTCCTTTCTTGTATATGTACATCATGAATCGTGGCTCATTGTTGTCTTCACTCTTATGTCTGACTTTCTTTCTAAAGCCGGGGACTGCCTCGAAAATCCATGCCTATAATAAAATTAAATCGGAACAAATTAATGAAGGCATGCTACACAAATTCTTGAAAAATAATTGAATTATGTACATAGCTTACAGAGAAGGCAATTGTGTTCCCATTCAAGCTGTAGGTCACTTGTCTTCCTTTCATCACCTTTTTCACACCATGAACCTTTTTCATCAAGTATTGAAAAGAAATACTCCCCCATGGGAAAGCCTCCCATTTCATATCATCTTCTAGCAGAACCTAAATCCATCGTGGGATCTTCTTCTTAGTATCGTCATACCCCATTGCAAAACCTAAGCAGAGCAGCAACTTGGAGAGCTTCACCAAATCATCCTTCGATGCAGGCACCTTCTTGTTGTCCACCTTGAATTCTTTGTCGATATAAGCTGCACGTACGTCGCCTGTACTCGTCTCCTCTCTTGCTCCGAATAGCCGTTCATAGACTGAATTCGGTGGCAGTTCGTGAGGCTCATACGGGTTGAAGTTACTTAGCCCGAATTTTAGTCCGCTGACTAGCGCGTACTCCTCTCTCGAGAACCTGAGTACCTTCTCTCCAATCTTGAAAAAGAAAGAAGTGGGGTCGAAGTTTGGGTTAGGATCAACCTGATGGTTAACCATGTAATGCAGCATATTCCCGCTCCGTGTGCTAATGTCATTCAGGCGTGTGAATTATCCCATCACAGACTTCCTCACCAGCTCTGCCTTTTCATTTCCTAAGTACCTAAGCATAGCGTTCACATCACCTGCCATGCTTTCGTACCCCCCTGGTATCACCTTATGTGGTTTGTTGAGCAAATCCAATCTTTTATAGTCTCATTCAACCTTGCACATAATATCAGAAACAAGAAATGCAGAGTAAGAAAATCATAGCAACTCATAGTAGAAAATGTAAGAAAACATTTATTTTCTAACTAACATGTAAAGACAAGCACAATTTTCATTTAGTAAGAAAGGTTCAGAATCTGATCGATCTTATTTTTGTAGGTAATTAATGAACGTCAATAAGGAATAAATCGAGCACGAAAGTAAAAGGAACACAAGGAATTACGTGGTTAGATCTATTAGAATAGATCTATGTCCACAGAGCAAGAGTATGGATCTTTATTGCTAGTATGAGTAGTGATTACAAGATTGTTCCCTCCATCTCAATCTACTCTAAGCCCCTATTTATAGGTAATTACATGGAGTTTGACTATGATACAAAGTCTTCTCCTATTTGGACTCTTTGGCTTGATCCTCTTCTATATCTCTCTTGGAGCTTGAGTTGTAGTCGATGTAGGAGTCTTGATTGCCTTGGTGAAGAAGTCTCTTATTCTTAATTGGGCCGAGCTACATAGGCCGAGCTTAACTATCGGGGCCCAATTATATTGGGCCTGATGCTTGGGTCTAGGAGCTGGGCCGTATCCTATCACATCCCCCCCAAAAAGATGTAGAAGCGAGGGTGTGACTTAGGGGAAATAGTTGAGGTAGAAGTAGTGTAGTATAAAGTATGTTGCCCCGTCGAAAAATAAATTCGACGAAGTCGAGTTCGGCTCATCCCGTCAAAAGACGAAGTCAAAAAGGCCTTGCCCCGTCAAAAAATAAATTCGACGAAGTTGAGTTCGGCTCGTCCCGTCAAAAGACGAGGTAAAAAAGATGCCTTGCCCCATCAAAAAATAAATTCGACGAAGTTGAGTTCAGCTCATCTCGTCAAAAGGTAAAAAAGAAATGCCTTACCCCGTCAAAAAATAAATTCGATGAAGTCGAGTTTGGCTCGACCCGTCAAAAGATGAAGTTAGGCTTTAGGTAGCTCGTCCTCGTCATAAGATGAGGTTAGCCTTTAAATAGCTCTTCCTCGTCATAAGACGATGATTGGCTTTAAGTAGCTCTTCCTCGTCATAAGAAGAGGATTGGCTTTAAATAGCTCTTCCTCGTCATAAGACGAGGATTGGCTTTAAGTAGCTCTTCCTCGTTATGCATAAGACGAGGATTGACTTTAAATAGCTCTTCCTCGTCATAAGACGAGGATTGGCTTTAAGTAGCTCTTCCTCGTCATAAGATGAGGATTGGCTTAAGTAGCTCTTCCTCATCATAAGACGAGGATTGACTTTAAATAGCTCTTCCTCTTCATAAGACGAGGATTGGCTTAAGTAGCTCTTCCTCGTCATAAGATGAGGATTGACTTTAAATAGCTCTTCCTCGTCATAAGACGGGGATTGGCTTTAGGTTCCTTATTTGTCGAGAAGTATCGATAGGGGTGGTCCTTTTACGCGCGTTTATAGTTTACCCTATTTTAGGATTTCATTCATCCTCGTCAGGATTTTCAATTATATATATGAGATAATATGCATAAGTAGAAGAGAGAGATGTGCCAGATGTGATATGCAAAGACCAAACAATTAAAGTAAAAATAAGGACAACCTGACTCTAGACAAATATGACCTAAATAATCTATATGGACTTGAACATTACTCTCAGTCACTTATGCAAAATATCTCTTTAAATGAGTAATGTGCCATGCACGGGGTATTGGCTTACCGGACAAGTGGGCGAGCTTGTACGACCCTTTGCCAAGGACTTCTTCAACTCGGTAAGATCCTTCCCATGTGGCTTCGAGTCTCTTCCCATTTATAAGGTGTGCGATTTCTTAGGGATCTATTTTTAGGTAATGTGACAGCTTCCAGAGCCTAAATTTTTAGTCAGGTCTTATCTGTAACTTATCACATCCCTATACTAGATCCCTCGCACTTTTGCCTTTTTCTTGATGAGTGCTTTATACTCACCAAATTTTCTTTGTAGGTTCCTTTCTTCTTCCGAAATTCCCCACGCTAATGCGATTTATGACCGAGTTGCTTTCACACCCTCTATCTAGGGGTACTGATTCAAGAGAAAAAGGGAAGAAAGAGGAGATAGTTTGTTATATTAAATTTTTAGAATAAAAGTTCATGAAATTTTGCCAGACTTCTTTTCTTTTTCATAAATTGAATTTACTTAATTTATAACATACTTTATCTGCGAATGATTTCTCCTTCCACCTTCACAAGATACTCATTCCACTTTCTTTTTCCTCCCCTCTCAATATTAATCTCCAACGCTTAATAAACAAAATGAAAGTGAGATCATCAATATTTTTTTAAGTCAAGAGAGGATAACATAAGCTTTCTTAGCAAGTTCGAATACATCAATAATGAAAAAATATAAACTCAGGTAAGGGATTGCTTGAAACCATAAGAATAATTATCAGATAAAAGACTAAATTTTGCTGAAAAGAAAATTTTAAGGACATGAAAATTAAGAGATTTTTTTTGAAAGAAAGCGAGTATGAATTTTAAGAACATCGACGTCTTAGCTCTGAAGACTTTCCCACAGACGGCGCCAGTTGATAGATCTAGGTTAAAGATTATCAACAAAGATTGGAAATAACCTTCATCGTCAATTTTGTTGGACTAAGCAGGGCGGAGTTCCATGATGATGATCGAACTTGAAGAGTCCACTGAATAGTTTGGGAGGTGACGACAAATTTCCTCAATCTCCGTCGCCGGAGAACTCGTTCACAAGTCACCGGAAGGGCCCGTGCAAAATGCGCGTAGCCTTAGTAAATTTTCTGAAAGAGTGAGAGAGAGAGAGTCTCTCTTTAAGAGGAGCAAGAAGCTATTTAAGTTGTGGATTTGACTTACGGCAAGCTTGATAATTTCCATACATATGAAAGGGTAATTTTGTCTTTTAAAGGGGGACAAAATTGTGTGTGTATAATGATGGAGATTCCCCGTAACCGTCACTATCATCTGGTGGTCCCCTATTGGCATCTGGGAGTCACGCGCTTCATGTGTTTAAGCTTCTGGGTATAAACGGATCTCTATTTATGGGATCCGAGTGCCATTTCAGATCCCTGGCAGAGTTCTCTTCAAGGGACCTAAGCTTTTCATCAGATCTCTTAGTCGATCTCTTGAGATTTCCAGTTCTTATCCTAGGTGTTAGTTGTTAAGGATATTTATCCCTATCAAAGCCCATCCCTCGACCCGCGCTACCAGCAATGGCCTCTGCGTCGACTTCGAATCCAAATAACCAAGTCGAGGTATGGTTTTAATCGGTGGATTTTGAAGAATATTGGTGGGTTATGTATTTTTTGTTTGGCTTTAGTGGTGCTGGTGGTCGATTTCGGTGAAAGTTGCATTTTTGCGAATTTTTCTAAGGGTTTCTTTTGATTTTTAAGTATATTGTAGATATTGGTGGTATATTATCTGATTCTGGTCTTTCTTGTTATATTTTTCTCTAAAAAATGAACATGCAACTGCTGGGTTTAGTTCATATACTGTAATATTGGGTGTATTTGAAGGAATATGTTCAAGATTGGAGGCTGTATTTGCTGTATTTGGTTCTGCACTTTTGCTTTCTTTGTGAAATTAAAGGTTTCGACTTAAATTTTTGTGGATAACATCTGGAACACTTCAAGTTCTTTGTTTTTTCTTTCTTCTCTTGCTTAGGGGTCGTTTATTGGCAGTTTTTTTGGTGGTTTTCGGGTGCGGTTGTTTAATTGGGCGGTTTAGGGTTTTAGTTTAGTGGGAACGATGTCATAGATAGTTCCACATGTTCCAAATGTTCCATGCGGCATGGTCTGGAAATATTGTAACAATGGGAACTATTTATTGTTAGTATAGTCTATTATACTAACATTTGGTGCTGATTTTTTCAAGGTTACATGGGATGAACCCCGCCAGCACATGTAACATGAAGAATATTACAAATTTTTGTTCACCGGCAAGGAGGATATCGTATCTGTGATCCAGGGCAGACTAGAAGAATTTGGAAAAGCTACTGTAGCTCATATGGATAGAAGTGTATTCAGAGATTACACGAGATTCCCAAATGTAATATCGAAGTCTGGGAAATGCATTCACCAGCTAATTAGCAGGGAAGCAAGAGGTACCCCAGACCCTGACCCTACTGCCATATTCTTCATGGTGAACAGTGAGGTAGTTAAATTCGGACGAGAGTGCTCGTCACGGGTCTACGATTTGGGCCTAGCGATTTTGATCCGTTTGCAGAGCATGAAATACCAGAGAACTCTCTCTACACCCAGTGTTTTGGAAACAACCCTATGTCTCCAAACACTCTCTGGTATTGGTACTTGGTTGGCGAGGACTGCGTGAAGCTTTCTGAGATTCTTATTGTTGCACACATTATTATGGGATTGGACGGAGCATCCGCCAAGATTCCCGACTGGGTATGGGTCCTGGTTGAGGACAGGAGAGAGTGGGCTAAATTCCCTTGGGGTAGCATTTCTTACTAACTTCTGGTGACTGCATTGAAATCTGTGAAATTTCAAATTCCTACGAAGACCTATCACTTGACCAGCAACACACTAGTTTTCCTTGTATGTGGCCACACTACTCGTCATTTCACTCCAATATTAACTTTTTAGTTAAATAAATAAATAAATTCTTAAAGTTTTGCATTTTTCTGTGAATTAGGGCTGGATATATGAGGCCTTTCCTGATCTGGGAAGAGCTTTTGGTGGAAGGGTGAGAAGGAATTACCGTCCCCGTGGGCTGCGCTATACCTACAGTAGAGGCTTAACCTATATGGATGTCGAGATCACATAGGTGAGAATCATGACCCATTAGAACAATTGGATCTTTTATGGTATATAGTTACAACTGTTCCACGCATTATGGATTCCTTAACTACATGAACACGTGGAACAGTTGGATCTATCTGTTGAATATAGTTACAGTTGTTCTACGCATTGTGGACTAAGTAACTGCATTAACACGTGGAACATTTAGATCTATTGTGTTGTTTAGTTACAACTGTTTCACGTGATGTTCTATGTTACTTGTTTGTTTTGTTGTTTCCCTTTTCCATGTAAACCATCATTATTGAGAGATTGTTAATTTATGTTGCATATTTGAGCACCGCTTCAGCCTGATCACAAGGAAGTACGGCGCAGGTACGTCATGTCTGTTGAGGCTGAAGGGACGCCATTCTCCCTCATCTACACTTCACAGCTGGCTGCTGCGGCAAGGAGAAGTGCTATACAAAGACCACTCCCACCGATTCCACCGAGGAGGGCCGATTTTCCTCCAGAGTCCAGTGCAGCTGGTGAATGGCGAGTGTTCAACCTATAAGTGTACTCTAGGTTCTCGTAATTGTACGAGATCTATCGTAGACGAATAAGCTAACCCAAGTCGAATCTCGTGGAAAACTTAGCAGGGCTTTTTAATTAAAAGCACTAACACAAAACAAGAATTAAAAACGTCATAAACATTCTAATCAATAAATTTTGTTATTTTAACTAAGAATTAAAATAAGCAATTAACAGAAATACACATAGAGAGAATCAAGAATTAAAGGCTAGGATTCAGAATATCTTCGTCAATAATCAAGTCTCACGATCAATACATGCACTTATTCAATCACCAAAAATTCTTAAGAGTTGCCTAATTAATAATTTTTGTATTTATAATTAAGCAGTAACCATAACTCTCGTATTCAAGTTACACAATTAAGAATTTAAAGATGAATAAACAAGCAATCGATTCATATGTTTCCGATTCAAAACCGATGTTGATTAAACCTCGATCCAATACTAGAATCATCTCTCGATCTCAACTAGTATTTAAGAAATTCAAACAGTGATCAAGCGTTCAAATTAAAGAAGTGCGATTTAATCAACGAGCATGTATAAAATCATGAAATTCGATTATTGATTTTCGACAATCTGAATCCTAGAAGAGAATTTAGCCACTCATCATCATTCGAATGACCAATGACAAGAATCTCATCATAAGAAAACTCACGTTGAATTGCCAAACGGATTTAAGCACCAAATCCAAACTTCAAGTCTCCATCTTCCTAGAATCCTCCATAGCGGTTTTCTAAAGTAATATGCAATAAAAGTTGGTTTTCAAACGTGTTTCTACACTAATATATCATTTTCTCCCTTAGTCCCATGGATAAAGACGAAATAAAATATTAAAAAAAAATAACAATTTTCCGTTCGCAGCAACTGCTGCGATCAAGCAAGTGCTGCGCGCCTGTCTCTGAATATTTTCGACTTGGCACCCAGCAACTGTTGGGTGCCAGCAAGTGTTGCACCTAATTCTCTGAATTTCAACTTTCGCAAGCCCAGCAATCATTGCGTTTCCAACACTTGCTGTGTGTCTTTTTCTTCGATTTCCTTCGTTTCTCTCCTACGCTTCTTCATCATTTCTCTTCCTCTTCAATTTCACTTCGATTCTTCACTCAAAATCTTGATTCCTTCCACTTACTCCTATCAATCACCATCAACCAAAACCCAATAAACATTTCTGGAAACACAAAAGCTAAAATAACAAAATCCTAAGAAAATCACATAAAAACAATAAAGAAAAACAACACAATTTTATACTAAACAACTCCCCCACACTTAACCTTTTGCTTGTCCTCAAGCAAACTATCTAGCATGATATAAACTCAACTCAAATCATCATCAAATGTGCAAAGCCTCAACCTTTCATACCTACAAACCAAGGAACTTAAACCAACAACAATTTTAAATCATGACAACCTAATCAATTATAACTATCTATGTTGCCCACTAACTCAACTAGATCAAAAGAATTATGATTGCGATATACACACAGCTCACATATTTCCTTCACTAACTAACAAGAATGTTTCCTTTAAACGCACACACATACACACTCTCTTGTTTTTCTTTTTCTTTTCTTTCTTTTCTTTTCTTTTCTTTTTTATTTTTTTTTATTTTTTTAAGGATATATTCGTAAGGTGGAATTTTTCGAAGGTCCTTCGAAACATCCTTACGTGGTTTCCCATGCTCATTGATTCAAATTCTAAGAAAATGAACAAGAGGAGCAAATCCACACTCTTTCCTCACCCTTTTTTTTATTTCTTTCTCTCTTTTTTTTTTTTTTTTTTTTTTTTTTTTTAATATACTCACACACAAGGAAACAAACTTACATAGCTAGCAAAAGGAAATTAACACTCATAATCCGAATCACAATCACTCATCTAGTTCTCTAGCAAGTAGCATACCCCACAAATAATCACAATTGACCAAATTAATCACAACCTAAAATTGCATCAACTTAAGTTCCTACAACCTTCTTTCACATACCAAGACTTCACAATTTGACAACAATTCTCCTCAAGTCTAATCATATTAGAAGTAGTGAGGAAACAAGCATAAGGCTAAGCATACTAACGTGACTCAAGACTCAAAAACTAAACATAACATCAAAAAAGTAATACTAATCCTCCCCCACACTTAAAGTAAAACAATGTCCTCATTGTTTCAAAGCAAGAGAGAAAAATAGAAAACTTCCCTGAAATGACACAATTCGGCGACAAGCTTATTTAGCTACACGAACCAAATCAACTTGTAACCTGAAACTAAAACACTAAACACAAAAACAATTTTTTTGAAATATGTGGGTTACCTCCCACCAAGCGCTCGATTTTAAGAGTCGTGAGCTCGACTAGCATCTTCAAGCTCATTTTATCACATCATCAAGCCAGAGCACTTCAGCTCTATTTCTTGAACACGAACTTGATACAAAATCTTGCAAAACAACTTTCTCAACCAAGAAATCAATAGCATCAAGGGAAAAATAAGAATTAAAATTTTCATTAATCATTAACAAACAAACTATTTTTCCTAGAGCAGAGATTTTGCAATTTCCTTCTTTAAAATTAATTTGAGCATTAACAGTGGCCATAAAAGGTCTCCCTAATAAGACTTTATACTCAACATGATTTTTATGAGAAGGATCAACATTTAAGATCACAAAATCTACAGGAATTATCAAACCATTAATATTAACTAATAAATCTTTAAGCACTCCTTTCGGATACTTAATAGATCCATCGGCCAATTGAATAGACATCTTAGTGAGTTTTAATTCTCCGACTCCTAACTGCTCATATATCGAAAAAGGCATCATATTAACCCCCGCCCCCAAATCAAGCATGCAAGAAATCTCGTGATTATTAATAGTAATGTCAACATTAAAAGAACCTGGATCTTGCTTCTTGGGTGGCAACTGAGGTTGTTCTTCAATAGCTTCAACCTTCAAATTCTTCTTTTGATTTTCACCCTTGGTCTTCTCTTCCATCTCCTTGATCTCCAAGTCGATAAGTTCTGACACTGTTAGTTCCATCATTGGCCATCTTCTTGCGGGAAAAGGAGTTGATAAAATCTCGTGCATCGCCATCCTCCGTTTCATCTCCTTCTCCTTCTGCACTGGATCTTGCTCCTCTTCATCCCCAAGGTCGATCACTGCAATTCTACTTTCACGCTCTTCGTCCTTGGTGAGAACTGTGATTGCTTGAACCTGCTCCGGTTGACTTGGCAACTTTCCTTTTTGTATATGCTGTACCAATTCTCCAAGTGTGCCCGCCAGTTGCCCCACTTGAGTCTCGATTCTTTTCATTGAAGATACAACTGACTCGAACTGTTGGTGACTTGCTTGGATGAACTGGTTTAAAGTGTCTTCGACTGGTGGGGTCGCCGATAGTGCAATGGGCTGTTGCGGCTGACTCGGTTGATTTTGCTTCCAAGATAAGTTTGGATGATACTGATAGCCTGGATTAAATGTGTTGGAGTAGGGATCAAATTGTGGTCGCGGTTGAAACCCTTGAAGAGCATTGACTTGTTCGTTGAACTCTGAGTTAGGATCCATCGCCCTTGGACACACATTTGCTCCATGCCCATATTCCCCACATACTCCACATATTTCTTGCACCATGAATCGTCGGGCTTGCTCATCGGCAGTTTGTATTGCCTCAACTTGCCTTGTCAATTCAGCCAGCTGCTTCACCATATCGTGGCTTGGAGTGACCTCATTGATCTTCTTCCTTGTGTCTCTCGAACTCTTTTGCTGCGAATTCTCCGCCATACTCTCAAAAATTGTAGTCAAGTCGGCAGCTGTTTGACTTCCCACATCTCCTCCAGCTACATTATCCACCATGTATTGAAAGCTTTGATGTAAACTATCATAGAAAAACTGATTGAGTAGCTCCGCGGGGAAGTTGTGGTGTGGGCACTGTAGTTGCAAACTCTTGAATTGCTCCCAAGCTTCATGAAATGGCTCCCCTTCCATTTGACTGAAATTGACGATTTGAGATCTTATATCTTGAGTCTTTTGGTTGGGGTACCATTTGGCCATGAACTTTGCAAACACTGCATCCCATGTCTGCAACGAGTTTGGTGCTAGAGACATGATCCACATCTTGGCACGATCCTTGAGGGTATATGGGAAGCAACGCATCGTCAACTGATCCTCGTTCAGGTCACCGAGGGGGAAAGTCTGCACAATTGCATAGAACTCCCGGATGAAGTTCAACGCATCTTCAGTTGGCGTCCTATAGAACGAGGGCAATTGGTTGAAGTGAATGTTCTTCAGCTCATAGTTCCTTGCTGCCTGCCTGAGCACAATCGGTGATGCAGCTGCTCTGATGACCGGGCAAGCCAATTCTTTCATTTGACGAGCCATCTTTTCGTCTTGTTCTTCTTCAAGGTACAAGGTATTCAATTTCTCCCTCACAAAAATAACAAACAAATTAAACGCAACTTGCGGGAGAACGGAAATAAAAATAAAAACAATACACTACTAAGTATAAAAACAAACTTAAAAATAAACAAGCTCTCAAAGAACTCTAAGCTAATTAAAAAGAACGTGACTAGC
Source organism: Mentha longifolia (assembly GCA_001642375.2). Taxonomy (NCBI): domain Eukaryota; kingdom Viridiplantae; phylum Streptophyta; class Magnoliopsida; order Lamiales; family Lamiaceae; genus Mentha; species Mentha longifolia. The sequence continues at coordinate 31,821,959 of CM038114.1, forward strand.
AAACTAATAATGCAGGTGGAAATTAAACAACTAAACTAATACTAATAACACACCACGAAATGAACACTAATCATAAAAAATCAATTAAAATAAAATATCACTAAATTCACGTAGCACTAATAACTAAAACGTCTAAAGTTGTCCCCGGCAACGGCGCTAAAATTTTGTTCAGCCTATAAGTGTACTCTAGGTTCTCGCAATTGTACGAGATCTATCGTAGACGAATAAGCTAACCCAAGTCGAATCTCGTGGAAAACTTAGCAGGGATTTTTAATTAAAAGCATTAACACAAAACAAGAATTAAAAACGTCCTAAACATTCTAATCAAGGAATTTTGTTATTTTAACTAAGAATTAAAATAAGCAATTAACAGAAATACACGTAGAGAGAATCAAGAATTAAAGGCTAGGATTCAGAATATCTTCCGTCAATAATGAAGTCTCACGATCAATACATGCACTTATTCAATCACCAAAAATTCTTAAGAGTTGCCTAATTAATAACTTTCGTATTCATAATTAAGCAGTAACCATAACTCTCGTATTCAAGTTACACAATTAAGAATTTAAAGACGAATAAACAAGCAATTGATTCATACGTTTCCCAATTCAAAACCGATGTTGATTAAACCTCGATCCAATACTAGAATCATCTCTCGATCTCAATTAGTATTTAAGAAATTCAAACGGTGATCAAGCATTCAAATTAAACAAGTACGATTTAATCAATGAGCATGCATAAAATCATGAAATTCGATTATTGATTTCTGACAATCTGAATCCTAGAAGAGAATTTAGCCACTCATCATCATTTGAACGACCAAAGACAAGAATCTCATCATAAGAAAACACACGTTGAATTGCCAAATGGATTTAAGCACCAAATCCAAACTTCAAGTCTCCATCTTCCTAGAATCCTCCATAGCGGTTTTCTAAAGTAATATGCAGTAAAAGTTGGTTTTCAAACGTGTTTCTACACTTATATATCGTTTTCTCCCTCAGTCCCATGGATAAAGACGAAATAAAATATTAAAAAAAAAAAACAATTTTCCGATCGCAGCAACTGCTGCGATCAAGCAAGTGTTGCGCGCCTGTCTCTGAATATTTTCGACTTGGCACCCAGCAACTGTTGGGTGCCAGCAAGTGTTGCACCTAGTTCTCTGAATTTCAACTTTCGCAAGCCCAGCAATCGCTGCGTTTCCAGCACTTGCTGTGTGTCCTTTTCTTCGATTTCCTTCATTTCTCTCCTACGTTTCTTCATCATTTCTCTTCCTCTTCAATTTCACTTCGACTCTTCACTCAAAATCTTGATTCCTTCCACTTACTCCTATCAATCACCATCAACCAAAACCCAATAAACATTTCCGGAAACACAAACTAAAATAACAAAATCCTAAGAAAATCACATAAAAACAACAAAGAAAAACAACACAATTTTATGCTAAACATCGAGGACAGAGCACAGGCACCGGAACAAATGATTATGTTAGCATTTTCTGAAGTGACGTATGGGATTGGCGACTGCTTCGTGTGGCTGCCACATAAAAAATGCTAATTATGTTAGCATTTTCTTGGGTGGAACAGCTGGAACTTGGAACAAATGTACCAATTGTTCCAGGCACCATACATTTGGTACATTTATCACAATTGACTAAATAGATCCAACTGAACAAAGCCGATAAAAATGATGAGTAGTAATTTTTCTAACATATAAATATTACCGTAAGGCTGCTGAAGCATGAAAGCACGGAATCAAGTCGACATCAAAGATAAGATAAGTACATTGCTTCCCCTCGAGATCGACTACGTGATGCGTCATCGATGATACTTTGTTAAAGAGATTGCTTCGACACTCATGGTGGAACCCAGCTCCGCTGATCTACCCAGTTCATCGTCTACTAGCATGCCGTTCTACAAACCACTACCCAATAAGAGACCGAATACATTCCAAGAGAGTACAAACTGAGCAAAAAGCATAAAGAGACTCGAGAGAACGAGGAAAACATAATTGAAATCAAACTAGTGAAACCCTAACTCTATAGATTTAAATTCCACATTTCAGACCTAGGTTTCACCCTAATTAAGCTTGATTCTTCCTCGTTTCTGGCCTTCGATCCTTAGCCACATGAATACTATTCCAATTCTTACAAAAATGGATCAAAAACCGAAAGGAAACGAGAATTATAAAAAGTATGCTACAAGTTAAGAAACCCTAGCATTTCTAACATTTAAGCACATAAATCGAGACTCAAACACATTCAAACACACTCAACATGCACATAAAATACGTGTTAATCACTCCCTAAACTTAAGCCATTGTTCATCCCGAACAATGAAACGAACAATCAAAACACTTAACACGTATGGAGTGTGCATTTTGAGTTCCTCGATGCCTCATATCATCTCAAAAACCTATTTTAGTTCAAGGAAATTCTCAAGTCAAACCAAACATTTATAAGATCAACCACTATCCTAACTTAAAATTCAATCACTCAAACATCTTAACCCTAGACCTCACAAGAAGTGTGTATCACTCAATATATGGAAAAGGTAAGCACTCATCGAAATCATGCAAAACACATCTTTAACCTTAAGCTTGCCTATCAACTCAAGTTTTTAATACTACAATGCATGCACAAATTAGGATCAAAAAGGTCTTTGTTAAGCTTATAATGTAGGGACATTGGTTAGGGTAGAGAATTTTAGGTTAAGTGACTTCAATTTTCATTCAAGTACCCTTACCCCTTTCCTTCACCTTTCTAAGTATGAATTTCTTCATCTTCCACCTTATCCAACCCCTTTTTATCAAATGAACCCAAGCTTCTACCACATATCAAAAGAAACACTCCCTTATGCTCTTATTCTTCTCTTTTTATTGTAAGAACTTTGTTCTTATGTTTTTTTTTTTCCAATAAGAACTCTTTTCTTTCCTAACATTGAGCTTATAGGAGTGTTCATTCAACTCAAAGAAAATCTTAAGACTATTCACCATCACCCATCATTTTTCATGAATTTTCAACTTTCACCAAGATTCCTTAACCATCCTTCACCCCCTATCATCCGGTTCAAGAAGAAAAGGCTCTATTCAGGGCTCAAAATGGGACGATAATGGTAATGAAAGATATGTTAGTGTTTAGGGAAAATAGGCTAAACAATGATGGCCTAAGATCATCTCCTAATTATGAACACATGTAATACTTCTAACAAGAGTATCAAGGCAAGTTCTAGTCTAGAGAATGCAATGCAAGATCAAGCTCTCAAGAAAGGATATTCACTATGTAAAATGCATAGTTTAAGGCTCAAAATCCTCTCAAGCTTTTTGTCTAGGGCCTAAGTGCCTAAGATCAATCCTTCCAAGCTATTCAAGTGAAATAACCCTAATCATGCTTGACTCAAACTTGAGAAATTTTGAAAAATGTCACCATTTTAGCATCAATCATTGGCATTTCACTCTAATGCACTTGAGGAATTAAACACGTTCTTTCACATTCACACATGCAAACATTCATTTAACCTTTTCAATTTTCCAAAAATTTCGCACTCAAGCTCCAATCAATCAACAAAATCATCCTCACCAAAGATTCTCCATTGTAAGCTCACATTCAATAAACCAACAAACCAAATAAGGAATTTTTATCAATTAAGCTCATCGACCCAAACTCATCACCAAACCAAAATAAGCAAAAATCATCCATTTAACCCAATCAACCACAATCATCAAGCAAGCCTAAGCATATAATCAACAAACACATCAAATAGAAGCTTGAAAAATATCAAAAGTAAAGTAATTCAAATTCCTTATCCTACCCCCCTCCCCCAAACTTATTTTAGAACATAAGGTCTAAAATGAGTTTAGAGGGAAGAATAATAAGAAATTTAAATTACACTTACAACGGTCCAAAGCTAGGTTGATGATGGTTTTGAAAGCCTTTCACTCCGTTGCTTGCTTGATTAGTTGATTCTCTTCCCTCATTTGTTCCAATCACAAAAATAAAGACAAATTAAGAAAAATGACTTAATCACAAACAAAGATCAAAAAACCAAAAATGAACTAAAACTAACTAAAAATGAAGAATAAAGAAATAGTTGCTGGGGTGCCTCCCAACGAGCGCTTAGTTTAACGTCGTTAGCTCGACGATACCTCATTGCCCTTTCAAGGGACTTGAAATGACTTCCAACCTCGATCAATGTCAACCCATCATCAAGTTCTTCAAGCTCCGGTTCATCCATTCTTGACTCATCCGGTCCGTCCATAACTCTCGACATATGGAATGCTTCCTTTTCTCCATTCATTCGAAGGGTGATAATTCCTTCGAAAACATCAATGAGGGCTCTACTTGTGGCCAAAAAGGGTCTCCCAAGTATTAAAGGGATGTCTCGATCCTCCGCTATATCAAGGACAATAAAATCTACAGGGTAAATGAGTTTCCCTATCCTTATAAGCACATCTTCCACAATGCCTCTTGGATATGAAATTGAACGATCCGCCATTTGAAGAGTAAGTGACGTAGGCTTAAGAGTTCCAATCTTCAAATGATTGAAGATGGAAAGAGGCATCAAATTCACACCGGAGCCCAAATCACATAAGACATTCCTAAAAGCTTGGCCTCCTATCTCACAAGGTAAAGTGAACTTCCCGAGGTCCCCTTCTTTGTTTGGAATCTTCTTTTGTAGACGAGCACTACGTTCTTCCGACAACACAATGGTTTCACCATTATCAAATTTCCTTTTCTTTTTAACCACATCCTCCAAGAATTTCTCATGATCCGGAATTTTACTCAACAAACCAATCAAAGAAGCATTTATCTCCAATTTCTTGAATGCATCTAACAAATCACATTTCCTCTCATGCAAATTCTCATCAATAGGCTTAAGGGAAGATGCTAGATTATCCAAGCAATTCGGTTCCATATGATCATGAGATACTTTAGAATATGGAGTAGAAGGAGTACCTTTTTGATTCTTCTTGTGAACACTCTCCTTTTCTAAAGGTTCTTGAACACCTAGTTTACTCCTCAACTTTGAAGCTTCATAAGCATCCTTTCTTCTTTGAAGATCTTTGAGCGTATCAAGGCGCTCATCAAATGGAATTGCCTTAGAAATCCTCATTCTTGAATAGTAATCATGAATATCCCATTTTGTCCAACCTTCTATAGATGGGATAATTGGACAAAGATCTATGATTCTTGGATCATTTTCATCAAGCATAACTACCTCCGAAGATGAAAGCTTATATAATTGTCTTGGCTCCACAAGATTGCTCTTAGCAAGATTCGGAGATTTCCCACAATGTATATGTGAAGGTGTCGAAGAAGCTTCACTCACTACATGAATAGCATTGCATTGTTGCTTCGAGTTTCTTGAGCTTGCTAGAGGATTCTCCGAACTTGTGTTGGGTGATAGCTTGGTTAGCCATTTGGCTAATTTGACCCTCCATCATCTTCACTTGCTTTGTCAAGGAGGTCAGCGAATTTTCCAACGCATTAACCTTTTGCCCGGTTTGTGAGATAAACGAGCTTTGTTGATTTGCCATTTGTTGGACAAGTTGCTCAATAGAAGGAGATGTCTTCTTCGGTTCTTCAATTATCCCTTGAGAAAAGGACAATCCGAAATGTGAAACTTGAGCATTGCTAAGATTTCCATAAGAGGGATTGGGATGATTCCTAGTGTTGGGATTGTAGGCTTGATAGTCTCCTTGTTGACCATACGAATAACCACCTTGTTGATTGCCTTGAAATCCCCCTTGGTGTCCTTGAAAACCTTGCTTGTTGTAATTGTCATAAGGACTTTGATTAACATAACTCACATTTTCATCTCTATTGAACTTCAAAGTCCCTCTAGAGTAACCACCATGCATTTGAGCTTTCCTTTCATTTTCATATGTTTTCTTCAAATTGGCAAGCTCCAAGGCTAAAGCATCATACCTTGCATCCTCAAGAACCGAGTTCACTTTCTTCGTAGGGCCCCTTTCCATTGGCCATTGATAACTATTGGATGTCATCTCCTCTATGATCCTAAGAGCTTCTTTGGCGTTCCGATTCACAAGGCAACCACCGGAGGTTGCATCAACTATGCTCCTCGTGTGTGGAGAAAGTCCACTATAGAAGTTCACAATTTGTTGGGCTTCACTAAAACCATGTTGAGGGCACTTGCGTAGCAAGTCCCTATACCTATCCCATACCTCAAATAATGGCTCATCCATGTGTTGTGAAAAATGAGAGATTTCCGAGATGAGCCTTTGAGCTTTTGACGGAGGGAAATACTTGGCGAGGAAAGCTTTGCATAACTTCTCCCATATAGTGATGTCACTCTTATCAAGGTTTTTGAACCACTCTTTGGCATGATCCCTCAAAGAGAAGTTAAAGAGCTTCATCCTAATGGCATCCTCCGGCACTCCATTATACTTCACCGTATCACATATCTCAAGAAATGTGCTCAAATGAGCATTAGGATCTTCATCGGGCCTCCCTCCAAATTGTTCGGATTGGACCATTTAGATAAGGCCGGTCCTTATCTCAAAATTATTTGCATTGACACGAGATCCCCATGCTCCTCCTTAAAATTGTTCGTGGGAGATTCAAACATTTGGTTAAGAGGAGGTTGTTGAGCCTCATTTGCCCTCCTTTCTTGCTCCTATTTCCATGCTCGAAATTCTTCCATTTCTTTCATAAGAGCCTCCATACCTATAAAATAAAAATAAAAATAAACAAATGCTTGAATTAGTAACTTAATAACCAAATCAACTATTGAAACTCAAACTAAGCATTCCTCGGCAACGGCGCCAAAAATTGATCTGCCCTACCTTTGAGGGTAAGGGAGATGCAATAATAATCGATGTAATATAATCGAGTCGAATCCACAGGGAATGCAATGGCGAATGAGTTTCAAGTAGTAATCTGATTACCTAACTACTATTCAAGCTACCAAGTGACATGTTTTTGTGTTTTTTATAAGCTAATAATCAAATGAAATGACAATTAATCAAGAAACAAACAAGTAACAAACGATTGAAATCAATAAGAGAAAGTATGGTTCCAAATATAATCCAATAATCACTAAAAGCCTAGGTTTACGGATTTGCATGGATTAGCCATTTTAATCTAATTCATATGGGAGTTATATATATATTAAACATCAATTCTTCTCTCGAAGCAATCAACATTAGTAGATTAACCTATGACATCTATCTCCGCTAGGTCTCAAGATGCATAAATTAACTCCAAATGGCTCAATTAATTATCTAGAAGCTCCTACTAGCAAGAATTACTAGTAGTGTGTGATTTGATTCCAAGTGTTATGAACTAAAGCCTCCTAAGCATTTAACCAAACACCTTGTATGCACTCAATGATGGCCAATTAATCATGCAATAAAATCAAGCCCCAAACCACAAGACATATGAATTAGAAGGTAAATCCAACAACAAAATCCAAAAACCTAGTTTTCTAGATCATATCTTCATATATTGGAACCAAAAGGAAATTAGCTAGACATAATTAAAGGAAATAAACCATGGAAAGTAAATGAAATCATGCTTAAAAGGAAGAGAATTTAATAAGGAAGAAGAAGGTGGTCTTGAATTTCAAATCCACAAAGTAAGCTTGAACAATCTTTAAAATACTAAAAAGGAAAGAGGGAAAATATTCTAGGGTTCTTGGGAGAATAAATATGCCAAGATACACAAATGGGGTGAATTCTAGGATTAAATACATTGAAAATCAAGTTTGAGTTGAATCGGGGCGAAACGGGACGAACCGGGGCGAGTTTGGGCGAGCCGAACTCGCCCCTTAAGTAAAGAAGGGCGGCTGACCGGCGACCGGCTGGACCGCCAGTTGGGTCGCCGGCCAGGTCGCCGAACCCTCTCTGGTCTGTGGCGGTCCAGAGGAGGGGAGCCGGCGGCCGGCTGGACCGCTGGCTGGGTCGCCGGTCGTCCTCTTCCTTGACCGGTCAACTCTTCGTCTCTTGCGCGCTTTCTCCGTTTTCGCTCGTTCTCCCTCGTCCGAACTCCGATTCTCGATCTGCTTTTTGCTATGAACTCCTAACGAACCCCTCTTTGACATGGAATGATCAAATTGGCCAAATGAGTTCTCCATTATTCCTGCAAAAAGCATAAAGAGACTCGAGAGAACGAGGAAAACATAATTGAAATCAAACTAGTGAAACCTTAACTCTATAGATTTAAATTCCACATTTCAGACCTAGGTTTCACCCTAATTAAGCTTGATTCTTCATCAGTTTCTGGCCTTCGATCCTTAGCCACATGAATACTATTCCAATTCTTACAAAAATGGATCAAAAACCGAAAGGAAACGAGAATTATAAAAAGTATGCTACAAGTTAAGAAACCCTAGCATTTCTAACATTTAAGCACATAAATCAAGACTCAAACACATTCAAACACACTCAACATGCACATAAAATACGTGTTAATCAATGCCTATGATGAAATATGCAAAATGTGGAAGTGTTTTGAATTTGAGAAGCATGGTTGAGCACATCTCTTTATCAAGTTGCATGAGTTGTTGGTGAAGAATGAAACTTGATTGTCAAGCATTGAACATTAACTAGTGAGGACTTGAGCTAAGACTATGCATTGCATATAGTTAATTGTTCCTTGTTGAAAGTTATCATGCATGCTTCTTTATTTCTAGAACTTGCCTTGGTTCTTAATCAAGGTTGCTATTTTTGTGCATATAATTAGGAAATGATCTTAGGCCATCTTTTCATAACCCTTTTTCCAAACACTAACCTATCTCTCATTACCCTTGTGGTCCCCGTTTGAGCCATATATAGCCTTTCATTTAAAAACTGGAGGATAGGGGGTAAAGGATGGTTAAGGGAATCTTGGTAAGAGTTGAAAATTTGTGAAAAATTATGGATGAAATGGAAAGTTGGTGGGATTGATTTGTCGTGAGAAGATACTCCTATAAGCTCTTGTTTAGGAATGGATAAGTTAAGAACAAAGTTCTTACTGAAAAAAAAAGAAAAAAAAGAAAGAAAGAGAGAAGTTGTTGAATAAAGAGCATAAAGGAGTAGTTCTTGTCATGTGATGAGCGTTAGTAAAAGCTTGAGATTTCATTGTAAAAAGGGGTTGGATAAGGTAGAAGATGAATAATTCCATACTTAGAGTGAGGAAGAGATAAGGTGGGGTGCTTGAATGAAAATTAAAGTCACTTAGCCTAAAAACTCCCTACCTTCACCAATGTTCCTACATTACAAGCTTAATAAAGTCCTTTTTGATCTTGGTTCTATGCACATGCTTAAGCGGTGAAGATGGTAGATAAGAGGCAAGCTTATGGTAAATGAGTTGCATTGCATTGATTTGTTGAGTGATGACCCTTTTACACTTGAGTGTTGAGCAATACACTTCCCGTGAGGTTCATGTGCTTGATGATTGAAGTAAGTTCTGTGCTAGCGATTCATGTGAGGAGGTAGAGAGTGTGCTTGATATGCTTTGAAAATTCGGAAAATGTTTTTGGTTAGAAATTCTGAGGCATCATTGATCTCAAATGCACACTCCATACGTGTTAAGTGTTTTGATTGTTCGTTTCATTGTTCGGGACGAACAATGGCTTAAGTTTGGGGGAGTGATTAACACGTATTTTATGTGCATGTTGAGTGTGTTTTGCATGTGTTTAAGTCTCGATTTGGATGCTTAAATGTTAGAAATGCTAGGGTTTCTTAATTTGTAGCATACATTTTACTTTTCTTATTTCTTTTCGGTTTTTGATCCATTTTTGTAAGAATTGAAAAGAGCATTCATGTGACTAAGGATCGAAGGCTAGAAATGAGGAAGAGTTGAGTTTGATGAGGGTGAAACCTAGGGTTAAGAATGTGGAATTTGAATTTATAAAGTTAGGGTTTCACTCGTTTAAGTTTGTTTATGTTTTCCTTGTTCTCTCGAGTTTCTTTGTTTCTTTTTTCAGGTTGATGAAGAACTCATTTGGCCAAATTGATCATTCCATGTCGAAGAGGAGTTCGTTAGGAAGCCGTAGCAAAAAACGGTGTGTAAATCGGAGTTCGTACGAGAGAGAACGGGCGGAAACGGGAAAAGCGCGCAAAAGAAAAGACGGAGTTGACCGGTCAAAGAAGGAATGCCGGCGGCCTGACCGGCGGTCTGCCAGACCGCCGGCCAAGCTGCCAAACCGCCGTGGAGTGCAGAGAGTTCGGCGGTTTGGGCGGCGGTCTGTCAGACCGCCAGCGACCTCCCAGACCGCCGGTTGGCCGGATTTCCTCAACTTAAGGGGCGAGTTCGGCTCGTCCAAACTCGCCCCGGTTCATCCCATTTCGCTCCGATTCGACTCAAACTCGATTTTCAATGTATTTAATCCTAGAATTCACCCCATTTGTGTATCTTTGGTATATTTTATTTTCCCAAGAACCCTAGAATATTTTCCTTCTTTCCTTTTTAGTATTTTGAAGATTATTGAAGCTATACTATTGTGGAATTGCAATTGAAGACCATCTTCTTCTTCCTTATTAAATTATCTTTCTTTTAAGCATGATTTTATTTACTTTCTATGGTTTATTTCCTTTAATTATGTCTAGCTAATTTCCTTTTGTTTCAAATATATGAAGACATGATCTAGATTAATAGGTTTTTGGATATTGTAGTTGGATTTGCCTTCTAATTCATATGTCTTGTGGTTTGGGACTTGATTTTATTGCATGAGTGATTGGCCATCATATAGTGCATACAAGGTGTTTGGTTATATGCTTAGTAGGCTTTAGTTCATAACACTTGGCATCAAACCACAACATATTAGTAATTCTTGCTAATAGGAGATTCTAGATAATTAATTGAGCTTTTTGGAGTTGATTTATGCATCTTGAGACCTAGCGGAGATAGATGTCATAGGTTAACACACTTACATTGATTTCTTTGAGAAAAGAGTTGATGTATAACCTATAAAGAACTCTCTTATGAATTGGATTAAATCGGTTTATCCTTGCAAATTCCAAAACCTATATTTCAGTGAATGTTGGATTATATTTGGAACCATAATCTCTTCTATTGATAGTTACCATTTCATACTTGTTTGCTAGTTGATTTTGTTATTTGAATTTGTCATTAATCTTTGGAAAACACAAAAACATGATATATTGTAGCTTGGATAGTGATATAGATAGCTAGGTTACTAGTTGAATCTCTTACGCTCTTGCATTCCCTGTGGATTCGACTCAAATATATTATTCGATTATCATTGCATCCTCCTACCATCAAAAGTAGGGGCGATCAATTTTTGGCGCCGTTGCCGGGGAATGCTTAGTTTGAGTTTCAATAGTCGATTTGGTTATTGAATTACTAATTCAAGCATTGTTTCTTTTGAGTTTTGTTTTGTAGGTTTATGCACACAAGGTCCAAGGGAAGACTTGTTCAATCTTTGATCTTGAACTTTGAAAGAAGACATAGAAGAAGGAATTCTATTGAAGAAGAAGAAATGGCTAACAATCAAGATTATGAGGCTCTTAGGAAGGAACTTGAAGATATGAGAGCTTGGAGAGATGAGCAAGAAAGAAGGGCTCAAGAAGATCAACAACCTCCGCTCAATCAAATGTTCGAATCTCCTACGGATCAATTTCTTGGAGGAGCATGGGGACCTCATGTCAATGCAAACAACTTTGAGATAAGGACGGGCCTTATCCAAATGGTACAATCGAAGCAATTCGGTGGAAGGCCAAATGAGGATCCTAATGCTCATTTGAGCATATTTTTGGAGATTTGTGACACGGTGAAACACAATGGAGTGCCGGAGGATGCAATAAGGATGAAGCTCTTCAACTTTTCTCTAAGGGATCGTGCGAAGGAGTGGTTTAAAAACCTTGACAAGAGCGAGATCACTTCATGGGAAAAACTATACAAAGCTTTTCTTGCCAAGTACTTTCCTCCTTCTAAAGCCCAAAAGCTCATTTCGGAGATTTCACACTTTTCTCAACAAGTTGATGAAACTTTATTTGAAGCTTGGGAGAGGTATCGGGACTTGCTACGCAAGTGCCCTCAACACGGATTCAGTGAAGCACAACAAATTGTCAATTTCTATAGTGGACTCTCTCCACACACGAGGAGCATAGTTGATGCTACATCCGGGGGTTGTTTAGTGAATCGGAATGCAAAGGAAGCCCTTAGGATCATTGAAGAGATGGCCGCTAATAGTTATCAATGGCCATTGGAGAGAGGTCCCACGAAGAAGGTGAATTCTATACTTGAAGATGCAAGGATTGATGAGTTGGCCACACAATACACCCTCCTCAAAAAGGAGTTTGAAGAAGAGAGAAAGTCGAAGAGAGATGTTCAAGTGGTCCAAAGCCAAGAGAATGAAGAGTACAATGGGAATGAGGAAGTGAGCTATGTGAACCAAAGGCCTTATGGGAATTTCAACAAGCAAAATTTTCAAGGAGCTCAAAGTGGTTTTCAAGGGAATTATCAAGGGGGATTTCAAGGGAGGTCACAAGGAGGCAATTCCTATGGTCATCAAGGAGGCTATCAAGCTTATAATCCCAACAACCGGAATCATCCCAACCTCTCCTATGGAAATCCTAATAATGCTCAATTCCCACCTCCCGGATTTTCCATTTCTTAAGGAGTAATCGAAGAACCTAAGAAGACAACTCCTTCTATTGAGCAACTTGTCCAACAAATGGCAAATCAACAAAGCTCGTTTATCACACAAACCGGGCAAAAGGTGAGTGCCTTGGAGAATTCACTTACCTCTTTAACAAAGCAAGTGAAGATGATTGAGGGCCAAATAAGTCAAATGGCTAACCAAGCCACCACTCAACATACTCCAGGAAAGTTTCCAAGTAATACGGAGTTAAATCCCAAGAACCAATGCAATGCTATCACATTGAGGAGTGGAAGAGCCTATGAGAATGAAGATATATCCGGAAGTGAAAAAGAGGAGGTTCTCTGATGGAGTCCAAGAATCATGGAGTCAAGATCCCGTTCGTGTTCCAAGTGGGCCGGTGATAAGAGCTCGAGCTAAGAAGTTCAAGGAAGCTTTGCAAGGTTTGATTCAAGAGGTTTGGGCTCAAGAGTTGATGAAGAAGCCCATTGGAGAAGGCGGAATGGACAGCCCGCGAGTTATCAATTTCATCGAGAGTGTTCGGGCTGAAGATTAAAGACTTTTGTTTCAATTTCGTGTGTTTAATTTGCAGCCCACGTTTTGTGCCTTAAAAGGCTTTATTTTTGGGCTTTGTTATGTTAATTAAGTGGGTTGGACCATACTTTGACTTTGCTTAAGTTATTTCCTAGTTTGACTAGGTTTAGATAGGTTTATTTGCAGTATAAATAGGGAACATATGTAATGGCCGAAAATCATCTATCATTAATCATAATTGTGAGTTTTATTCTCTCTTGAGAGTTATTCGAGTTCTCTTGATTGTTCCAAGATGAATTCTTTTATCGGCGAATTAACGAGCCAATCAAATCTCGTTGTGTGTCATTCATCGTCTCCGTGTGACTAAGGCAATCATCACTTGGGGTATCGGGGGTTTAGGCCGATTCTATATCATTTGTGGGATTAGACTTTAGGTATATTGAGATATCCATCGGTTTATTTCCAATTCGTGGCTTCCGCGTGCGTGTTGAATTACGGATCTGCGAAGGTTCGTATCATTCTCGTTGAAGACATACCCTATGAAGAGTCTCCAACTAGTGATAAAGAATCAAGGAAAGAAGTTCAAGGAGAAGCTCCTAAGGCGGTGCTAGTAGAGGCCCCTCTCCCTACAAATGATGTTATTACGAAGGCTCCATTTCCTCATTGTCTAGCCAAGCATAAGGTTGACGAAAAGTTGATGAGATTCTTGGAAATATTCAACAAAGTACAAATTAACATTCCCTTGCTTGATGCACTTCGAGATATGCCCGGCTATGTGAAGTTCTTGAAGGATGCCATTGCTAACAAGAGAAAGTTTGGTTCATTTGAAACAATTAGCCTAACGGAGGAGGTTAGTGCGGTGATCCAAAGGAAGATACCTTTGAAAAAAAAGGATCCCGGAAGCTTCACAATAACATGTGTGATTGGAGGGAAAAAGTTTGAAAATGTCTTATGTGATCTTGGAGCTAGCATAAATTTGATGCCATTGCCTATTTTCAAGAGGTTGGATATAGGAGCGATTAAACCTACATCAATTTGCCTCCAAATGGCCGATCGTTCTATATCTTATGCTCTAGGAATAGTCAAAGATATATTAGTGAAAGTTGAGGAGTTCATCTTCCCCGCGGACTTTGTTATCTTGGATATGCCGGAGGACAAGGATATGCCTCTCATTCTTGGGCGTCCTTTCCTAGCAACCGGAAGAGCTCTTATTGATGTGCAAGACGGGAATCTCACTTTTAGAGTGAAGGAAGAGACCCTCACTCTTTCAATCTTTGATGCTATGAAGCGAGGAGATGACTCAACCTATGAGGAATGCAATGCAATCACCACCTTGCCTACATCTATGGCAAAAGATCTCACGGAGGAAATCATTTCTAATTCTCTCTACTCTTATTCCGATTTGGATGATGCTTGTGATGACTTATTGGAATTAATTGCTTATTTGGAAGCAAATCAAGGATCATTGAAGGATGAGGTCTATTACCTTGATATCAGCCAACCGGGGGAAAATGGAAGTTCAACAAAGGTGGAATCTACTCCAATCACTTCTCAAGAGTTGAAACCTCTTCCCGATCACCTAAGGTACGCCTTCCTTGGTGATAATGACTTTTTCCCTGTTATAGTGTCACAACACTTGTCAGAGTCCGAATTGGACAAGTTGTTGCGTGTCCTTAGAGAGTTCAAAGATGTGATTGGTTGGTCTATTGATGATATCAAAGGAATTTCTCCATCTATGTGTATGCACCGGATTCTTTTGGAAGATAATTGTAGTCCTAGGGTTCAACCTCAAAGGAGGTTGAATCCCGTCTTGCAAGAAGTCATAAGGAAAGAGGTGTTGAAATTGTTGGATGTCGGGATGATTTATGCTATTTCGGATAGTGAGTGGGTAAGTCCTACTCAAGTTGTTCCTAAGAAAGGGGGGATTACAGTGGTGAAGGATGAAAAGGATGAGTTGATCACTACTAGAGTAGCGACGGGTTGGAGAGTTTGTATTGACTATCGAGCATTGAACTCCGCTACTAGAAAAGATCACTTTCCGTTGCCCTTTATTGACCAAATGCTTGATCGTTTAGCCGGATATGAGTATTATTGTTTCTTGGATGGCTACTCCGGATACAATCAAGTGATGATTGCCCCGGAAGATCAACATAAGACAACATTCACTTGTCCCTACGGTGTATTTGCATTTCGGAGAATGCCTTTTGGATTGTACAATGCTACTGCCACATTCCAAAGATGCATGACGGCTATCTTCCATGGGTTGATTGAAAACATTATGGAGGTCTTTATGGATGATTTTTCAGTATTTGGGACTTCTTTTGATCATTGCTTAGAAAATTTGACCAAGGTTTTGCAAAGATGCCAAGAAACTTCTCTAGTTCTTAATTGGAAAAAATACCACTTTATGATTGATAAACACGTATTTTTTGTGCATGTTGGGCTTGATTAGAGTGAAATCTAGGGTTAGAAATGAGGAATTTTAAGTTATAAAGCTAGGGTTTCATTAGTGTCACTTCATTTATATTTTTCTCATTCTCTCGAGTCTTTTCAAGCCTTTTTACAGGATAATGAAGAACTCATTTGGCAAATTTGATCATTCCATGTTGAAGAGGAGTTCGTTAGGAGTCCGTAGCAAAAAGTGGTTCGCAAATCGAAGTTCGGATAAGGGAGAACGAGCCGAAACAAAATAGTTGCGCAGCGGGAGCAACATGGGCGCGACCCGGCGCGCGACTGCTTCAGAGGCTACCCCCGGTCACGCGCCAATGAAGGAAATATGGCCTTGGGCGCGCGACCCCCTGGACGTGGGCGCGCGACCCAACTTCTTTCCTCCGAAAATTCGATTTTCTCCCATTTTCTATGTTTTTCTAATTATGTTTTGACCCCCACTCAATGTAATGATATAAAGAGGATATTATACTTCATTGCTGTATCTTTTGGCACATTGAATATTCCTAGAACCCTAGAAACATTCCCCTCTTTCCTTTTTAGTATTTTGAAGATTATTGGAGCTATACTTGGTGGATTTGCAATTCAAGACTATCTTCTTCTTCCTTATTAAATTCTCTTTATTTTCATCATGATTTTATCTCTTTTTCATGGTTTAATTCCTTCAATTATGTCTAGCTAAATTTCTATTTGGTTCCAATATATGAAGATATGATCTAGATCACTAGGTTTTTGGATTTTGTTGTTGGATTTACCTTCTACTTCATATGTCTTGTGGTTTGGGACTTAATTTTATTGCATGATTGATTGGCCATCATTGAGTGCATACAAGGTGTTTGGTTAAATGCTTAGTAGGCTTTAATTCATAGCACTTAGCATCAAATCACAACATATTAGTAATTTTTGCTAGTAGGAGCTTCTAGATAATTAATTGAGCTATTTGGAGTTAATTTATGCATCTTGAGTCCTAGTCGGAGTTAGATGTCATGGGTTAATCCACTAATATTGGTTGCTTCGAGAGAAGAATTGATGTTTACTATATATAGAACTCCCATATGAATTAGATTAAAATTGCTAATCCATGCAAATCCTTATACCTAGGCCTCTAGTGATTATCGGATTATATTTGGAACCAAGCTTTCTACTATTGTTTGTTAACTTTTGTTATTAGTTGTTATCTAATTTGTTACTTTTCCAATTGCATTACTTAATAGGATTAAGAAAACACAAAAATATGTCACTTGTAAGCTTGAATAGTAGTTAGATAATTAGATTACTACTTGAATCTTAAACGACCTAGCATTCCTTGAGGATTCGACTCAATTATACTATAATTGATTATTATTGCTCTCTACCATCACCCCTAAAGTGAGGGCGGATCAATTTTTGGCGCCGTTGCCGGGGAATGTTTAGTTTGAGTTTCAATAGTCGATTTTGTTATTGAGTTACTAATTCAAGCATTGTTTCTTTTAATTTTTGTTTTGAAGGTTTATGCATACAGGGTCCAAAGGAAGACTCATTCAACCTTTGATCTTGAATTTTGAAAGAAGGCATAGAAGAAGGAATTCTATTGAAGATCAAGAAATGGCTAACAATCAAGCAATGAAAGCTCTTATGAAAGAAATGGAAGAGTTTAGAGCATGAAAGGATGAGCAAGAAAGAAGGGCGAATGAGGCTCAACCACCTCCTCTCAACCATATGTTCCAATCTCCAACGGAACAATTTCAAGGAGGAGAATGGGGGACGATCAATGCCAATAAGTTTGAGTTCAAATCTGGACTCATCCAAATGGTGAAGAGTGAGCAATTTGGTGGAAGTCCTATAGAGGATCCGAACGCCCACCTTGGTATGTTCCTTGATATTTGCGATACTATCAAGCTTAATGGAGTTTCAAATGATGCTATCCGGATGAGGATGTTCAGGTTTTCTCTACGGGACCGGGCCAAGGATTGGTATAAAGGACTAAACAAAGCTAACATTCACACATGGGATGATCTATGCAAGGCCTTCCTCTCTAAATACTTCCCACCATCCAAAGCTCAAAGGCTTATCTCCGATATTTCACACTTCTCTCAACAAGGTGATGAGACTTTGTTTGAAGCATGGGAGAGGTATTGAGAGCTTCTTAGAAAATGTCCTCAACATGGCTTCACGGAAGGTCAACAAATTACCACTTTTTATAGTGGTCTCACACCACACACAAGAAGCATCGTGGATGCTACTTCCAGAGGATGTCTAGTGAATCGAAATGCCAAGGAAGCCTTCAGGATTATTGAAGAGATGGCCGCCAATAGCTATCAATGGCCAATGGAGAGGGCCCCTTCTAGGAAGGTTGCTTCTATCGATGATGAGAAGTTCGATGCATTGGCAATGGAAGTTGCTACTATGAAGAAGCAATATGAAGAAGAGAGGAAAGCTCAATCTCAAGCTCAAGTTCAAAGTGTTCAACAATATCAAGAGAACTTGGAGTCTAGTGGAAGTGAAGACTTGAATTTTGTAAACCAAAGGCAATATGGAAATTACAACAAAGGGGGTTTCCAAGGACAACAAGGAGGATTCCAAGGAAGGCCACAAGGAGAAAATTCTTATGGTTATCAAGGAGGCTATCAAGCCTATAATCCAAATAACCGGAACCATCCTAACCTCTCCTACAGAAATCCTAACAATGCTCAATTGCCAGCTCCCGGATTCTCCGTTTCTCAAGGAGTTATTGAAGAACCAAAGAAAACATCTCCTTCTATTGAGCAACTTGTCCAATAAATGGCAAATCAACAAGCTCGTTTATCATACAAACCGGACAAAAGGTGAGTGCATTGGAGAATTCTCTCACTTCTTGACAAAGCAAGTGAAGATGATGGAGGGACAAATAAGTCAAATGGCTAACCAAACCACCACCCAACATACTCCGGGAAAGTTTCCAAGTAATATGGAGGTCAATCTAAAGAATCAATGTAATGCTATCACACTTAGGAGTGGAAGAGCCTATGAGAATCATGCTACATCCGGAAGTGGAAAAGAGGAAGTCCTTGTTGAAGATATACCTTATGAGGAGTCTCCTACCAATGAAGAGAATTCAAGGAAAGAAGTTCAAGGAGAAGCTCCTAAGGCGGTGCTAGTAGAGACTCCTCTCCCTACCAAGGATGTTATTACGAAGGCTCCATTCCCTCATCGTCTAGCAAAGCATAAGGTTGACGAAAAGTTGATGAGATTTTTGGAGATATTCAACAAAGTACAAATCAACATTCCTTTGCTTGATGCACTTCGAGATATGCCCGGATATGTGAAGTTCTTGAAGGATGCCGTTGCTAATAAGAGAAAGTTTGGTTCATTTGAAATAATTAGCCTAACAGAGGAGGTTAGTGCGGTGATTCAAAGGAAAATGCCTTTGAAAAAGAAGGATCTCGGAAGCTTCACAATAACATGTGTAATTGGTGGAAAAAAGTTTGGAAATGTCTTATGTGACCTTGGAGCTAGCATCAATTTGATGCCATTGTCTATTTTTAGGAGATTGGATATTGGAGAGATCAAACCTACTTCTATTTGTCTCCAAATGGCCGATCGTTCCATATCTTATGCTCAAGGAGTGGTTGAAGATGTGTTAGTGAAAGTTGAGGAGTTCATCTTCCCCGCGGACTTTGTTATCTTGGATATGCCGGAGGATAAGGATATGCCCCTCATTCTTGGGCGTCCTTTTCTAGCAATTGGAAGAGCTCTTATTGATGTGCAAGATGGGAATCTTACATTTAGAGTTAATGAAGAGACCCTCACTCTTTTCATCTTTGATGCTATGAAGCGAGGAGATGACTCAACCTATGAGGAATGCAATTCAATCACCACCTTGCCTACATCTATGGCAAAGGATCTCACGGAAGAAATCATCGCTAATTCTTTCTATTCTTATTCCGATTTAGATGATGCTTGCAATGATTTGTTGGAGTCTATTGCTTATTTGGAAGCAAATCAAGGATCATTGAAGGATGCAATTCATTACCTTGATATCAACCAAACGGGAGAGAGTGGGAGTTCAACTAAGGTGGAATCTTCTTCAAACACTTCTTAAGAGTTAAAACCTCTTCCCAATCACCTAAGGTACGCCTTCCTTGGTGATAATGACTCTTTTCCCGTTATAGTGTCACAACACTTGTCAGAGTCCGAATTGGACAAGTTGTTGCGTGTCCTTAGGGAGTTTAAAGATGTTATTGGTTGGTTTATTGATGATATCAAGGGTATTTGTCCATCTATATGCATGCATCATATTCTATTGGAAGATGATTGTCGTCCTAAGGTTCAATCTCAAAGGAGGTTGAATCTGGTCTTGCAAGAAGTGGTGAGAAAAGAGGTGTTGAAGCCATTAGATGCGGGAATGGTATACGCCATCTCGGATAGTGAATGGGTGAGTCCTACCCAAGTTGTTCCGAAGAAAGGAGGGATGACAATTGTCAAGAATGAGAATGATGAGACTATTGCTACAAGGGTTGCCACTGGATATCGAGTGTTTATCGATTATACGGCTTTGAATTTGGCTACAAGGAAAGATCACTTTCCTTTGCCCTTTATAGATCAAATGTTGGATCGTTTGGCGGGCTATAAGTACTATTCATTTCTTGATGGGTATTCGGGATATAATCAAATTGCCATAGCCCCGGAGGATCAACACAAGACGACCTTTACATGCCCTTATGGAGTATTTGCATATAGGAGGATGCCTTTCGGGTTATGTAATGCTCCGGCCACTTTCCAAAGGTGCATGATGTCTATCTTTGGAGGTTTGATCAAAAATATTATGGAGGTATTCATGGATGATTTCTCGGTTTTCGGGAAGACTTTTGATTCTTGTTTGGATAATCTCACAAAGGTGTTGCAAAGGTGTAAGGACACTTCTCTTGTCTTGAATTTGGAGAAGTGCCACTTTATGATTAGAGATGGAATTGTGCGTAGGCACAAAGTTTCTAGAGATGGTTTGGAAGTTGATAGAGCCAAGATCGTTGCTATAGAGAAGTTTCCACCCCCTACAAATGTGAAATCAATCTGAAGTTTCCTTGGTCATGCGGGGTTCTATAAAAGATTCATGAAGGATTTTTCAAAGATCACAAAGCCACTTTGTGATCTCTTGCAAAAAGATGTGAAGTTTGTCTTTGATGAAGAATGTTTGAAAGCTTTTGAGACATTGAAGAAAGCCCTCATCTCTACTCCTATTCTAATCAAGCCCAATTGGAGTGAATCTTTCATATTGAAGTGTGATGCAAGTGATTATGCTTTAGGAGTGGTTTTGGGGCAAATGAGAGACAAAGCTTTTCGGGTCATTCATTATGCTAGTAGAACCTTGGATGGTGCTCAAAGGAACTACACAACAACTGAAAGGGAATTCTTGGCCATTGTCTTTGCTTTTAACAAATTTCGGTCATATCTTGTTGGGAATCACACTATTGTCTATTCGGATCATATGGCTATACGACATCTCATGGCCAAGAAGGATGCAAAGCCTCGATTGATTCGTTGGATTCTCCTTCTACAAGAATTCGACATGGAGATTTGTGATAGAAGATGAGTTGATAACGTGCTAGCCGATCACATGTCAAGGCTTGAAAATCCGGTTGAAGGTGAAGATTTGAGATTGAATATCAATGAGTGCTTCCCGGATGAGAGAATCATGGTCTTGAAATGCAAGGATTCTTGGTTTGCCGATTTTGCTAATTATCTTGTGCTTCGAGAGTTGCCACCAAATCTCTCGGATTATCAAAAGGCCAAGTTCGTTAGAGATGTGAAGTTCTACTATTGGCAAGATCCATATTTATGGAGAAGATGTGCCGATGGTCTTATTAGAAGATGTGTAATGGATGGTGAATGGCTCAAGATTATTGAAGATTGTCTTGAGGGACCAAATGGGGGTCATTTTGGGGCAGATCGTATGACTTGGAAGGTTTTTCAAAGTGAATTCTATTGGCCTTCGATTTTTAGGGATTGCCAATCATTTGTGAAGAATTGTGATAGGTGTCAAAGGATGGGAAATATCACAAAAAGGGATGAGATGCCTTAAAATATCATGGTCGAGGTTGAATTGTTTGATGTTTGGGGGATAGACTTCATGGGACCATTCCCTAATTCTTGTGGTTTTTCTTATATTCTTCTTGCCATTGAGTATGTTTCAAGATGGGTCGAAGCCATTCCAACTTCGACTAGTGATTCCAAGGTTGTGAATTGACGACGTATGCCCTATCGAGCCTCTGATTGAAAGCGTATGCCTGATCGAACAAATATGGGCTCATTCGAGCACTGATTGGCTCGATCGAGCCGTTCGAGCCTGTTACCGTGGGGCTCGTTCTTGCCAGGCTCGAATGGATCTTGTTCGAGGTGTCCCTTGTTAGGTGGGTGTGTAGAATGCGAATCGGCAGAGTAACAACTATGTAAAACCGAGGCGAGAATTTAATTCTCTCTCCGCAAGACAAAATTGCTCCGCACAGTACACGCGGTTCTATAGCAATATTCCAAGATACAACGGTTTTTCGATTACGAGGAAGATTAATCTTAAGTTTTAGGAGGCCGGATTGAATAGGAAAAACCATCTTGTGGAGTTAGAGGAATGGAGAAACGAGGCTTATGAAAATTCTCGGATTTACAAGGAAAGAGCCAAGTAGTTTCATGATTTGGAGATTCAAAGCAAGGTGATCATTCCGGGTGACGAGGTTCTTCTCTTTAACTCTCGTCTTCGTCTTTTCCCCGGAAAACTCAAATCAAGGTGGACTGGTCCTTACATTGTGAGTAAGAGTTTCAAGAATGGTACATTTGAACTTCTCAAGAATGATGGTTCTACCTTTGTTGTTAATGGACATCGACTCAAGCTCTATTTCAATTCGAAAAAGTTTAAGGAGGAGTCGACCATTCTTCTTAATGATGCTTGATCTTGGAGACTATGTCGAGCAAACGACATTAAACAAAGCGCTCGTTGGGAGGCACCCCAACAACTATCCTTTTCTTTTTCATTCTAGTTAGTTTCTTTAGTTTGAATTTGGTTTTTGTTTCTTATTTTTTTGATTCAGTTATTTTCCTTATCTCTATGCTAATACTTCATATTCTTAAGTTCATTTCTACTTCATAAGTTCCATGTGTTTCATTGTCAATGCATGAGGTCGAATCATGATGGGAACGAGTGAAGGAAGAGAATCAAATCAATCAAGCAAGCAAAGGATTGAATGGCTTTCAACACCATCATCAACATAGCTTTGGACCGTTGTAAGTGTAATTTAAATTTCTTATTATTCTTCCCTCCAAACTCATTTTAGAAGTTATTTCTAAAATAAGTTTGGGGGAGGGGGGTAGAATAAGGAATTTAAATTACTTTACTCACTTTTGTATTTTTTTTTTAAGCTTCTATTTTATGTGTTCATTGATTGTATGCTTAATTTTTCTTGATAATTGTGGTTGATTGGGGTAAATGCATGATTTGTGCTTGTTTAAGTTGTTTGGTGTTGAGTTTGGGAATTGATGAGCTTAATTGATGAAAATTCTTTCTTTGTTTTGATAGTTTTTGAATGTGAGCTTGAATGTGAATTTTTTTTTTTGAAATTTGAAGAGTTTTGAATTGGAAAAATATTGAATGAATGTTTGCATGCTTGAGTGTGAAAGAACGTGTTTAATTGCTCAAGTGCATTTTGGGTGAGATGCCAATGATTGATGTTAAAAGGGTAACATTTTTGAAATTTCTCAAGTTTGAGTCAAGCATGATTGGGGTTATTTCACTTGAATAGCTTGGAAGGATTGATCTTAGCACTTAGGCCCTAGACAAAAAGCTTGAGAGGATTTTGAGCCTTAAACTATGCATTTTACATAGTGAATATCCTTTCTTGAGAGCTTGATCTTGCATTGCATATTCTTTACTAGAACTTGCCTTGATACTCTAGTTAGAAATATTACATGTTTGCATGATTAGGAGATGATCTTAGGCCATCATTGCATAGCCCAATTTCTCTAAACACTAACCTATCTTTCATTACCATTGTCGTCCCATTTTGAGCCTTAAATCGAGCTTTTTCTTCTTGAACCAGATGATAGGGGGTGAAGGATGGTTAAGGGAACCTTGGTGAAAGTTAAAAATGCATGAAAAATGGTGGGTGATGGTGAAGGGTCTAGAGATTGACTGTGAAATGAAAAGACACTCCTATAAGCTCTATGTTAGAATAGAAAAGAATAAGAACGAAGTTCTTATTGAAAAAAAAAAACGTAAGAACAAAGTTCTTACAAGAAAAAGAGAGGAATAAGAGCATAAAGGAGTGTTTCTTTAGATATTTGGTAGAAGCTTGGGTTCATTTGATAAAAAGGGGTTGGACAAGGTGGAAGATGAAGAAATTCATAATTAGAAAGGTGAAGAAAGGGGGTAAGGGTACTTGAATGAAAATTGAAGTCACTTAACCTAAAATTCCCTACCTTAACCAATGTCCCTACATTACAAGCTTAATAAAGACCTTTCTGATCCTAATTTGTGCATGCATTGTAGTATTGAGAACTTGAGTTGATAGGCAAACTTATGGTTAAAGATGTGTATTGCATGATTTCGATGAGTGTTTACCATTTCCATATATTGAGGGATCGAGTGATACACATGTTCCTTGAAAGGTCTAGAGTTTAAGATGCTTGAGTGATTGAATTCTAAGTTAGGATAGTGGTTGATCTTATGAATGTTTGGTTTGACTTGAGAATTTCTTTGAATAAAAATGGTTTTTGAGGTGATATGAGGCATCGAGGAACTCAAAATGCACACTCCATACGTGTTAAGTGTTTTGATTTTCGTTTCATTGTTCGGGACGAACAATGGCTTAAGTTTGGGGGAGTGATAAACACGTATTTTTTGTGCATGTTGGGCTTGATTAGAGTGAAACCTAGGGTTAGAAATGAGGAATTTTAAGTTATAAAGCTAGGGTTTCATTAGTTTTACTTCATTTATATTTTTCTCGTTCTCTCGAGTCTTTTCAAGCCTTTTTTCAGGATAATGAAGAACTCATTTAGCCAATTTGATCATTTCATGTCGAAGAGGAGTTCGTTAGAAGTCCATAGCAAAAAGCGGTTCGCAAATCGAAGTTCGGATGAGGGAGAACGAGCCGAAACAAAATTGTTGCGCAGTGGGAGCAACATGGGCGCGACCCGGCGCGCGACTGCTTCAGAGGCTACCCCCGGTCGCGAGCCAATGAAGGAAATTTGGCCTTGGGCGCGCGACCCCCTGGACACAAGCGCGCCGCCCAACTTCTTTCCTCTGAAAATTCGATTTTCTCCCATTTTCTATGTTTTTCTAATTATGTTTTGACCCCCACTCAATGTAATGATATAAAGAGGATATTATACTTCATTGCTGTATCTTTTGGCACATTGAATATTCCTAGAACCCTAGAAACATTCCCCTCTTTCCTTTTTAGTATTTTGAAGATTGTTGGAGCTATACTTGGTGGATTTGCAATTCAAGACCATCTTCTTCTTCCTTATTAAATTCTCTATATTTCATCATGATTTTATCTCTTTTTCATGGTTTAATTCCTTCAATTATGTCTAGCTAAATTTCTATTTGGTTCCAATATATGAAGATATGATCTAGATCACTAGGTTTTTGGATTTTGTTGTTGGATTTACCTTCTACTTCATATGTCTTGTGGTTTGGGACTTAATTTTATTGCATGATTGATTGGCCATCATTGAGTGCATACAAGGTGTTTGGTTAAATGCTTAGTAGGCTTTAATTCATAGCACCTAGCATCAAATCACAACATATTAGTAATTCTTGCTAGTAGGAGCTTCTAGATAATTAATTGAGCTATTTGGAGTTAATTTATGCATCTTGAGTCCTAGTCGGAGTTAGATGTCATGGGTTAATCCACTAATATTGGTTGCTTCGAGAGAAGAATTGATGTTTACTATATATAGAACTCCCATATGAATTAGATTAAAATGGCTAATCCATGCAAATCCTTATACCTAGGCCTCTAGTGATTATCGGATTATATTTGGAACCAAGCTTTCTACTATTGTTTGTTAACTTTTGTTATTAGTTGTTATCTAATTTGTTACTTTTCCAATTGCATTACTTAATAGGATTAAGAAAACACAAAAATATGTCACTTGTAAGCTTGAATAGTAGTTAGATAATTAGATTACTACTTGAATCTTAAACGACCTAGCATTCCTTGAGGATTCGACTCAATTATACTATAATTGATTATTATTGCTCTCTACCCTCACCCCTAAAGTGAGGGCGGATCAATGGTACAAGAGGGAGTTGTATTGGGCCACAAAGTTTCAAGAGAAGGGTTGGAAGTTGATAGAGCAAAAATCGTTGAAGAATTAGAAAGAAGTACAAGGATGGAGAAGCAAGCAACATCGATGATGGAGCTCTTGGAAAGCTTCCAAGATTACCAAATTGCTCTAGGGGCAACTTGGCCCCGACCACCACCATCATCATAGCTTGGAATGTTGTAAGTGTAATTTAAATCCAGTATATATCTTTCCCTCCAAACTCATTTTAGAATTTATTTTCTAAAATAAGTTTGGGGGAGGGGGGTAGGATAATGAATTTAAATTACTTTAAATTACTTTCATTTCATGTCTTGCTATTTTTCCATGTTTTGCTCTCTTGCTTTACACTTTTGTTTTAGTCTCTTAGTCTTTGCCTCTCATGTTTGATGTTGCTTGGCTTTAAAATTGGGGTTTGAGGTATTTTTGTGGTTTGATGGTATCTATTTGATTGAGATTTGTTTACTTGGATTGTGGATGAGAATTGTGGGTTGTTGACGTTAGGAAATGAATTTCTTTGATGATGAGTTTGAAGTTGTGGGATGTTTTGAAGGACTTTGTGTATTTTGTTGAGTTTGTTTGATGATTTTTGAATTTGTGTGAAAGTTTGTGTTTTGTTTTGTGCAATTGGGGATGAATTAGGGTTACATGAATACTTTTCATGAGTTTAGAGATGAGTTTGGAGCTTGAATGTGAAATTTTTGAAAAATTAAAGAAAAATAAAAAAATTGAATGAAAAAGGAATGAATGCGTGCATGCTTGAGTGTGAAAGCACGTGTGAATTGCTCATGTGCATAAGAGGGAGATGCCTATGATGAAATATGCAAAATGTGAAAGTGTTTTGAATTTGAGAAGCATGGTTGAGCACATCTCTTTATCAAGTTGCATGAGTTGTTGGTGAAGAATGAAACTTGATTGTCAAGCATTGAACATTAACTAGTCAGGACTTGAGCTAAGACTATGCATTTCATATAGTTAATTGTTCCTTGTTGAGAGTTATCATGCATGCTTCTTTATTTCTAGAACTTGCCTTGGTTCTTAATCAAGGTTGCTATTTTTGTGCATAGAATTAGGAAATGATCTCAGGCCATCTTTTCATAACCCTTTTTCCCAAATACTAACCTATCTCTCATTACCCTTGTGGTCCCCGTTTGAGCCATATATAGCCTTTCATTTAAAAACTGGAGGATAGGGGGTAAATGATGGTTAAGGGAATCTTGGTAAGAGTTGAAAAATTGTGAAAAATTATGGATGAAATGGAAAGTTGCTGGGATTGATTTGTCGTGAGAAGATACTCCTATAAGCTCTTGTTTAGGAATGGATAAGTTAAGAACAAAGTTCTTACTGAAAAAAAAAAAAAAAAAAAAGAAAGAAAGAGAGAAGTTGCTGAATAAAGAGCATAAAGGAGTAGTTCTTGTCATGTGATGAGCGTTAGTAAAAGCTTGAGATTTCTTTGTAAAAAGGGGTTGGATAAGGTAGAAGATGAATAATTCCATACTTAGAGTGAGGAAGAGATAAGGTGGGGTGCTTGAATGAAAATTAAAGTCACTTAGCCTAAAAACTCCCTACCTTCACCAATGTTCTTACATTACAAGCTTAATAAAGTCCTTTTTGATCTTGGTGAAGATGGTAGATAAGAGGCAAGCTTATGGTAAATGAGTTGCATTGCATTGATTTGTTGAGTGATGACCCTTATACACTTGAGTGTTGAGCGATACACTTCCCATGAGGTTCATGTGCTTGATGATTGAAGTAAGTTCTGTGCTAGCGATTCATGTGAGGAGGTAGAGATTGTGCTTGATATGCTTTGAAAATTCGGAAAATGTTTATGGTTAGAAATTATGAGGCATCGATGATCTCAAATGCACACTCCATACGTGTTAAGTGTTTTGATTGTTCGTTTCATTGTTCGGGACGAACAATGGCTTAAGTTTGGGGGAGTGATTAACACGTATTTTATGTGCATGTTGAGTGTGTTTTGCATGTGTTTAAGTCTCGATTTGGATGCTTAAATGTTAAAAATGCTAGGGTTTCTTAATTTGTAGCATACATTTTACTTTTCTTGTTTCTTTTCGGTTTTTGATCCATTTTTGTAAGAATTGAAAAGAGCAATTATGTGACTAAGGATCGAAGGCAAGAAATGAGAAAGAGTCGAGTTTGATGAGGGTGAAACCTAGGGTTAAGAATGTAGAATTTGAATTTATAAAGTTAGGGTTTCACTCATTTAAGTTTGTTTATGTTTTCCTTGTTCTCTCGAGTTTCTTTGTGTCTTTTTGCAGGTTGATGAAGAACTCATTTGGCTAAATTGATCATTTCATGTCGAATAGGAGTTCGTTAGGAAGCCGTAGCAAAAAACGGCTCGTAAATTGAAGTTCGTACGAGAGAGAACGGGCAGAAACGGGAAAGGCGCGCAAAAGAGAAGACGGAGTTGACCGGTCAAAGAAGGAATGCCGGCGGCCTGACCGGCGGTCTGCCAGACCGCCGGCCAAGCTGCCAAACCGCCATGGAGTGCAGAGAGTTCGGCGGTCTGGGCGGCGGTCTGTCAGACCGCCCGGTTGGCCGGATTTCCTCAACTTAAGGGGCGAGTTCGGCTCGTCCAAACTCGCCCTGGTTCATCCCATTTCGCTCCGATTCGACTTAAACTCGATTTTCAATGTATTTAATCCTAGAATTCACCCTATTTGTGTATCTTTGGTATATTTTATTTTCTCAAGAACCCTAGAATATTTTCCTTCTTTCCTTTTTAGTATTGTGAAGATTATTGAATCTATACTTTGTGGAATTGCAATTGAAGACCATCTTCTTCCTCCTTATTAAATTATCTTTCTTTTAAGCATGATTTTATTTACTTTCTATGGTTTATTTCCTTTAATTATGTCTAGCTAATTTCCTTTTGGTTTCAAATATATGAAGACATGATCTAGATTAATAGGTTTTTGGATATTGTAGTTGGATTTGCCTTCTAATTCATATGTCTTGTGGTTTGGGACTTGATTTTATTGCATGAGTGATTGGCCATCATATAGTGCATACAAGGTGTTTGGTTATATGCTTAGTAGGCTTTAGTTCATAACACTTGACATCAAACCACAACATATTAGTAATTCTTGCTAGTTGGAGATTCTAGATAATTAATTGAGCTTTTTGGAGTTGATTTATGCATCTTGAGACCTAGCGGAGATAGATGTCATAGGTTAACACACTTACATTGATTGCTTTGAGAAAAGAGTTGATGTATAGATTAAATCGGTTTATCCTTGCAAATTCCAAAACCTATATTTCTAGTGAATGTTGGATTATATTTGGAACCATAATTTCTTCTATTGATAGTTACCATTTCATACTTGTTTGCTAGTTGATTTTGTTATTTGAATTTGTCATTAATCTTTGGAAAATACAAAAACATGATATATTGTAGCTTGGATAGTGATATAGATAGCTAGGTTACTAGTTGAATCTCTTACGCTCTTGCATTCTCTGTGGATTCGACTCGAATATACTATTCGATTATCAT
Source organism: Mentha longifolia (assembly GCA_001642375.2). Classification (NCBI taxonomy): domain Eukaryota; kingdom Viridiplantae; phylum Streptophyta; class Magnoliopsida; order Lamiales; family Lamiaceae; genus Mentha; species Mentha longifolia. Next base: position 31,851,287 of record CM038114.1, read on the forward strand.
TGCATCCTCCTACCATCAAAAGTAGGGGCGATCACACAGCGCCGAGCCCAATTCTTCGAATTTATTACGCCCCCAGGGATATTCACGAAATTAGAAAAAAAAATGAGTACAGAAGTAGAGAAGGGACGAAATCGAGCTGAGAGTGTATATTTTTCGAAGAAGAGAAGGGAGGAAAAAAAACGAGCTGAAAGCGGGAGCTAAAGGTAGGGGAAAAGCTGAAGGAAAGCAAAAATAATTAAGGGTATTTTCGTCCAAAATGGCTAAAGTTGGGTATGATTTATACTTTTTATCTTATTGGGCATAATTCTTGTTGCCTAAGTCAAAATGGGTAGCCGAGACCTAGAGCCGGTCACGGTTTCGGTTCCGGTTCGAACCGGAACCGGAACTGCCGGTTACGGTTCCACCGGAAAGGAACCGGAACCGAACCGGCACCCCACGGTTCCGGTTCCGGTTCCGGTTCTGAACCGCCGGTTACGGTTAGGGTTCCGGTTTGAACTGCCGGTTTTCTTTTTTCGTTTTTTTTTCTTTTTTTTTAAATCCAAATCAAAAATTAAAAATAATTCAACTAATAATCATTCCTCTAACATAGTTGCAAAAAGTTCACTTCAAAATATTGAGAATTTAAAAAGAACTTAAAATCAAATCTTACTTTTGCAACTACTTTATACACATACTTACTTTTGGACTTCATTATGCGGATCTTACTCAACAAATCAGTGAAAATAGGCCCGGTGGGTGGTATATGAATCAACTCTTCTTCAGTGCCAATGTAAGCTCTATCCTTTTTGGACCACTCCCCTCCATGGGCAATCAATATGTTTTTAGGCCGCATCTGGAAGAAAGGAAATGACAAATCACAAATTGGATCAAATATAATTCCATCACAGTCGTAGTTGGAACAGTTGAATCAATCGGGCATCACGGTTCCAACCGTTCAATGCATCCAAGCGTCGGAACAGTTGGATCAATCGGATGAAATAGTTCTAACTGTGCCATGCGTGCAGCATGTGGAACAGTTGGAACCATTGCACACCCGATTGATCCAACCCTTCCAACGACATGCAATTACATTTAAACTCAAAATCAACTCAGATACAACCTTACCCATCTAAAATTAGCTATTGATGACGATAATTTATAAACTAAATACTCACATTCCGCATTCAAATTCAGATAAACTAGCCTAGCAATTCGCGAATTTACCTTCAAGTCAAAAGCCGCCATATCGATTTGCCGTCCAACCAGATATATTTCAGGAACCTAAGCCGCCGGAGTTGAGCTCGTCAGGGATATCGAATCGAGAAGGGGGGAAATCGAGCTGAGAGAAGAGTTTAATTTTTCGGGTAAGTGAAGGGGGGAAAATATTTCAAGCTGAAAGAGGGAAAAAGAGCAAGAAAAGCGGAATTCATTAAGGTGATGACTGGTATACTGGAATGAAATTTATCAGGAATGGAATGAACTCAGGAATGAAATGAGGGTGGGAAAGGAATGGACCAAATGATTCAATTCCTACGGTTGGTATCTGCAAGGAATGGAATGATCATTTTCTAATTAAATTATATTATAATGCAAAGTATCAGACCAGCTCAAGCCCGTCGAGTTTATAGGCCTAGCTCAGCCTAGGCCCATAGTTGTAGCGGGCCAAAATTGGGCCGGGCTTGTCGACCCGCCCAAAATTAAGTAAAACTCAGTGGGCCCAAGGCTAGCCCAACCCGATCATTTCACAATATGACATTAATTTATGTAGAAATGTGCCATAATTAATTTTGACTCGACAAAATTCGGATCGGCCCATTGGGCTTGGAGCGGGCCAGGCTAACCCGTTTCTTTGCTACCTCTATCCGCTTGCAGTCTAGAAAAGCCACATAAAAATTATATATGTTAGATGTCTTTATTTGGCCCAATGGGCCAAGATTGGCCCGACCCAACCCGACTTGACCTAACCCGAACAAGGTTTCTGACAAAGTTTAATAAAGTTATGTCAATATCATAACTCATAGTTAAGATTAATTTCTGAAAATTAAATAAATTTCATTCCTGATAATGAAGGATTAGCTAATACCTAGGGGAGTGGAAGGAATGGCTAATCCCATGTTGATGAGATTACTGATTTCTGCGGTAATGGTCATTCCCGACTGAAAAGCAGTATCAGCCATAGGATTAGGAAAATGGTCATTCCATTCCTGGACCATTCTTGTATACCAGCCATGCCCTAAGGGTATTTTCATCCAAAATTGCAAATGTTAGGTATAATTTATACTTTTTACCTTCGCGGGTATAATTCTTGTTGGCTAAGTGAAAAGGGATACGAGGCACAAGACAGCCGTAGTCGTGATAGACGGAAGGCCTCAAATTTTGGAGGTGAACAGCTATTCCCAAGAACAATGAAGTGCTTACTTAAATGTGAAATTTTGAATTCGAATTTATACAAAATTTTATTAAACGCTCAATTTCGGTCTCCTCGAGTTGTCCAGCAGTTGTACGTTTCGAAATTTTCATCGAAACCTCATCAAAATTCGAAGAAAGTAGGGAAAAATGATGATCTGACCAAGCCCGGGGAGTTCCATGTTGTTGATCCTCTATTCGATGAAATCCTCGGAATTTTGGGCACTGAAAGCATTGAATTTGATAGAAACTCTCAGTTTGTGTCTTCAGCAACAAAAGAAACACACTTTCAGCGAAATATGGTAAGTGTGGAATCATCCGCCTGTCGGCTTCAAGGTGTTTGTGGAAATGCAGGTGAGAAAATAAATGACATAAAGGTGGATAATTTGTTGGCTGTAGAGAATAACGGAAACCGAGTTCCGGATGAAATCGATTCGATTGATATTAGTTCAATTGTTGATAAAGTGATTGAGATTGTTAGGTGTGAGAATGGCTTGGAATCAATGGAGGAAAGGTTGGAAAAGGCTGACTTTAGATATAGTGAGGAGGTTGTTGTCAATGTGCTAAAGAAATGTTTCAAAGTTCCTCGTTTGGCTTCGAGGTTCTTCAATTGGGTGAAATCCAAAGGGTTTCAACACACGACCAATACCTTCACTACAATGATAAAAGTAGCTGGGAAGGCTAAGCAGTTTGGTATGGTTGAGGAGTTGGTTGAAGACATGGACAAGAGTTGTTGTGAGAAGAATTTGATAACATGGACTGTTCTTGTGTCGCTCTATGGCAATACGAAACGTATTGGAAAAGCCTTGGCGGTGTTCGAGGAGATGAAGAAAGCTGGTGTTGAATCTGATGCAGTTGCTTACAGAACAATGCTACGGTTGCTCTGCAACTCTGGAAAGTCTGATCTTGCACTTGAGTTCTACACGGAAATGGTGCGTAACGAGGTGGATTTGGATTCAGATTTGTATAAATTGTTACTAAAATGCTTTGCATTGTCTGGAAATATTGATGCTGCTCACTTGGTTGGTGAAAACATGATAAAAATTGGGATTCCTGAACCTGAGGTGTACGGTTTAATGCTGAAGAATTTTTGTATGGCAGGGAAGATCATGGAATCCTTAGAATTCATTCGCAATTTGAAGAACAAGAATGTGTCACTCAAAACTGGGATGTTTTCAACGTTGGTGAAAGGGCTTTGTAGCAGAGACAGGATCACAGACGCAATGGAGATACTTGAAATAATGAAGAAAAGAAATGTATTTGATCAGAACATATATAGAATCCTTATAAGCACATATTTGAGAAGAGATCAAGTCTCGGAAGCGTTTGAACTCTTTCAAGAGGCAAAAGAATATGGAAATGCCTTAGTCTCGACATACACAAACTTGATGCAGTACCTTTTCTGGAAAAATGAATTTCATAAAGGTTTGGAGCTGTACAATGAAATGCTTCAATTGGGAATGCAGTTAGATAGTGTGGCTATAACTGCTGTTGCTGCTGGTTATATTCAACAAAATCGCATTTCTGAAGCGTGTGAAGTGTTCAAGAGTATGGATGAGATGGGAACTAAGCCATCGTCAAAATCTTATACGATTTTCATAAAAGAGCTCTGTAAAATTTGCAAAGCAGATGAGATTGCCACGGTTTTGAATGAGATGGAGGTCTTCAAACAATGTAACCTAGATGATATACTTCGTAAGGTTCGGCCTTATCTTGAGAAGAAAGGCGAGATAGAGAAGCTGAGTGCTATTAGGCAGATGCTGAGGACTTCTACCTCTTGTCCTAAAAGTACAGACGAAGTAAATTCTGATCATCGCAATCAATCAGAACCTACACAGAAATCAGAAGCCAACCCAATGCTGCAGAGAAGTTCGGCTTTCTCTGTGGAGTCTGAAACGAGAGCCAACGACTGCCCTGATGCACAAGAAGTTCTTAAACTTTTATTATCCTCGGATGATTGGTGTTACATACAAGAGAATTTAGAGAAACTTGACTTCCAGTTTACGCCTGATCTTGTTGTGGAAATCTTATGCAATTGTAGGCTTAATATTGGTATTGCCTTGGAGTTCTTTTCATGGATTGGGAAACAGCATAATTATAGTCATAATGAACAATCATACAACATGGCCATCAAAATCGCTGGTCGAGGCAAGAACTTTAAGCAGATGAGAAGCTTGTTTTATGAGATGAGGAGAAGAGGTTACTCCATATCAGCTGATACATGGACAATCATGATAATGCAGTATGGTCGAACTGGATTGACGGATCTGGCCTTGAGTACTTATCGAGAGATGAAGCTCAGCTGCTGCAAGCCAACTAAAAGCACATATTCTTCTTTGATAGCTTCACTTTGTGGAAAAAAGGGTCGCAAGGTTGATGAGGCGATCCAGATATACGAGGAAATGATTCAAGAGGGATGTGCTCCGGCTACAGAGTTGGTCGAAAATTACCTTGGCTGTTTGTGTGAAGTCAATAAACTGTCAGATGCTAGAAGATGTGTTGAATCTTTAAGCAAATTTGGTTTCTCGACTCCACTATCTTATTCCTTGTATGCTCGGTCCCTTTGTCGTGTAGAGAAGATGGACGACGCTTTAGCCCTAGTGAATGAAATCGGTTGTGAAAAGAATCTTCTGGAGCAGTATACTTATGGTAGTTTTGTTCATGGTTTGCTACGAAGTGGGAGACTCAAAGAGGCATTGGAAAAGATAAAATCTATGAAACAGACTGGAATTCATCCAACTGTTCATGTATATACATCTTTGATAATTCATTTTCTCAAAGATAGAGACATGAACAGAGCTTTGGCTACTTTAGAAGAGATGAAAGAACAGAGCTGCCAACCTACAATAGTCACTTATTCTGCTCTGATATGTGGTTATGTGAGATCGGGGAAGGTCAGTGATGCGTGGGATGTTTTTCGTTCTCTGAAACAGAATGGCCCATCTCCCGATTTCAAGACTTACTCAATGTTCATAGATTGCCTATGTAGAACAGGCAATTCGGAAGATGCTTTCACACTTATAACTGAAATGCTGCACGATGGGATTGTTCCCAGTACGGTTAATTTTCGGACGATTATGTTTGGACTGAATAGAGAAGGAAAACCTGATCTTGCCAAGATTGTTTTGAAGAAGAAGTTGGATCTTAAAAGAAGAAGACAAGTGGTAAGTTAGGCATGTGTTGTTCTTTGTTACTTTTTCTAACTTTCTTGTTTTGTTTTGTTATGTTTATGTATCCCATTTCTGCATCTTTAACACCAGCTAATTTGTAGTATAATTGTACTTCTACTTCTGCTATATGTTCACCATTTTAGCAGAATGTGGAAAGCTTGGCACTTGTGCAAAGTGATTTTTTTTTTTTTTTTTTTTTTTTTTTTGTAGGAGTGAATATGTTTTCAAATCCACTTTATTTTGAGTCAAAGAGAACAACTTATTAATTTGCGTCATACAAAAATACTACTATAGTTTTTGTGATTTTGCTCAAAAACCACAAAGGCATGTATATGTTTAAATTATATAAACTGCATTCAATACTTGTTTTAAATGTGTTAGAACTCAATTTGATTTTATTGATATGATACAAAATAGTCTCATGAACATTATTACATAGTGTTTATAATTTCGGATTTATCATTGTATTTTTGAGTTATGATTACTAATATGTGAATCTCAGTAGATGCTATTTAGAAAATCAAACATATATGGCACTAAACAAATTTAGAAAGAAGAATAATAATAAAAAAAATGTACTATACATTGTAGGGTGTCTCAGCCAACTTTGGTGCGAGTCAAATGTCATGACAATATCGATGGAAGCTGTGTTGCCAACATTAAATAATTAATTATTATTATTATTATGGTTTTTTTGTAAACTTACTAGCTATATATTCTACATCAAGTTCGCAAGTTACAAAGATACAAAAAACACACACACAATTATTCATAATTAAATGTTTATATAGGAGCACATTTGCAACACATTTTGAGATGTTTGAATTTCGATACTGGAGTTTCCTAATATGATAATAATTAATAGATATACGAATATAAGATTCACCAGAATCAATTAATTTTATAACATTATAGTATTGGCCTCATAAAATTTTATTATTACCCACATTTAAATACACACATATAAATTAGATAATGGGTGTATATACAATACAAACTCACACTAACTCACTAACCAATCGTACATAAATGTTAAAGATTGACACTTTTATTCATATAGATTGGCACTTTTCTGTATAAAGATTGACACTTTGGGCCCGGCCGCACGGTGCCTCCGGCTGACACAAGTTTTTGTCTATTAAAATAGGTCAAAGGTACACCCAAAATCTCCACCATTTTTATATTTTCCAAAAAAATCTACATCAATTTCTAACAAAAATAAACACCGCCATTATGAGTCAAGCCGGAAAAGCATCCGCCGCCAACCGCCGCCCATGGCTGCTACTAACATCTCTCACATCGGCAATTATCCTTTTCATCGCATGCATAATAATCTTCGGTTGCATCAAATTCTCGCCTCCTCATTTTCATGTCGAAGCCATTTCCATCTCTTTCGACAACAACAACGTAGCAAAGTGGGCAATCTTCTTCTCCTTCTCCAATCCGAACCTCGCCACCTTGCGTTACCGGATAATCGACGTCACCGTCGGCGACCGGCTGCCGAAGAGCGCGACGGCGGCGACTGTTGTCCCGCCGTCCAAGCACACTTTTCATGGCCGGAGTTCGCGGAATGTGACGGTGTACGTAGCTATGCCGTCTCCGCGGCCGCCGTTGAGCGTCGACGGGTCGGAGTTCTACATCCTATTTCGGACGGAGTATTCTTCTCCCTCGGGTAGGAAAGCGGCGGCGGCGGTTGCATGCGGCGATAAGAACATTCGATTTTCGACGTCGAAGGGTGAGGTGGCAATGCTGGGGGGGGCGGTGCGATGTGAGGTGGTTTCGAGTAATAAGGTATCGTAGTTTCGTAACGTGTTTTCGTGTTCATGGAGGTTGTGTTTACTTTTGAGGATTTTAAATTTTCAATTATGATATATTTTTTCTGTATGGATTTGTAATTTGTGAAATTGATTTATTTTAGTGGATTGAGAGTTGGAGATTTAGTATAGTATTGGTAAATTTGATGAACTGAGCTTATAGTAGATTGAATGTTTGGCATATGTTTTGATACATTTAGGAGGTGACGAATCCATCATTTAATTAATTAATCACTTATGAATCATTCAAATAAATACCACTCAAATAATTCAATTTTTATTCTCCTACTCCACTTGACAATTGTCATCGCACGAATGCAAAACTAATTCCATCAAAAAGTAGAGCTGTCATCAGCAACACCAAATTCATCAAAATATGGATTACAAAACTACATTTAGTTTTCAGTCAATTACAACACTGTATTAGATAATTTCTTGTACATTCACACAGATCCCAACCCTTACAGAACAACAAATGCGGAATAATAGAAGATGAGGAAAAAAAAGAAAAAGTTAGAAACAAGAATCCCAAAACAGAAGTGAAAAAAAAAAAGAAACAGTTCCTGGGGAAAAAATAATGAAAAGAATACAAAAGCAGCTCTCTTCAGCACAAAAGAATATATAACCAAATTTTCCAGAAATTTCTTCAAATATTGCATTCCCGCGTCTTCAAATCTTCATCGAGTATACGCGAAGCAGAATGTGCGGATGCAGAAGCCGTACATCATTCTACAATCTTCATTCTGGAGCAACGCTACAAAACTTTTATGATTTCTGCATATGACCAAACGCCGCTAAAATCTCAAAGCTGCTGTTCGTGAAATTTTACGAAGTATATCCCCCCTCAGAATCTTCTAGATTTTATCCTTACTAGTATCAGATGAGACCTTAAACGGGCCACTAGATCCGAAGGGATCAGAGTCATCAAACGAATAATTGCTGCTGTGATCAAAGCCCCTCGAGCTACTAATAGAGTCAAACCTAGTGAAGTTCTCTCCACGAGGTGAAGTGGCATGATCGCTTGTGCTGAATGAATCATACCTTGAGAAACTGTTGAAGGGGTCTCTTGCATTGTTGCCATATTTTGGTGAATTACCTGCCCTTGAAAGTGGGGTGCTCGGGACAGAATCCTCAAAGAATAGGTTACTCTTATGGAAGGCACTTTCTGCATGTGGAGAGCTGCTTCTTTCTGGACTTCCACCAAAATCATTAGAGCCGAAGAAATATTTTTCATCGTTCTTTGCAGCATCCAGATCCTGAGAGTGATGATGGTAGAGTAGCATTAAAAATAGGGATGGGAAAAGATGATTTTGATCAGAGCGAGACCATAACCGTTCTTGAAGTAAAAGTAAAGTAACATAAGAAACATACAGTGCTGGAGAATGAAACTAAGCGGCCTATCCTATCCTTCACCTCTTCTTTATTCAAAGCAAATTATCTTGAAAGATGGACAGTGGAGAAGGAGATGCATGGGATCTAAATGGATATGAATAATGAATCGTAAGTTGAAAGCCAACAAAGACTTTTCACTCCAATTTGTACTGGGTGTAAAACTTCCTTTGAGAGATTACTATCAAGCCTATGATAACATTTCTGGCAAAGATTTAAGAATTCCTCAAGGATTTTAATGTCATGCATTATATTTAAGAAAAATAAATAAAAATTTATTACATTGTAAGCAGACAATAAAACCACTTGCCTTAGTATTGAAGCCCCACACTGAATCAATATCATCATTGTTGTCAAAATCACCCCAAGAAGGTTCATCAAAGCCTCTGCATGTCAAGGAAAAAGATGAGTAACACGCACTGACGAAAATCACAGTACAGTTTGGTCATTTAGAAAGCTCAGCCATGTGGCAGTGTGTGAAAAAGTGTACCTGTGGGTTTCGGCGTCTCCGTCGGAACTTTTTCTAAAATGATCCTCCGAGTATTCTTTAGACGGACTTTCATATGTTGTTGGCCTCCCTGGACTTCCAGGCGGACTCTTTGACTCGTCAGCGCTAAAAACTGATTCTGCATCAAAGGGACTAGCCTCGACAACAAAGGGTTTCCCAGGCGTGGAAGCATTTGATGGCGAGTCAGGGGAATAGCTATGGGTTGGAGAAGAATTTTCTCTCTGAACAGATGCTGACTTGCCATTTTCAGGAAGAGCAACATCAAAGGAAAATCCTGTAAAACAAAATAAACATGTCATCAATAATGCAATAATTCACTGAAAAAGCACATTAAAGGTTGGGGTTGCTCAGCAATTATGTTGTAACCCTTTGGTTTTTATTATTACTACGAGTATTTCCTAAATCCAGAGCCCCATACCAAGTACCCCCTGAATGTAAGAGATGCCAAACCTTCATCATCGAATTTGTCCCAGTCTTCATCCCATACTGCTGCAATCTCTGGGATCCCGGGTTGCCAACCTTAAGAAATAAAAAGGGTAATTCATATTTACAAGCACATATTCAAGCAAGATACACCTTTATAATCAATGGCTAGATAATACCGAATTATGATCGAATTAGCCATAGCTCAAGAGGAAACAATTTACAAATCAAATGCAGGTACAACGGAATGACAAACTTCAAAGAAATTAGGGATACGAACACAAGAGCAGGTAAAAAAAATCACTAAGAGAGACACAGAGAGCGTAGCTCACAAGAGAAAACTGGCAGACGGAATTCAGATTCAAAGGCAAAACTAGCAAATGTTACCTGGGGGAAGCTCAATCAATGCAGAAGACCTTATTTCCACAGAATGTTTCTTGCAACGTTCAGCTAATGCCTTCAACAGTTCCTCAAGATCTGACTGTATTCGATCAGCACGCACCTAAAACCAGGAATGCATTTGAAATACAAACTCAAATGGCCGCAAGGTATGAAAAACACCACTTTCCGTCCTAGGGATCCCAACTAAGGGGCTAACCTGAAGAATACCATCAGCACTTCCACCTTGTTCCATTTTGGTGATTGCTTGTTGCAACTCCATCTTCCGCTCCTACCAATATGTCAAATCGATTCTGAATCAACCCAATGGTAATTGCAGAGAAAGATACATTCAAGGGGGAATAAGATATTCTTAGGATCTCAAGAGGCAAAGAAAATACAATCCCTGAATAGATTCACTTCTCTCCACGAAGCAGTTATGGAGTGTACCACAAACTAAATGTGAAATAACTGACCATAAATCAGACCAATAAAATCATCTTTACATTAAGACAAGAAGATTCAATTAATTTTCATAGAAAATACCAATGGAGAATACCATTGCAACAAAAAAACAATAACTTTATTGGCTGTGGAAGATCATGTTATTCTTGATCTAGTGAGGTTGATTCAGGGGAAAATGATGGTAAAGGCAGTGTAGGTGGTTCCTACACTAGGAAGAATGATAGGATGATACTATTTTTGGGGATGCTGGTGGTAGTCATCGGGATATGACTCATATGAGTTAAGAAAAATATCTTGGGGGCCTATGCATAAGAGAGAAAAATCAGAAAAACCAACAAAAGAAATCTGTGCATTTCAGAAAAATGTGCACTTTGAGCGGCAGTCAAAAGGAGAAGGCACCAAATGGATATTAGGAAAAATTAGTAATAACATAACAGCGATAAGGATTTCTGGTATGGCCAGGGAAGGAAAAGATGGGGGTGATCAAGGATACTGGAGACTGGAGTGCAATGGTACTTGGTAGATGTGGCTTTCAATGGTAAATCCTCAAATTAATGGGGATGGGTACTCTAGTTTGAAAACTTCGTTTGTCAAAGAGGTTGGGAACAGAAAGGCACAAGGCAAAGACTGAACAACTCATCCCAATTTCTTCACAAACTTCTTCATATTACCAAATTAAACCTTAATAAAACTCCAAAAAAACAACAATCACAAGCTTTAGACAAACTCCAACTAAATAAACTACGTAACTCAACAATCATAAGCTTGGACAATCAGCCAAGGAAGTAGATGATATAAACAATAACAGCAATAGGGTCCAAGTAAAAGCTTACCTGAATCGCACGAAATGAAGCTTCTTCAAAAGTTAACTTTGAATGAATTTGTGCAACTTGTTTATATTTTTCTTGATATTTTTTCTCCAGCAATTCAGCCTGGTAATTAAGTAGTCATTTTATTCAAATAATTATGATATCGAGACTACAGGCAGGTAATGGAGTTAGATGTTAAAGCGTGTATCTTGAATTCCAAACATACCTCGCCCTTGTCTGCTCTAGCCCTCTCTGTGATTTCATTAAGTCGATTATCACATCTACTTTTATACAAAACCTGAAATACAATTTTGTTAATGATAGGAATGGGTGGAAATCGATGCAGATAATCAATTATCGATTGTGGTGGCATGTAATGATAGCAAATTAGCAACAAAACATCAAAGAGTATAGAGACATACAAGGTCTTGCATTTTTGTTCGATAGTATTCAAGCTTCTCTCTGGAATCCAAAAGCACCTTGTCCTTGTTGTCAACCTAGCATTCATCAAAAGAAAATTCTTAAAAAGTCTAAGGAACATGCTGCTAGGAAACATCTGAATGAAGGAGCTGTTCCTCCTCTCGTGGAACCAGCTCAGGACAAGGGCAGAAAATAATACTAGTAGTTTTCAAGTTGACAAAAGGAAACCCGAGATTAAAGTTTTAAGGTGAGATACCTTATTTCTAGGAAATGGCTACAAAATATTCAGTCAAGAAATAGAAACAGCGTGCTCGTCAACAACCTTACACGAGGTACAAAATCCTCACCAGGAGAAAATGACTAGAAACACTTGAATTTGCAAAATATAATCCTGGACCCAAAAAATGCTAGGGGGTGGCAGTAGGTACCTTTCCAATGGTTTCTGCTGCTTCCGGGCCCCCAACATCCAAAGAATTCACCTGCCCGTTACTGAGTTGATTGCCATGCGAATTATCTAATGCACGACCTCCAACATTCTGATTGAATTGCATTGATCCATCAGCCTGAGAAACTACTGGCTGCATTGGTGGTCTTAAACCAGCATGCGGATCTGGTTGAGCACCAGGCAAGCCCTGTTGTGGTCTTAAGCCTACAACTCAAAAAAATTACATGCATCACAGAACTATTTGAAGGATGCAAATTTAAATAAGATGTGCAAGACAATCAGTACCAGCAGCAGTACTCCATCCCATGCCCCCATAAGCAGTAGGCGGACCTGCCAAAGCAACTAAAGTTTCATCTAGCATGACACTATTCGGGATCACGGATGGAAGAGAGTGTCCTTCCCTGTACCGCTCCATCAAATAGAGGGCAACGCAGAACTCCCTTAAAGAGAGCATGCTGTCATTGTCTTGATCTGATAGATCCCAAATCTGCTTCAAGACCTCTGGGGATGATCAAAATATATTGGTAAGTGTGTTGTTAACTAATACCCTGAAAGATTTTCAATGTTCTAGGCGGCGGGGGGGGGGGGGGGGGGGGGGGCGAAATAATAAACAGTGTTATGGTCTGAATAGTAAGATCATTTAAGGTTAACAGGATAATTACAACAATATTACATTCTGTAACACTTAATGTCAATAGGCTAATCCATAGCGTACAAGATAAAATATCACTACCTGCAGTTTGACAAGCATTCTAGATAAATGAATAGAGACTGAAATACAATGAATAAGCCAACCTTCAAGTCATGAGAATACAAGAAGCATAGTTTGAAGCTAAGAACTCCATACCTCTTGGTAGTCTCCAACTCAAGAACAGGTTACGAGCCTGATCCCCAGTAATTTTCCCATCTCTATCGGTGTCTACTTCCATGAAAACTTTTGCATACTTTTGAATGCCAGCTCGTGTCATTTTTGGCCATGAAGTCTGAGAGGGCTCTGATGTTGAATTCCCCAAATCTGTTTGCACTCCAGGTGTCAAGACTGAGGAAGTAACTTGAGGTGGAGCCAGCTGATTCGACTTAGGTACATACTGTGTCTGTGCAGCCGGAACTGCAGCTGATGGTTTTTTCAGAGTGCTCTGTAAAGCTTCAAACGGATCAGGCTTGGCTGAAGACTGGTCACTTGGAGTGACGGGGACAATGGCGGAAGACGTAGGCAAGCTACCTGTAGGTTGTTGTGGTCCTTGTGGAGCAGAAGAAAGTTTTTGAGATGAAGACTGATTTGCAGAGAACAGGTCCCCAGAAAATATGGCACCTGAATTAGGCCCAACTCCTGAACTAACTGATGCTTTAGGATCCTTGGCACTTGCGAAGGATGAAAATGGGTCTTGGAGACTTGGGGCAGCTGATGGATTAATTCCTCTATCCAAGACTTGTGTAGCAGGTCCAACAGAAGCTGACCCAACTGGCCAAGCATTGTTTGAGTTCGGATGGCCAATGCCAGTCATGCCTCCAGAAACATTTAGACCACTAGCAGCCTGAGGTGGACGTGAAACAGGACCAGTAGGCATGGATAAAGGGGGTCTCGTCTGGTTACCTTGAGAAGGAAAAAATTGTGGGTTCACATTTGTACCAGGGGGTACTTGGCCATACTGCTGGTTCATTCTAGTACTAGAAGGTTGCAATTGCCCAAATGGCCGGTTCATATTTGTGCTTGTAGGTGGGACCTGCCCGAACTGCTGGTTCATTGTACTGGCAGGCTGTCCTGGTAAAAGCTGTTGGTTCAGTCCTAAACTTGAAGGTACCATCCCAAACTGCTGGTTCATGCCAGTAGAAGAAGGCACTGGTCTTGGCTGTTGGCCCATGCTTGAAGTTGTCAGCACCGTTCCAGGTTGCTGGTTAAAGTTTGAACTAGGAGGAGCTGCCCCTCTGAATCCAAGATTTTGAGAAGATGGCTGGGAAGTCGCACCCACCTGTGTCAAAGGTGAAGAAGCTATGGGACTTGGCTGTGGGCCGGGTGTAGCAGGAACATTTATTTGGGGGGGTGGGATTTTGGCAGAAGCGGGACCATACAAGGCTGCTTTGACAATATCTGGCGTCAAGTCTCGCTTGCTTTGAGCCACGGTAACGAGCTTAAGAGCATTATAAAAATCAGGACGACTGAGGAAACCAGTGCGATTTTGGTCAGCATGCATCCATATCTGCAGTAACAAATTTAAATATTCAATGATCACCAGCAAAACATAGTCATCAAATAAATCAGGATCAGAGATTAAAGTTTCTGTTTGAAAAGGAGAGGAAGCAGGATTTATCAAAATTCCCCATGGGCACAAAGGAAATATAAATACACAAACGCCAAAATTCTCCATAATAAATAAGCACGAGGTTATATTTTGTCAAAATACCTAAGGCGATTAATTAGGGAAGCACTGTGAAATAGCTGCTAGCTATGGTCAATCACTTACTCTTTAAAATTGCCTAAGTGTAAGACAGCAAAAACATCATGAAATGTTGATTAATTTACATACTAGTCCTAGCATTTGGATGCATCCCATCCCCCAGCTATCAGTTAGAAAGGTCAGGGGTTTCAAAAATCAAAGTAAAGCCCTCCATTTCACTGATACCAACTTCATCAATCGTGGAGGCGATTCTTTTTGCATTATGTTCACTGACCCCTAAATGAGAAAAGGGAAGAGTCATATGTCATCTCTCAGTCGTGATGATCACAATTAACAGTAACAAGAAAAAACTTCTAAACTTCGTACATATAGTGTAGAAGCAGTCCAACTCCATTACATAGTATAATCAAACATGAATGTTACTCCCACTGGTCCATGACTTGATACAACTCTTAAAATCCAAACCAGCACTGACATACATCGTGCTCTTTTCCAAAAAAATAAATGAAAACTTCCAACATCCAAATTGCCCATACAGAGAACTGAAGCTCCCCAATGGATCCCACATCATGTCAGCCAAAGTAAACTCACAAACTACCCAAATTGAGCTAAAAAAAAAAAAAGTGGATACAGTAATTAAATTGACCTGCGCAAGAACTTGTCTAGGCAAATTAGATCCCTGAAGAAAAGCGACCGCCTCATCTCCACTGATCCGGCCGTCGCGATCCACATCCGCCTTCTGGAAATACTCCTCGAATTTCTCCATACTTACTCCCGCCATTTCTTTAGCCCCTTCCAAACCCTAGATCACCACATTACTTCATCAAAATCACTGTCGCGGATATTTATTGCTCCAGTTCCGCAACGCAATCAGCTCAAACAGAACTATAAATAGGCAATTGAAATCAATTCGTGGGAAACTTGGAGAATTCAATGACGGATCGAAGGAGAAAGATGGACGAGATGGTGCGATTGGAGATCAGGGGAGACGATGGGCAAGTATTGCAAACAGCAGATTAAAAAGAAATCCTTTATTATTAACTTTTTTGGTCGTAATATTTTCTTAGGGGAATTTCACTAGGCAACAGGGGATTGGATTGATGACTTTTCACAGCTTCAAATAGGTGACTTTAACCCTTTTTTTTTTTTTTTCTTTCCAAATATAGGTGACTTTTAACCCCTTTTTTTTTTTTTTTTTTTTTTTTTTTTTTTTTTTTCCTTTGGTTCATTTGTCATAGTATATCTATTCGGGTGTGTTTGGTGGATAAGATGAACCAAGATGAGGTGAATCATCTTGGTTCATCTAAGTGTTTGGTACCGAAATGAAATAAATTAGAGGGCCCGAGATGAAGCTCAAGTCCACTGCTATTTTACTATTTTTGCTTGTTAACGCATTCGACGTGCTTTTGGTCGGATGACTTCAACTCATTCGAATAGTAACACAACACTTTCTCTCTTTTACCATTTTACCCTTATGTATTTATACGATTTCAAATAATAATAATAATAATAATAATAATAATAATAATAATAATAATAATAATAATAATAATAATAATAATAATAATAATAATAAAATAATAATAACAATAATAATAATAAATAATAATACTAATAATAATAATAATAATAAAATAATAATAATAATAATAAAAATAATAATAATAATAAATAATAACAAGAATAATAATTATTATAATAATAACAAGAATAATAAAAATAATAACTCAACAATAACAATAATAATAATAATAATAATAATAATAATAATATAGAGTAATAAATAATAAATAATAAAGGTACTATTTATTCCTAACGATAAAAAGTGAAATCGGTAGGGGTATTTAATAAGGGTAATTTGGTCAATCTAAATTTTAATCTAGAGTTTTACAATTTGTACCAAATACAATATGATATCATCCGAGTCTGAATTTTTTGCTACCAAATGGAGAGATGAATGATTCATCTTGACACTATTCATATGAGTCATCTTAAGATGAATCATCTTTCCTCATCTTGAGATGATTACCAAACGCAGCCTCATTTTAAAAAGGGTAATTATTTGAAATATCCATTACAACTTTGTCAACAAGAATTATAGCCACCAACTTAGTTTACATAAATTATACCCAATTTTATTTTTTTGGACAAAATTGTCCTTAAAAATTCAAACTAGTATTTTGCTTTTATTTTGGGTGCAATCATCGCGGCTCTTCATTTCCCCCCATAACCTCCGACGACCTTCCCACTTCCCCATTTCCCATTCAGTTCCAAACCCTCCATCTCTGCACAAATATCTCTCTCTCTCTCTTTCATATTATCGTCGTCGCCGTTCGCTCACTCCGCCGCCGCCCATAGAGATACATTCGACGGCACTCACTCAGTCCGAAAAGCCAACGAAGCTTTGATTCTAGGGGCTCCGCTTCGAACGAAACCCTAGCCGCCGGCGTAAACTCACCATGGCCTCCACATCGTGTCGAATTCTTATTTCGAACAACAAATAGTGCAGGTAATTGGACTTTGCTTTTTTATTTTTATTATTGTGGTCGACTTTGGATATTGTGGTCGATTTTGGGGTCGATTTTGGAAGATTATTCTTTAATTCTAGATTTGGGTCTACGATCTTGTTGTTTTACTTGATTTTGAAGAATTTTGTGAATAGATATTGGGCGTTCCTCCATTTTTCACGTCATGCAAGCCCAAATACTTTTAAATTTATGTTTTTTTATGTTGTTTTGGGCGAATAAATAGTAGTTTGGTGTTGTCCATTATCTTATGTTGTTTATTATGGTTTATTTTGGTTGTTTGTTCTCTATTCTCTGTGAAATTCATCTATTTTTATTGTTTTTATTGGAATTTTATTGGAACGTTGGTGGGTTTAGGGGTAACTGCATGCGGGACATACAACTTAGAACAATTGGAACGATTTGTCCAAAATGTATTTCATGTTTTTTTTGCTGCATTTTTTGCTTGAATTTTGCTTGGTGATCATTGGTGGTTATGGGTGGTTTTGGTGGTTTATTTTCAAGTTGGTGGTTTTACTTTCTGTGGTTGGTAATTTGTGGAGGTTGCTGGAATTTTAGTTGGTTTTGGTGGTTTTTTTTGGGTAGGTGGGTGGTTATTTTGTGGAGGTTTTATTGTGGGTTTTATTTATAATTGAAAGCGTCTGTTCGGAACTACAACTTGGAACTATTGCAACTATTTGTCACTTATACAAATAGTTCCATTTTTTGGATGTTTTATCTCTTTGCTGGATTCTGAAATTTTGCTTGTTGGTGGTCTTTTTGTCTAGGTGTGGTTATTTGTGGAGGTTGCTGGAATTCTTGTAACTGGTTTTTTTTGTAATCGCCAAGTTAGAACAATTGGAACTCTTTTTGTAAAATGTATAAATAGTACCAAGTTTGTTTCCCAGTTAGTTGGAACATTCTGAACTCTTGGAACTATTTGGCTGATATTTTTTATATCTGTTTGTAGATTGTTAGCTGGACATATCCGAGGGAATATATGCAAGATGTCTATTATAAGCTGGCGTTGAGTGGTAAGCCAAAATTGATAGGGAAAGTCAACTCCAGACTGTAGGTGTATGGAGCTGAAACGGTGGCCGCTATGGAGAAGACGTCATTCAAGAATCTCATGAGATACCCAAACAATAAAACAAAATCTATGAGATGTATGCACTATCTTATTTCAAGACAAGCCATTGGGACGCCAGACCCTGACGCAACCGCCATATTCTTCAGGGTGAATGGTCAGATAGTGAGATTTGGAAGGATGGAGTTCGCAATTGTCACGTAGTTATGGTTTAGAGGTAGCACTTTCGACCCCTACACACAGCACAACATACCCCATTGACTCTGTATACCATCAGGTAGCAATGAACCAATGTCACGTAGTTATGGTTTAGAGGTAGCAATGAACCAATGTCGCCAAATCAATTGTGGAAGTGGTATGAGAGAGCAAGTAGTTTTGAAGACATAGATTTTGCTGACTGCCTAAAGATTTCACAAGTGTTGATCGTTGCACACATTATACTGGGATTGTCCCCAACAAACTCGAAGATACCCGACTGGGTGTGGGTATTGGTTGAGGACACTAAGAAGTGGAACAAGTTTCCCTGGGGGCATGTCCTACCAGATTCTGATCAATGCCTTGAAAGGTGTGAAGTACAGGTTAAGTTCAACGAATTATCACATGTACGGCCACACTCTTGCATTCTTGGTATGTATTGTCACCATCCCTATTTGATTCATTTTTAGTTTTCATTTTGTGAAGACTTTATTAGAGATGAATTTTATGTGCTTTCCTTGATGTTGAAATAGATATTGGGGGAAGGGTTCCAAGGAATTTGCAGCCTCATGGACTGAGATTCACCTACGCAAACAGTAGAATTTATGGTGACATAGATATCACCCAGGTTAGAAGAGAACATTCTGAAGACAAGGTACAGTTGGAACATTCTCTTATATTTGTTCCAATTGTACCAAGTATTAGTTGTTCCAATTGGGAACAATTGGAACAAGTTGGTACAATTGGAATATATTGTGTCAACTGTATCAATTGCTCTCATTATTTCCATCTTTAGTTCAATTTCTGCTACTCGTTATTCCTAAAATTTTTATTGTTCTAATTGTGCTAACCGGTATAATTGTTCCCAGTTTTTTGGAAGGTTTTTACGCATCTGGAGCCTAATCATAAGGAGATTAATAAGTCATTCCTTAAGTACCTGGAGCCTGAGGAGATGCCCTTCCTTCTTCAGTACACACCAGGTGATGCAGCTCGTAGATCATGGATTTCAGTTCATGGGCCGAGAGTTGAAGATGACATGGGCTAGAGCTTGAAGAATGTTTATTTTCGTTTTTTATTTAAAGCCCGAATTTTATTATTGTTATTTTTATTATTTTTCGGTTTTATGGGCTTTATTAGTTAGCAGTTTAGCAGACTTTTAGTTGTGGGCTTTTTATTTAATTATTTTCTTATTAGATTAGGGTTAGTTTTCAACCTATATATATGGCTTGTGTGATGGGCGAAATTTTGAGCCTACTTTTGATGAATATAATTTGGTGATCTCTTTAGAGAATTTCAATAATTCTCTTTGTTCGTCTAAGACGAATGTTTATCCGGCGAATCAGCGAATAAATCATCCCTCGTTGTGTGTCATTCATCGCCTCCGTGTGACTTCGGCAATCGTCTCTTTGATAGGGAGTCAATCTCACTTATATCATTTAGGGGGTTCGTCCGTCGGTATATTGAGGTATCCATCTTTATCTATCGAGTCTTCTGCTTGCGTGTTCGGTGTACGGATCTGCCAAGGTTCGTATCATTTGGCACCAGAGCCAGGTTCGTGTCCATGTTTTTTTGTTTTTTTTTCTTAGTTTTCGTGTCAATTCAAAAAAAAAAATTGTTCGTCAGATTCGTTTCTTAGGGTCGTTGTTCGTTTTGTTTTATTCAGCCAGAATATACGTTTGGTTATGTGATAGATTGTTAGAGTCGAAAAAAAAAAAATCCTCGATCCGTTTTGTATTTTGTTATCATGGTTCCGTGATTCTTCGTTCAGAAAAAAAAAAAGGTCATATATTCAAATTCGTTTGGGCAGTAATAGCCGCATTATTTTGTGCTGATTATTAGATTCGTTCTTCCATTGGGCTTCGTGATTGTGGGGAATAACTTTCTATTAGTTTTGTACCTTAATTGTCATACGTTAATAGTCATCACATAAATGTTTCTACGTGTCAATTTGTTTCCTAAGTGTTCTTAATGATAATTGGCTGCACTAATCCTAAGGCGTCAATTAGGATTCATTCGAATATTCTAGTTTTTCATTCGGCCACTTTCTTTAGAAAAATTAGGATTCATCCGTATTCTTGTGTCTTGTCAACTACGTGAAATTTTTCCTAATTTTTGTGCTTGTAGATTCATCGATCAGAGTTCAGTATTTTTGAGTTCTTTGAGAGAGATTTTGAGTGGTAAAAAGGCAAGAGAGTGTGAGACTAAGAGAGGGTAAAAGCCATATATCATTGAGTGATACACGAGTGCTGAGTGATTTCCCTTTGAGTGATACACGAATGCTAGTGAGGTGGTGAGAATTTTGTTGTAGGTTGTAGCTAACATTTTTGTTATTGTGTAAAAAAAAACAAAAAAACAAAAAAAAAAAAAAAAAAAAAAATCAAAGAGGAGGAAAATTTGTTTTGTAGGTATGTCGGTGTTTGGAGGTAGAGGAAGTCGAGGAAATAACCGGTGGAATCATTTTGAGTCAGAATATGATGAGTATGGAGAAGATTGGGAGAATGGAGATGAAGAGGAGGAGTATTGGCATAGAGGAGGTCTAAGAGGAAGAGAAGATAGCAACTCGAGACATATCAAGATGAAGATTCCATCTTTTCAAGGGAAATGTGATCCTGAGTTGTATATCGAATGGGAGAGAAAGGTGGAGCTCGTGTTTGATTGCTATAATTATTCTGAGTTCATGAAAGTGAAGCTGACAGCCAATGAGTTTTCGGGCTATGCTCTAATTTGGTGGTATCAGTTTGTGAAGAATAGGCGGAGATATGGAGAGCCACCTATTCAGACTTGGAAAGAGATGAAGGTAGTGATGAGGAAGCGTTATGCGTCTTCGCATTACTATCCTGCAATTCAGACCGATTGGAGGCGACCCAAGCTGCTAGTGTTTCATATTCAAAGATAAGTTTTTGGGAGGAAGAAGAGCAGCCGAAGAAGGTCAAACATCCATATGTGAAGCCAAGGTCAGATTGTATGAGTTTCTCTAGTCCAGTTCGAGATGATGGTGGAGTTGTGACCAGAGATGAGAGAAAAGATCCAAAAATGGCGATCATGGAAATCTTGAAAGAACTGTATGAAGTGGTGGAAAAAATCAAAGCACCTCATGCACTTACTTTATTCGATGATGGTGTTCCGAGTGTGCAAAATCAAGTGGATGATGAAGAGCAGCGGGAAAACTTTTTTCATGCTGAGGATAAAGTGTCGCTTGCTCCGAAACAAGTGTGTGAGGATCAAGTGCAATTGCAAGATGAGATGGAGATGGTGAAGCATAAGGATGAGAAAGAAGAGAAGAGAGAGAATGGATTGATGCATGAGTCTTTGCTTGCTCAGAGTGGTGATTTGGAGATGGTAATGGATGAGGAGAAGTCCATGGAGTTGAAAATTGATGAGGGAAGATCTATGGTGGCACATGGGTGCAAGGGGAAAGTGTGGTCTACCATTGATCACAAACATCTATCTTCTTCTATTTATTCTAATTTACAGGAATTCGATGATGTTTCTTCCAAGGGTGCATTTGATGGTTCATTTTCCATTCGAGGGAGCGAACATCAGATCGAGTTCAAGGAGATACAAAAGTTGGAGGAAATTGAAGAGAAGAAGAAGCTAAATTTCTTTCCTTTTGATGTAGGAGACGGCCGGAATTTGAGGACAAATCCTCTTCAAGAGGAGGGGAATGATGCAGCCCGTAGACCGTGGATTTCAGTTCATGGGCCAAGAGTTGAAGATGACATGGGCTAGAGCTTGAAGAATGTTTATTATTTTTTATTTAAAGCCCAAATTTTATTATTGTTATTTTTATTATTTTTCGGTTTTATGGGCTTTATTAGTTAGTAGTTTAGCAGACTTTTAGTTGTGGCCTTTTTATTTAATTATTTCCTTATTAGATTAGGGTTAATTTTCAGCCTATATATATGGCTTGTGTGATGGGCGAAATTTTGAGCCTACTTTTGATGAATATAATTTGGTGAGTTTATCTCTCTCTTTAGAGAATTTCAATAATTCTCTTTGTTCATCTAAGACGAACGTTTATCCGGCGAATCAGCAAGTAAATCATCCCTCATTGTGTGTCATTCATCGCCTCCGTGTGACTTCGGCAATTGTCTTTTTGGGGTATAGGGAGTGAATCTCGCTTATATCATTTAGGGGGTTCGTCCGTCGGTATATTGAGGTATCCATCTTTATCTATCGAGTCTTCCGCTTGCGTGTTCAGTGTATGGATCTGCCAAGGTTCATATCACCAGGAACCTTCGAAAGGGGAAGGATACCAGTGGTGGTGCAGCAACAGGGAATAGATATTCCAGAGTCATCAAGGATGCAAGAGGAGAGGGCAGCAACAACAACATGTAGTGAACAACCATTCGGGGAAGAAGATGAGAACCAAGTGTACATTTTAACGAATAAGAGAAAGAGGAAGCTCGTTAAGGAGATTGCTACTCTGGCAGCAAAGAAAGCTAGGGTATAGTTTACAAGCATGATGGAAGAATTTGGAGACTACCTATGCAATAAGATGATGGAGCGGCTTTACCCAGACCGTGAACATGCCCATGCCGATGTTTAGGGCAATGATGATGGTGCAACACATTTTACTATCAATGAGGAGACCATTCGAGCAAACAAGGAAGAAAAAGAACACTCTGGAGATGAAGAAGGTCAGCAGGGTGAGGAAGAACATCATGAGAAAGATGAGGATGGTGAATGAGACATTGATGAGGATGAACATCAGGATGAAGAGGAGGATGGTGAGGGAGAAATTGATGAGGGCCATCAGGACAGTGAAGAAGAGGAGCAGGGTGAGGCAGATAACAATGAGTAAGAGTCTATTAGGGCTGATGAAGAAGCGGCCATTGGAGATTTGGGTGCAGGGACATATAAATTGGTGCTACATGATTTGTCATTTTTTTTTATTATGATTTTGTATATTTTCTTATAATTTTATATCTTCTTTATGTTTTCTTCTCATGTTGTCTTGAAAACAGGTTGATGAAGTATTGAATGAAGACACCTCCTCGAGTCCTGACCAGATGAGAAAGGAGATGGAAGAAGTACTTCAATTACAGAGAAATATACTCGATATATCGTAGCTCCCGATAAACACGTATTTTATGTGCATGTTGAGTTCATTTTGTAAGAGTTTTGGTTATGATTTATGAGCTTAAATGATAGAAAGGTTAAGTTTTATAACATTTCTTATATTTCTATATCCTTCTCGTTTCTTTCAGTTTTCGATTCATTTTTGTAGGAATTGGAGCTCTTGGAAGGGGTGATCATTTAGCTAAGGATCGAGAGCCAGAAATGAGAGATAAACGAGCTAGGGATTGTTGGAAATCAAGTGTTGAAAGCCAGTTCGAAAGAGGGAAAGAAGAAACCGGAGAAAGAACCGAAGAAGCACCAAACCGGACCAAGGAAGGGCAGGCGGCGGTGATCGCTCTACTTTTTGAGGGTAGAGAGAGAGAGCAATAATAATCGATGTATTACAATCGAGTTGAATCCACAAGGAATGTTATTACGTATGAATTTCAACTAGTAACCTAGTTACCTAATTAGTATCCAAGCTACCAACTAGCATGTTTTTGTGTTTTTGATTAACTAATGACAATGAAAAGTAATTAACAAACTAGAACTCAACTAAACAAGCAACAAGTATGTAAATGATATAAATTCAATAGGAAATGAAAGTGACTCCAATTATACTTCAACTAGGTCTAAGTGATAGGGATGTAACACTCTAACTAGAATTAATCATTTTAATCCAATTTCATGTGGGAAACCTCCTAAGTATGATTCACTCAACTCTCATTGCAATGAAATCAAGTAGATTAATGAAAGACCTAATTCCTACTAAGATATTAAGCAATTCATTAACTCTCAATAGCTTATGGAGTTCTTTAGCCCTACTATCTCTAGCATGCAAATCTCTTGATCCTAGTACCTAATCCAAGCATCCTAAGCATTAGATCAAACACTTGGTATGCAACTATGGTGATCAAGCATAATCACATAATAAAATATAGCCCCAAGAGAAATGAACATGAAATTAGAAGGTAAATTCATAGATCAAGCCTAATCCCATCACTTATCCCTAATCTACATATAATTGGAATCACAAAGAGATCTAGCTAGACATGATTAAGGAAAATAAACCATAAGAAATGCACAAAACCATAATCAAAAGATAGAGAATTCAAAGTAGAACAAAATAGTGGAAGGATCTTCAAATCTTCAAAGTAAATCTCCAACAATTGATGAAAATACCAAAGTAGAAAGAGAGAAAATGTTTCTAGGGTTCTAAGAATATTAAAGTATGAAAAGATACACCAATGGGGGAAGAAATAGGGGTTAAATACATAAAAAATCTGATTTGGGTCGAGTTGGGACGAAATGGGGCGAACCGGGACGAGTTCGGGCGAGTTTGGGCTAGCCGAACTCGCCCTTAAGTGAAGTCTCGCGCAACCGGCGGCCTGGAGGAGGATCACCGGTGGCCTGGTGGGTCGCCGGTCCAGGTCGACATCTTCTCTGTCCCCAACGGTGGGCTGGCTGGCGGCCTGTTGGGTCGCCGGTCTTCCTTCTCCTTGCGCAACTTTGCCATTTTCGCTCGTTCTCTCTCGTCCGAACTCCTATTCTTGATCCGATTTTTGCCGTGGCTTCCTAATGAGCTCTTCTTCGACAAGGTGTAATTTAATTGACCAAATAAGTTCTTCATTATTCCTGCAAAATGCATAAAAAGACTCGAGAGAACGAGGAAAATATAAATGAAATCAAACTAGTGAAACCCTAGCTATATTACTTGAAATTCCATATTTTTGAACATAAGTTTCACTCTAATTAAGCTTGTTTCTTCCTGATTTCCGGCCCTCGATCCTTAGCTACTTGAATGCTCTTTCCAATTCTTACAAAAATAGATCGAAAACCGAGAGAAAATGAGAAAAGTATAAAGTATGCTACAAGTTAAGAAACCCTAGCATTTCTAACATTTAAGCACATAAATTGAGACTTAAACACATGCAAAATACACTTGACATGCATATAAAATACGTGTTAATCACTCCCCAAACTTAAGCCATTGTTCGTCCAAAACAATGAAACGAATAATCAAAATATTTAACACGTATGGGTGTGCATTTTGAGTTCCTTGATGACTCATATCACCTCAAAAACCATTTTAGTTCAAGGAAATTCTCAAGTTAAGCCAAACATTCATAAGATCATTCACCATCCTATCTTAGAACTCAATCACTCAAACATATTCGACTCTAGACCTCACAACAAGTGTGTATCACTCGATCCCTCAATATAGGAGAAAGGGTAATCACTCATCGAAATCACGCAATACATAACTTTAACCATAAGCTTGCCTATCAACTCAAGTTTCCAATACTACAAGGCATGCACAAATTAGGATAGAAAAGGTCTTTCTTAAGCTTGTAATGTAGGGACATTGGTTAAGGTAGGGAGTTTTAGGCTAAGTGACTTAAATTTTCATCCAAGCACCCTTGCCCCCTTTCTTCACCTTTCTAAAGTATGAATTTCTTCATCTTCCACCTTATCCAACCCTTTTTATCAACGAAACCCCAAGCTTCTACCAATTATCTAAAGAAATACTCCTTTATGCTCTTATTCTTTCTTTTTCTTTTCTTTTCTTGTAAGAACTTTGAGCATTGTTCGGATTTCCATAGGAAAGATTGGGTTGATTCCTATTGTTAGGGTAGTAAGACGAGTTACCCCCTTGATTTCCATAAGAATAACCACTTCGTTGATTCCCTTGAAATCCCCTTTGGTGATTTCCTCGGAATCCTTCTTGATGTCCTTGGAACCCTTGCTTGTTGTAATTTCCATAAGGCCCTTGATTGACATATCTCACGTCTTCACTTCCATTGAACTCTCAATTCTCTTGAGTTTGAACCCTTTGAATTTGAGCTTTCCTTTCATCTTCGTACTTTCTCTTCATATTAGCAAGCTCCAATGCTAATGCCTCATACCTCTCATCCTCAATCGAAGCAACCTTTCTATAAGGGGCCCTCTCTATTGGCCATTGATAGCTATTAGCCGTCATCTCTTCAATGATTCTCAAAGCTTCCTTTGCATTTCGATTGAGAAGGCACCCACCGGAAGTAGCATCTACAATGCTTCGTGTATGAGGTGTTAACCTACTATAAAAATTGGTCATTTGTTGACCCTCATTGAAGCCATGTTGAGGGCATTTCCTTAGGAGCTCTCTATATCTTTTCCATGCTTCAAACAAGGTCTCATCACCTTGTTGAGAGAAATGTGAGATGTCGGAAATAAGCCTTTGAACTTTGGAGGGTGGAAAGTATTTGGAGAGGAAGGCCATGCACAAATCATCCTAAGTATGAATGTTGGACTTGTTCAATCCTTTGTACCAATCTTTGGCCCGATCCTTTAGAGAAAACTCGAATATTCGCATGCGAATAGCATCATTTGAGACTCCATTTAACTTAATGGTGTCGCAAATATCAAGAAACGTGCTAAGATGGGCGTTCGGATCTTCCATAGGACTTCCACCAAATTGCTCGTCTTTAACCATTTGAATGGGACCGGATTTGAGCTCAAAACTGTTGGCGTTGATCGTCCTCCACTCTCCTCCTGAAATTGTTCCGTTGGAGATTGGAACATTTGATTAAGAGGAGGTAGTTGAGCCTCATTTGCCCTCCTTTCTTGCTCCTCTTTCCATGCTCAAAATTATTCTATTTCTTTCATAAGAGCCTCCATACCTATAAAACAAAAATAAAGAGAACAAATGCTTGAATTAGCAACTTAATAACCAAATCGACTATTGAAACTCAAACTTAACATTCCCCGGCAACGGCGCCAAAAATTTATCACTCTACTTTTTGAGGGTAGAGAGAGAGCAATAATAATCGATGTATTACAATCGAGTCGAATCCACAAGGAATGTTAGGACGTATGAATTTCAACTAGTAACCTAGTTACCGAATTAGTATCCAAGCTACCAACTAGCATGTTTTTGTGTTTTTGATTAACTAATGACAATAAAAAGTAATTAACAAACTAGAACTCAACTAAACAAGCAACAAGTATGCAAATGATATAAATTCAATAGGATATGAAAGTGACTCCAATTATACTTCAACTAGGTCTAAGTGATAGGGATGTAACACTCTAACTAGAATTAATCATTTTAATCCAATTTCATGTGGGAAACCTCCTAAGTATGATTCACTCAACTCTTATTGCAATGAAATCAAGTAGATTAATGAAAGGCCTAATTCCTACTAAGATATTAAGCAATTCATTAACTCCCAATAGCTTATGGATTTCTTTAGCCTACTATCTCTAGCATGCAAATCTCTTGATCATAGCATCTAATCCAAGCCTCCTAAGCATTAGATCAAACACTTGGTATGCAACTATGGTGATCAAGCATAATTACATAATAAAACATAGGGTGATGCTATTCGGCCATAATGTGGCCGGCCATAATTTTAATTATTTTATTTTTTTAATATGTAATAATTTATATATTTATGCTAAACTTTTTTAGATTATAAGAAAACTCAAAAGTGATTTTTTGTATAATTTATATATATTTTTAAAAATAACCCTTTAATTATTTGATTATTTTGATTATTTTAAAGAATTTGTTACTTTTTATTTAAAAAAATAGGAAAAATATGTAATTTTTGGGGGAATTTTTTTTTGAAGTTAAAATATAAATGTAATTAATTATAATAATTATTTCTTATTTTTAAAGTGACATATATTATAAAAAATGTCATAATGTGGCTGGTCACATTGTGGCCAAATATCATTATTGTAAACATAGCCCCAAGAGAAATGAACATGAAATTAGAATGTAAATTCATAGATCAAGCCTAATCCCATCACTTATCCCTAATCTACATATAATTGGAATCACAAAGAGATCTAGCTAGACATGATTAAGGAAAATAAACCATAAGAAATGCACAAAACCATAATCAAAAGATAGAGAATTCAAAGTAGAACAAAATAGTGGAAGGATCTTCAAATCTTCAAAGTAAATCTCCAACAATTGATGAAAATACCAAAGTAGAAAGAGGGAAAATATTTTTAGGGTTCTAAGAATGTTAAAGTATGAAAAGATACATCAATGGGGGAAGAAATAAGGGTTAAATACATAAAAAATCTGATTTGGGTCGAGTTGGGACGAAATGGGGCGAACCGGGACGAGTTCGGGCGAGTTTGGGCTAGCCGAACTCGCCCTTAAGTGAAGTCTCGCGCAACCGGCGGCCTGGAGGAGGACCATTGGTGGCCTGGTGGGTCGCCGGTCCAGGTCGTCATCCTCTCTGTCCCCGGCGGCGGGCTGGCCGGCGGCCCGTTGGGTCGCCGGTCTTCCTTCTCCTTGCACAACTTTGCCATTTTCTCTCGTTCTCTCTCGTCCGAACTCAGATTCTTGATCCGGTTTTTGCTATGGCTTCCTAACGAGCTCCTCTTTGACATGGAGTAATTTAATTGGCCAAATAAGTTCTTTATTATTCTTGCAAAAAGCATAAAAAGACTCGAGAGAACGAGGAAAACTTAAATGAAATCAGACTAGTGAAACCTAGCTATATAACTTGAAATTCCACATTTTTGAACATAAGTTTCACTCTAATTAAGCTCGTTTCTTCCTCATTTCCGGCCCTCGATCCTTAGCTACTTGAATGCTCTTTCCAATTCTTACAAAAATAGATCGAAAACCGAGAAAAAATGAGAAAAGTACAAAGTATGCTACAAGTTAAGAAACCCTAGCATTTTTAACATTTAAGCACATAAATGAGACTTAAACACATGCAAAATACACTTGACATACACATAAAATACGTGTTAATTAGGCGGCCTATTTCGGCGGCCCAATGAACTGCCAGAATAGACCGCTGGAAGAGAAAGGCCGAACAGCATAGACCGCGACCCAATTCGGTGGCCCATTGGGCTACCGACGACCCGGTCCACCCACCGGCTGGGCACCCTTTCTCACTTATTCACCGAGTTGGCTCGATCCAACTCGGTTTTAACCCTATCTTAACACCCAAGACAAATCCTAGAACCCTAATTTTATTTTATGCTTTCTACTTTGGTATTTGAAGATTATTGAAGATTATGCTTAGATATTGAAGATCCTTTCTGATTAATCCTTTTGTTTCCTCTTCCTTTATCTATTGATCATGGTTTTCTTTATTTTCTATGGTTTATTTGTCTTAATCATGCTTAGCTAAATCTCTTTGTGATTCCAATTATATGTAGATTAGGATTATATGATGGGTTTAGGCTTTAATTATTGAATTTACCTTCTATCTTCATGTTCATTTCTCTTGGGGCTATGCTTTATTATGCAAAAATGCTTGATCACCATAGTTGCATATTAAGTGTTTGATCTAATGCCTAGTAAGTGATTAACACGTATTTTATGTGCATGTCAAGTGTATTTTGCATGTGTTTGAGTCTTGATTTATGTGCTTAAATGTTAGAAATGCTAGGGTTTCTTAACTTGTAGCATACTTTATACTTTTCTCATTTTCTCTCAGTTTTCGATCTATTTTTGTAGGAATTGGAAAGGGCATTCAAGTAGCTAAGGATAGAGAGCCGGAAATGAGGAAAAAACGAGCTTAATTAGAGTGAAACCTATGTTTAAAAATGTGGAATTTCAAGTTATATAGCTAGGGTTTCACTAGTTTGATTTCATTTATGTTTTCCTCGTTCTCTCGAGTCTTTTTATGCTTTTTGCAGGAATAATGAAGAACTTATTTGGCCAATTGAACGATTCCATGTCGAACAAGAGTTTGTTAGGAAGCCTTAGCAAAAAGCGGATCGAGAATCGGAGTTCGGACGAGGAAGAACGAGCGAAAACGGTGAAGCTACGCAAAATGACCGGACCGACGGCGGCCCAGACAGCGGCCGGCTGGACCGCCGGTCAAACCACTGTCTGTGTGGCTGGATAATAGCTTAAATGGCAGCTTGGGCTGCAACCCACACGGCGGGTGGCTGGACCGCCGTCCCAATCGCCGTTTAGGCGTGTTCTTTCATTATTTGACCGAGTTGGTCGAACTAACTCGGTCCAACTCGACCCAAAACTCATTTTTAATATATATTAATCCAAATCTTCCCGAATTGGGTATCTTTAGCTAGAATACACTCTCTAGAACCCTAATTACATTTCCCTCTTTCTACTTTGGTGTTTTAATCAATTGTTGAAGATTTACTTTGAAGATCCTTCCATTACTTTCCATTTTTAATTCTCTATCTTTTGATTATGGTTTTATGCATTTTCTATGGTTCATTTGCTATAATTATGTCTAGCTAAGCTTTTTTTGGTTTCAAATATATGAAGACATGAGCTAGATTCTTAGGTTTTTAGGTATTGTACTTGGATTTGCCTTCTATTTCATAGGTCTTGTGGAATTATATTGCATGAATGATTGACCATCATTGAGTGCATACAAGGTGTTTGGTTAAATACTTAGTAGGCTTTAATTCATAGCACTTAGCATCAAATCACAACATATTAAAAATTCATGCTAATAGGAGATTCTAGATATGAATTGTGCCATTAGGAATTGATCTATGCATCTTGAGTCCTAGTCGGAGATAGATGTCATAGGTTAATCTACTTACATTGTTGCTTTGAGAAAATAACTAATGTATATCATATAGAGAACTCCCCTTTGATCTAGATTAAATTGGTTTATCATTACAAATCCCAAAACCTATGTCTCTAGTGAATGTTGAATTATATTTGGAACCATACTTTTTCTTATTGATTTCAATCATTTGTTAATTGTTATTTCTTGATTAATTGTCATTTAATTTGATCGTTAGTTTAAAGAAAACCCAAAAACATGATGTTTGGTAGCTTGAATAGTGATTAGATAGCTAGGTTACTACTTGAAATTCTCACACCGTAGATATCATTGCATTTCTCACCCTCAAAAAGTGAGCGATCAATTTTTGGCGCCGTTGCCGGGGAATGTTTAGTTTGAGTTGCAATAGTCGATTTGGTTATTGAGTTACTAATTCAAGCATTGTTTTTCTTTTAATTTTTGTTTTGTAGGTTTATGCACACAAGATCTAAGGGACTACTTGTTCAACCTTTGATCTTGAACTTTGAAAGAAGACATAGAAGGATGAATTCTATTGAAGAGCAAGATATGGCTAACTATGACGAGATTGAGGCTCTTAGGAAGCAATTGGAGGATATGCAATCTTGGAAAGAGGAGCAAAAAAGGAGGGCACAAGATGCTCAACAACCTCCACTCAACTAAATGTTTGAATCTCCCACGGATCAATTTCAAGGAGGAGCATGGGGACCTCGTGTCAATGCAAATTTTTTTGAGATAAGGCCCGATGAAGATCCTAATGCTCATTTGAGCACATTTCTTGAGATATGTGATACGGTGAAGTATAACGGAGTCCCGGAATATGCTATAAGGATGAAGCTCTTCAACTTTTCTTTGAGGGATCGAGCCAAAGAGTGGTTTAAGAGCCTTGATAAGAGCGAGATCACCACATGGGAGAAGTTGTGCAAAGCTTTCCTTGCCAAGTACTTTCCACCTTCAAAGGCCCAAAAGCTAATATCGGAAATCTCTGATGAGACACTATTTGAGGCGTGGGAAAGGTATAGGGACTTGCTACGCAAGTGCCCTCAACACGGTTTTAGTGAAGCACGACAAATAGTGAATTTCTATAGTGGACTCTCTCCACACACAAGGAGCATAGTTGATGCAACTTCCGGTGGTTGCCTTGTGAACCGGAATGCTAAAAAAGCTTTGAGGATCATAGAGGAGATAGCGGCCAATAGTTATCAATTGCCAATGGAGAGAGGCCCTACAAAGAAGGTGAACTCGGTGAAGGAACCGATCAGCGAAGAACGATTCATGCCCCCAAAGATTCATTTTCGGTTATGATTAATTCGATTCAATCCTATCTCATAGGGTGTTTAATCGATATACCTCTTAGATTTCGTGTGAGAGCTCACTTGAAGATCTTCTGATCTGTTTCCCTGCTCAAATCTGATGTTGGATGGACAACACGCTACAAATCCAGCCACGGAAGATGAATCACACGCCGTCTCTCAGCTAAACTGCCGCCGCCGTGCTTCTTCTTCTCTCTCTCTCACTTAGTTATGACATCAATTGTGTTGATTATCTAGAGGCATTAAGTGAATATATATAAGAGGAGAATGGGCTTAAGTTGCAGTCTTGGCTCACGGGCCTAGACATAGTCTCCCACCATCATCATTAGCGCCCCCTTACTAGACCTTAATGATGATTGGATCCTTTCTTCCTTAACTGTGGCCTATTGAGCTTATTGGGCCAGATCAGGGATCTATAGCAGATAAAATTGGGCCTCCCAATGTTCTAAATTCTCTATATTCAGCCCAGAATAAAATTCAGATCATAAGTATTAAAACATTCCACTAAAGTAATAATACTGAATTACCTGTTTTATCCTTGTTGAGCTCAGGGCTAGTATTAGACTTAAATCATCCCCGTATTTAAGATATCTTACATCCATTAATTAATCTAAAGCTTCTGATTGCTTTCGTTAATTAACTTCTTAATATAATTCCTGAGTAGTACCATTCATTCCTTATTCATCATACTAGAACTTAATCCACTTGCAGGGTTTAGTATGATAATCCTTAATGAATTCCTCAGGGGATGTAATCAACCCGTTTTACCAGGATACAGTGCTCTATTGTAGATGCACTAAAGATCGTACTAGTTATAGTTGTTACCCAAGATACGGGTCATATTGGATTGCAATAATTGAACCCTCGGCCATGGTAAATCAAATCAACAGACAATAACTATACACCCTTAGTCACTTAATTAGAGTTAAGATCATTTGAGTCCCCGAGGACTTGATTCTTCTACTTAGGTCAGAATAGAAGAATTCACCTCACCGTGGTCCTATCAATACGATCAACGTACTAGCATAAACAAGCAACCAAGACAAGCTACTTATCTATTTATGCTACAGTCTATACCGATAGTTTTATCCGAAACTATCTCAACTGTGATAACTGTTTATATCTCAAGAGACGCCGGTTACTATGGTCTTCCGTGATCTACTACACACCATATAGCCTATAATTTTGAGATAATGGATAGATATTTAATGCTTAACAATCAATTTAAACATAATCAGATAGGAAATTGTTAGTGAAAT
Source organism: Mentha longifolia (assembly GCA_001642375.2). Classification (NCBI taxonomy): domain Eukaryota; kingdom Viridiplantae; phylum Streptophyta; class Magnoliopsida; order Lamiales; family Lamiaceae; genus Mentha; species Mentha longifolia. The sequence goes on from CM038114.1 coordinate 31,884,831, forward strand.
ATGGAAACCACATGTATACAAGCTAAAAGGCCTGTTTTCTACTCCCTCCGTCCCCCTTCAATTGTCCAGTTTGACTTATTGACTTTTTGGCACGCATTTCCACCAAGCCGGGAAACGAGTTATAAAATATAATTTTGAAGTATTGTTTCTTTTACGGGATACTATGAGTGTTATAGTATCCCGTAAAAGAAACAATACTTCAAAATTATATTTTATAACTCGTTTCCCGGCTTGGTGGAAATGCGTGCCAAAAAGTCAATAAGTCAAACTGGATAATTGAAGGGGGACGGATGGAGTAGTATACAAATTCATCACTCAGTTCTTGAGGATGCAAGGTACGATGCTTTAGCCTTGGAGCTTGCCAACTTGAAGAAAACATATGAAAATGAAAGGAAAGCTCAAATGCATGGTGATCACTGTAGAGGGACTTTGGAGTTCAATGGAGATGAAAATGTGAGTTATGTTAATCAAAGTCCTTATGGCAATTACAACAAGCAAGGTTTTCAAGGACACCAAGGGGGATTTCAAGGCAATCAACAAGGTGGTTATTCGTATGGTCAACAAGGAGGTAATCAAGCCTACAATCCCAACACTAGGAATCCTCCCAATCCCTCCTATGGAAATCCAAATAGTGGTCAAGGTCCACCTTCCGGATTCTCCGTCTATCAAGGGGTGCTTGAAGAACCTAAAAAGACATCCCCTTCTATTGAGCAAATCGTGCAACAAATGGCCAATCAACAAAGCTCTTTATCACTCAAACCGGTCAAAAAGTGAATGCATTGGAGAATACGATTACTTCCTTGACAAAGCAAGTTAAGATGATGGAAGACCAAATTAGCCAAATGGCTAACCAAGCTACCACTCTACAAAAGGTTGGATAATCCTCTAGCAAGGCTCAAGAAAACTCGAAGCAACAATGCAACGCCATTCATGTGGTGAGTGAAGTTTCTTCGACACCTTCACATATACCTTATGGGAAATCTCCGAATCTTGCTAAGAGCAATCTTGTGGAATTTGATGAGTCCGATCCAAGAATCATAGATCTTTGTCCAATTATTCCATCTATAAAAGGTTGGACAAATTGGGACATTCATGATTACTATTCAAGAATGAGGATTTCCAAGGCAATTCCCTTTGATGAGCGTCTTGATACGCTAAAAGATCTACAAAGAAGGAAAGATGCTTATGAAGCTTCAAAGTTGAGGAGTAAAATTGGTGCTCAAGAACCTATAGAGAAGGAGAATGCTCATAAGAATAAAAAAGGTACCCTTTCTACTCCACTCCTAAAGTCTATAAAGAGCATGTTGAGTCGAATAGCTTGGATAATCTAGCATCTTCCCTTAAGCCTATTGATGAGAATTTGCATGAGAGGAAAGGTGATTTGTTAGATGCATTCAAGAAATTGGAGATAAATGCTTCTTTGATTGGTTTGTTGAGTGAAATTCTGGATCATGAGAAATTCTTGGAGGATGTGGTTAAAAAAAAAAGGAAATTTGATAAGGGTGAAACCATTGTGTTGTCGGAGGAATGTAGTGCTCATCTACAAAAGAAGATTTCAAACAAAGAAGGGGACCCCGGGAAGTTCACTTTACCTTGTGAAATAGGAGGCCAAACTTTTAGGAATGTCTTGTGTGATTTGGGCTCGGAAGTGAATTTGATGCCCCTTTCCATCTTCAATCGTTTGAAGATTGGAACTCTTAAGCCTACCTCACTTATTCTCCAAATGGCGGATCGTTCAATTTCTTATCCAAGAGGTATTGTTGAAGATGTGCTCGTAAGGGTTGGAAAACTAATTTATCCGGTGGATTTTGTGATGCGACTGCTGCTTGAAAGCATTCCTTTTTCCCACTAGATCTTCGAATTGGATGTGATAATTTAAATACAACTAAATCATATATTCGAGTTTAGAACATTATACCTCAGATCTGTGCCGACGGAGTAATCTACAGGTCTAGATTACTGGGGTGTGATCCCTTTACTCGAAGTTCTTTGACTGTGTGGGCGTCTAGGAACTTTGGAACCGGAACTCTCCCTCTGTAGAATGGCTTATCTCCCTTTTCACAAGCTTAGGTTTTGAGAATCTCCTCATCCTTATTTATAGGAGGAGGAGGCACCACTTTCCTTGTCCACTAAGTCACGGGCTTTAATTTAATTAAAGCCCGGTTTAGTTAATAATTACCGGTACAAATTCTAATTAATAAATAATTAGAATTCACTACAAGAAATTTTATCATAGATAACACTACATAGATAATGCATTTTTCATTAAACCGTTATGTATGTGCGTGTATTTTACATAGATAACAATTACTGTTATCTATGTGCGTGTAACATTTAACAATTATAACGGTTTTTAATAAAGTGTAATCTATGAATATTATTATAGTTAACGGTTTCTTAAAAACCGTTATCTATGTTTACATAGCAAAGTGTTTCCCATAGTTTTAATAACAGTTGGGGAAAACCGTTATTAATTGACTGTTACTAAATATATTAAAAATACAATAAAGCCATATTCTGATTTAGAATTTTTTTTTTCTGTAAGGGATTTATAAAATATTAGTAAATCTCAAAATCTGTCGGATTTGGTAACTCCTCCATTCACAACTCAACTCCCTCTCGCTAGAACTCGTCGTCTACATACTCCATAGCCAAGGAAGCTTCAAAATCGCAAACCCTAGTTGTAGCAAACTCCTCCTCCTTTAGGAGCTAAGCGCTCCCGAACACCACCGCCACCACCGGGATGTCGCCGGTGATGCCGTTCTCCACCAGATCGAATGCCGAGAGGACGGCGAGCGAGGCGCCCAGGCTGTGCCCCGTCAGAGTGTTCAAACTACGCCGCCGCCTCCGCCGCCGCTACCCTCACTCATTCACCGCCTCACCGGCATAGCTATTCCGCCGACCACCAGCCGCAGCCTCGCAATTCTGGAGTTTGTTGAGTAGGCATACGAATCTGAATCTCCATTTCTGCTTCCAAAACAAAGGTTTCGATTTTAGGGCATGGATTCGGAGGCGGCGAGAACCGCGCGAGATTCGCTGGACTTAGCCTTCCACAACATTCTCGAAACTAGTTTGGATCACCACACGCTTTCGATTCTCATCGCTCTATGTGAAATGGGCATCAACCCAGAATTGCTGGCCGCCGTGGTTAAGGAACTCCGCCGAGAACCGCCGCCCCCTTCTTCTTCCGACGCAGTTCCATAATCAGGTAATTGGCCAATTGATATTGTCAAGTTTTCCCCAATCTGCTTAATTTGCTTGATTATGCTCTTTAATTTGCTTAATTCGATGAAACCGCCATTTTTTTCCCCAATTCCTCTTCAGATTTTTCTGTATCTGTGTATTAAACCTAGATGTTTATCGTAAATTAGTTTTTGAAATATTTTCCTCAACAGTATGAAATGGAGAATTGCTGCTTGAAATCCGGTATCATAATTCATTCTGTTTTGCATTCGAATTGCAGGGCTGCTAAATTATATCCACGATTTGACGAGGAAAAAGATGATTTTGAAGCAAAAGTTACTGCTGTATTTTACTTAAGAATGGTTTAATTATGATATGATTGTTAGTAAAATCTTAGGATTGAAAACATTGTCCAGATTTGAGATATTATCTGATGATATGCTATAGAATATTTTGAGATTTAAGGTTGTTTGATGATGATATTCATATGAAACACTTTATTTATTTCATCCTTATAGATGATATATTTCAATATGATTATAACATTTTGTGTATATACACTTGTGTTTTGAATCAAAAATGGGATGGAACTTGATATTAGAAGAAGATAGGATGAGAATCATATGTATCATCCAATAGCTGTTGCTGCCTTTGGATCAAGATATTACACAACTTCGCTTAAAGCCTAGTGCTTGACGTTATTATAAGTTTACTTCTTCTTTTTAAGGTGGTATTAAGAAAGAGCTTGCTATTGCGAAGAAGAGGGTAAGTGACTTTCAAATTTTGTATGAACTAATCACCTGTCTTCAATAGATTAAATGGTTCATATGTTCTCAGATTGCTAATAGACATGACTTGGAGAAAAAGGCTTTCTAAAAAATGTTTCAGTAGAGATTGAAGATTTTAACAGTAAGTATATTCTTTTCTTTGATTGATTTGCCCTTCCTTCCATCATATTTTCAAAATTGTGTGATGTTTCTTATTCAAGAAATATGCATTGATGGTATTGATATATGATTTGTGAAGGGAAGGAGATGAGAAGGCAAAAAGGTTTTAGATAAGAAGGAAGGAAGGAAATGTCCAAAAACGAACGACAAGAAAATTGGAGAAAGGAAATATTAGATGAATTTGGTGGGATGCAGATACTGGAGAATCTATCCAGCAAAAGCTTACTTCTCAGGTATAGATTCAAATCAAATCTGTTGTTCTTGTTTCGAGCACTATTGGAGTAGATTTAGTTAATTGTATATAGATGTTTAAACTGATAACTTGTCAAAGTGTATACTATGTGTGTGCGTGTATAGTTTGTTAACAATGAGTTTCATAAGATTAAATGAAATATGTTATGTGATTTTAAGTTGTCATGATGAATTCAAATGAAAATGCAGAAGGATTCCCTTGTTACTATCGAACTCATGTCGTAGTAGCTTCAACATATATGTCACAGCTCAATCAATTCAACTAACATATATGTCTGCAAATTTGTTGTTCGAACAGGTTCAGACTCAAGAATATCAGCGAGTCTTGGATGAGGCAGAGAAAGAATATAAGAAGATGCATGATCGAATCAATGAAGGTAGAGAGGCGATGAAGGTGGGAACCCTCTTTCTTAGTTGAAGAAATATATATGTTTCTTATGTGTGTCTAGTTATGCATTTCCTATTATATCTTGGCTTCTATCTGTATAACCTTATACAATTTCTTTCAGGCTTCATATGCTGAGTTCATAGCAGAAGCACAGGCCACTGCATCTCGCCGTAAGTTTGTTTTTCTCTTCTACAAGAAGTTATGTTTGCCAAGGAGAATTCGTGTTCGCATTGCTCGCAAGAGAAACGATGATGAAGATGCGAAAGAAGAACTCTACTCTTTGGTCACTGTTGCAGAGATTCCAGAGGGTGGGTTGAAGGGATTGGGAACTCAAGTCATCGAAGAGGAAGCTTGAATCTTTATAGGTTTTTATTTAAGGTCAGTTTTGATGTTACTTGTGAGCTCGTGTGTTGGAAATTCAGAACACAGGATATTCTGCAATTTAGTTAATGCATTTTGATATTTTCCGAGATTGGTGTTCTCATCTTTTCCGAGACAAACCGTAATGTATAATATACCAAGATAACGGAATTAAACAACTACTTATAACAGTGTAAAAAGCATTATAAAAAAATATAAAAAGATTACGCTAAAAAACCGTAATGAATGGGGATAAAACCGTTATCTATATTGACTATTAATTACACATATGTGACTATAGATAACGGTTAAAAACCGTAATGTAAACGCGCTCAAAGATTACGGTTTAATAGTGTTATCTATTTATATTTTACCGTTATCTATTACTAACATAGATAACGGTACAAAAGTGTTATCTATGAGCGTGACTATAGATTACAGTACCTAATTTAACACTTCACTTTCGCTCATAGATAACGCAAATATTGCGTTATCTATGAGTGAATTTCTGGTAGTGATTAATCCTAATTATTATAAGGAAAATAATATATATAATTATTAAAAAATCTTAATTAATTAGATATTAATTTATTCCATAATTATATAATTAACCAGAGTGCAATTATTGAGATCAGATGGACACCAGAAGAGGACTGGCGTCCCCTACACCATAGTAGGTGCCACATTACTGGGCTCAAGCCCATAATGCCTCTTTTCAGTCCAAAACTGATATCCCTCAATAATACCTTGAATGATTTTCCTGAAGAGCTCTTGGGCCACCCCAGGGATCTATGTACTAGACAGAGTTTAGCCTTACCTAATGAAATATCCATGATCAACCCAGAACATTTATTTTATTAGAGTTGTGACGCATTCCACTAAAGAATCACAACATAATCACCGCTTTGTCCCAATTTGTAGATTGGGGCTGATACTTTATTTAGAGCTATCCCCGTGTTTAATGACTCCGATATCCATTAATTAATTAGAGCTCCTCTGACTGCTCATAATTAATTAATATCTTATTTTTCTCAAGTAATACCCGTTCACCCCTTATTATTATACCTGAACTTAATCGGCATGCATGACTTGGTATAATAAACCTTGTGAACTCCTTGAGGGGATATCTTTCAACCTAATACGGACACGGTGTCTCGATATAACTAATTAGACATACTATGTGCCCTCATGTTACCCAAGATGCAAGTCATCAGGGATGCTGCGATAGACCCTTATCTTGCAAATCAATGTAACAGTGAATAACACATATATCTCTAATAGCATATCGAGATTAAGATCATATCTCTAAATCCCGAGATCTCTAGTTCTTCACCTATTGCTAGGGTCAGTATCAGAATAACCTTATCTCTCTCGATCATGTCAATACGTTCTACTGTACCAACATAACTAGCGACTGAGACCCGCCACTACCGTTATGTTGCAGTCTAAACGATAGTTTTCCCAAGCTATCTCGACTGTGACATTGTTTATATCTTATAATTATTATCGAACGCTGCGTGATCTCCCTGACACCCGAGCCGACCACGTGTTCTAAAACATGAGATATATGGCTTATTCTTATTAATATATTTATTCAGATAAGTGATTGTTATCAGTGGAATACATGCATGTCGTATATACTAAAACACGTTTTTGCTTTAGCTATACACAACAACCCCAACAATCTCCCACTTATACTAAAGTAAAAACTTTTAGTATACCCATGTGTCTATTGGAAACTATATGGCATCACTGTATTCACATTTTCTCCCACTTATACTGAAAGATTTTACCGTGGGAGGATCACTAAGACAATGCCCACCATGTGCTTCAGAGGTGCCGGCATACTTAACTTAGTGAATGAACCGCCATATTAACATTCCTATTTTAATGTTCCTTTATACCCGCAATATTGCCTTACGGTTACATAAACTAATCGGTACTCCTATGTGTTTTCCCGGTTTGACAAATCTATAAATCTTGCTTCTGCACTCAAAAATCCACATTCAATGTGAGATTTCTAGCAAGATAGGATTACTACCATTTCACAAAGTAAAGTTTCCAACCATACAACTGCTTTAGTAGCTCCTACTACAATTTTAGCTTGTCATGAAAGAACTCTCATAAACATTTTAAAGTTCCGAGATTTTCCAAGGTATGGTTTCTCCTTTCTAAGCAAACACACAGATTAAGGTCGATTACCTCATTTACCAATATACTCCCCGACTATCCGTGTTCATTAATCCGATAATGAACTATATTTGTTACCTTGCACTCAGCAATAACAAATATCTGACACTTTTTCAATATGACTCATATCGTTAACCTAGTCAGAACAGTAACCTACGTAGAATACTTGAATCACGTATACTATCCTCAAGGATATATCCCACATTATTCAAATTCTACGTCTTAGACTGACCGGATAACCACCACCATTATGTCCGATAATACTTTCACAATGTTGTCAAAGCTAGTGATATTATCACATAATGTACAAGAAAATCACGCCTATCATCTTTACTGCGATGAGAACTGTAACATTTATTGACATGTTCCATAAAACTTGATTTTATGCATGTCATTCCATAAATGCTCCCATTATTCGAATTTCTGCAAGAGTTAATCAAGCATTCAGAATAATGCACTTAATTGATACATATTTGTTCCAACATAACCGTTATATCCGAATATCACCAGCCAAACTAGTCATTGGCTTTAGACATATATTGGATTGTAACTTATGAGGTACAAAAAGTGTTAATATGAAATATAGAACTTTTTAGGAACTTATATCCTGACAAAGCATTAAAAACAAAATGGACTTAAGAACCCATTTTCTCTATATTTCCCACATTAACCTTGTTTTTCCATTGCCATTGCCCTTTTCATTATGGATCTGAATCCAATAATGAACCATGCAAACCAATGAATCGACATGAATCATAAAATTCATGAATCGTATCAATTACTTCAACCTTCTCATCTAAACTTTTATGTTTACGTGGTCATTTCTTTCCTTATGTACATTTTCCAAGAAACCTAGTTTCTTGATGTATATGAAAAACGATTTAGTATTTTCTTCCGAAAACGCTCTGATATGATCCTCGTCGGGTAACAAGTATCCGACAAGAATTATGCGCCCATGACCTCATCTAGCACCGAATCTAAACGGATAGGATGGAATATCCCAAAACCTCTTATTCTAACCCAAGAAATGATATAGGTCAGTATCTCGCCTATACCCCAACGTGGAGTTGAAACAGCAACTCGGGGACGATGAATGACACACGAACGAGGGATGGTTTACTCGCCGAATACTCCAATACCTTTGAATCTAACCCTAGAAGTGATATAGGTCGGTATGTCGCCTATACCCCAACGAGATAGTTGACTCAACAACACGGGAGCGATGAATGACGCCACAAACGGGGTGGATAACCGTTTGATAAGTCGATAACGAACTTCACGGATAAAAATCCGTAGGTTCGATGAGAACCCAAAGGGAGTTAAAACTCGCATGTTTATTAATCAAAGAAATCTGCCAATTCGTTCAATACAATGCCTTATTTATAGGCAAAAATAAATCCTAACCCTAACTTGAAAAGAAAGCAAAAACCTAGAAGGAAACCAATTCTAAAAGGAAACAGATAAACTAGGAAACTAGATAAGATAAAATCTATTCTATAAGGAAACAAATCCCTTATTCAAATATGGAGAATAAACCTAATAAAAACTCTTTAATCAAGCCCAAATCTTAACAAATTTCGTGGGCCTCATATCACACAAAAATAAGAATAATTCTTCATTCGACAGTCCATCCAGAATACGCCAGACAACTTCAGACAGATATTTAGACCTGTAAACGATCTTTTCTGGTCTGATCACCTCTAATACGACTTGTAGATCTTTGAAAGAGCTTTCGAACGACATCTTGTGGGTCACGAGATGACGTCTGAAACTTCAGATATATCCGTTTTCTCAAGACTGCTCACTTACTGAAAGTTGACGGATTTTTCTCAAAATGACGAACCATGGATTGCATCATTCCCCTCCTCTTCAAGAAGATTTGTCCTCAAATCCAGAAAGACTAGTTTCCTCCTCTCTTTTTTTTATTTTTTTTTCAAAGAAGAAAAAAAATAAAGTAAATATAATGTTCAGATCGATACCAGATTGGCTCTGATACGCTCTGATATGATCCTCGTCGGGTAACAAGTATCCGACAAGAATTCTGCGCCCATGACCTCATTTAGCACCGGATCTAAACGGATAGGATGGAATATCCCAAAACCTCTGATTCTAACCCAAGAAATGATATAGGTCAGTATCTCGCCTATACCCCAACGTGGAGTTGAAACAGCAACTCGGGGACGATGAATGACACACGAACGAGGGATGGTTTACTCGCCGAATACTCCAATACCTTTGAATCTAACCCTAGAAGTGATATAGGTCGGTATGTCGCCTATACCCCAACGAGATAGTTGACTTAACAATACGGAAGCGATGAATGACGCCACAAACGGGGTGGATAACCGTTTGATAAGTCGATAACGAACTTCACGGATAAAAATCCGTAGGATCGATGAGAACCCAAAGGGAGTTAAAACTCACATGTTTATTAATCAAAGAAATCTGCCAATTCGTTCAATACAAGGCCTTATTTATAGGCAAAAATAAATCTTAACCCTAACTTGAAGAGAAAGCAAAAACCTAGAAGGAAACCAATTCTAAAAGGAAACAGATAAATTAGGAAACTAGATAAGATAAAATCTATTCTATAAGGAAACAAATTCCTTATTCAAATATGGAGAATAAACCTAATAAAAACTCTTTAATTAAGCCCAAATCTTAACAAATTTCGTGGGCCTCATATTACACAAAAATAAGAACAATTCTCATTCGACAGCCCATCCAGAATACGCCAGACAACTTCAGACAGATATTTAGACCTGTAAACGATCTTTTCTGGTCTGATCACCTCTAATACGACTTGTAGATCTTTGAAAGAGCTTTCGAACGACATCTTGTGGGTCACGAGATGATGTCTGGAATTCCAGATATAGCCGTTTTCTTGAGACTGCGCACTTGCTGAAAGTTGACGGATTTTTCTCGAAACAACGAACCATGGATTGCATCACGCTCCCACTGCAATAAAGATGAACTTATGCAGAATACTAGTGACTATTCATTCTTGTACTACTTGGCTTGATGTTCCTTGAATATTCCTATCATTTTTTAACATTGTTCAAGAACGATCTTTTCTTCACCTTATCCTTTAAAATCTTTTATTGAAACTTTTACTAATCCAACTTATCACCAATCTTAATTCAACTGAGATTCACCAAAATCGGTCCGTAGACCATTTTGTACTCAAATTATAAGGTAGAATTATAGATACTAGATATAGTTTAGTAATGTTTCAATTAAAGATGAGAAAAGAGGTGAGAAACAAAGAAACAACTACTTTTATCTAATCATATTTGAGATATTCCATATTTCAAGATAATTACTTCAACACATGAATGAAAAACATTTAACAACCAGTGTTAAAAATTAACACAAATGTTAAAACCGAAATCATCCATAAACCAATTCAAAACAATGTAACTGCCAAAACTTAGCAAAACAAATGTAATGAAAAACCATAAATAGTAATGTATCATCCCAAACATCTATCTCAAAACCAAAAGATAAAACAAAGAAAATAGAAGTCTTCAAGCAATCGGCAACCGCATCAACCATCAATGCTTGCCGACACCAGAACTCGAAGCCGCCTCATCATCCTTTGTGGCATCGCTAACAAGGAAACACATGTAACAAACCATAATTAGTATCCACCAGTTTAAATCCGTCCAATAAAGGACTAAACCAATGCTAATATATTTTCCATGTTACATTTAGAGACATACCTTCACCCTTCTTTTGTTTCTTATTCCGCCTCACATAAACCTCCTTGTGAACTTAAGAAATAATAACTCGTACCTTAACTGGACCCTAATATTTTGAGAAGTGACCTCGTAGGGAGGATTCATCAATTAGTAGCTAAGCTTTAACCATATTATTCACCTAACTGAGTTTATCTACAAGGTAGCACAGAAAATGAGAACTGTGCCGATATTGTAGATGCCCTCTTAGATTATCTCACTTAAAATTTTCACTAAGGACCGAGTTAGAGCATGTACGTGCAAGCCACGTAGGGTGGACGTTTACTCGTACAGCTCTCACTCTCCTAAAGAATATTCTAAGTTATTGAGAAATTTTACCGATGAATATACAGGCAAGGAGGTCAAAATCGTGCAAGCCACGTAGGGTGGACGTCTACATGATCCTAATCCTTGACTTCGCCTAAGATCAAATATGGAGGTCCCCAATTAATTAATTAAAACTAATTGATTTTACCACTTAGTCTTTTTAATTTCAAAGGGTATTTATGCGATATACGAATCACGTTGACAATTAAGTCCTACCGCATGATTTCTAAGTGCAAGTAATAAAACATGCTTGCTTTTGAAATCATAAATCCATGCTATGACACCCTAGGCATGTTCGTTTCTATTACGCATTTAATAAAAGCAACAATAACATGCAAAACATGCTTTCATCACATTGCGTAATCTAAACCATCCATAGCATGCATAATTAATTAAAATAAATAAATAGGCTGCCGACCGGGAAAGATAAAACCTATCTATTACAATTTAATTAATTAAAATCCGAAACAAGCTTCGGTCTTCAAAATTTGGAAAGTCTTCACTTGGTCCTTAAGTCCACCTTCCAAAAATAGCAAGCAGCTCGAAAATTGGAATTAGGGCGCGGAAATTCCCTATTTCCAAAATGAGACGAGACGAATGATTTTTGGAACGAATTAGGTTACGAAAAACCTAACCGTCACTGATCACACTAAAGTTTCGGAAAACCTTAGCCCTCGTTGAACGACAAGGACCGTTCGTTGAAACGAACATCCCTCGTTTGTTTGCCACGTCGCCGACATGTGTCACGGTGATTTACGCACGTGCATTGCACGTGCCATCGTCATATGCGTCAAAAGTTGGCCGGATCGGGGCCTGAGTTGCACGCGGGCTGGGTGATGGAGTCCAAGAAGCACGGAGACAAGATCCCGTTTGTGTTCCAAGTGGGCCGGTGACAAGAGCTCGAGCTAAGAAGTTCAAGGAAGCTTTGTAAGGATTGGTTCAAGAAGTTTGGGCTCAAGAGTTGATGAAGAAGTTTGGAGATGGCGGATCGGGCAACCCGCGAGTCGTTAATCTTATCAAGTGTGATCAAACAGAAGATTAAAGACTTAGTTATTATTTTCGTGACTTTATTTTGCACCCACGTTTTATGCCTTAAAAGGCTTTATTTTTGGGCTTTATTATGTTATTTGATGGATTTGACCCATAGTTTGACTATACTTAAGTTATTTCATAGTTGGGCTAGGTTTAGATAGGTTTTTTAGCACTATATATATGGCCCTTATGTCATGGCCGAAAATTAACATTGATCATTAATAATATTGTGAGTTTTATTCTCTCTTGAGAGTTCTTCGAATTCCTCTTGATTTTTCCAAGACGAATTCTTTATCCGGCGAATCAACGAGTTCATCATCCCTCGTTGTGTGTCATTCAGCGTCTCCGTGTGGCTCGGCGACCGACTCTTTGGGATATAGAGGTTTCGGCTTATCTATATTACTTAGGGGGTTTAGTTCGTAGACTTATTGGGATTTCCATTAGTTCGATTCAGTATTCCGCGTGCGTAAGTTATACGGATCTGCGAAGGTTTGTATCATTTGGCACCAGAGCCAGGTTGTGTTATCCGGGGTAATTTTTTCGTGTCTTCCTTGTTCATATTCGTTTTGGTCTCATCTTGTTTATCGCGTTCTCGTGTGTTTCGTCTTTGTTGTTAATTCTTCGTTGTCGTTGTCATATCAAAAGAGTTAAAAAATCAGATCTGTTTGAGTCTTCGTATTTTATTCGTATAGAGTCTGAATTCGTGTACTGCAATTAAAAAAAGAAAAGAACAAGAGGCAGATTCGTTTCTGTTGGGAGTAGTGTAGTCAGATTCAGATTCATTCTAACATCGTATTTGGGTAGGATTGGGTTGGGAATTCATACCATATTTGGTGTCGTCATTACCATAGTAGAATTCAATCCTTTATTCACTAGATCCGAATTTTGTACACATACCATATTACCACGTTCACGTCATAATAGAGTTATACACGTAAAAAAAAAAAAAAAAAAAAAAAAAACTGCCCCGGTAAATTACCGAAAAAAACTGGTTGTGGGGAATTGTGTTTTCTGGGTTCCTTGAGTCGTGCTGATCGTTCTGAGCTAGTTTCCGCGTAACACTTTTCTGAAAATTTGTTACGTGCAAATTGGTTTTTTTAAGTTCCTCGAGTCATATAGAGTCTTCCTGTTCAGTTTTTGCAGTCGTGTTTTTCCAATTTCTTTTCCTCCTATCTCATGCTCTTTGGTTTGTTGGTAAGAGTTCAGTGGTAGATTGAGAGGGTTTGAGTGCTTGTAAGAGAAAATTGAGTGGAAAAAGGCAAGAGAGGTGAGATTATTAAAGGGTAAAAGCCATTGTTATCGAGTGATACACGAGTGCTTGTGAGGTGGTGAGGATCCTGTATTTAACTAACCTTTTCTTTGTTTTTTGTGTTTAAAAAAAAAAAAATACAGGTATGGCAAGTAATGCAATGCAGCAAACGATGGTTCCGGCAACAACACACATCCAGAAGATCAGCCTGATTTAGATCCAAAGCAAAAAAATTTGTGGGATGCAATGAAATTAGAATTGGACAAGATGCTCACAAAAAAATTGGATGATGTGTATGAGAGGATCCATGAGGTTTCGGAGAAAAATCAAGCTGAGTCTCCTCACGGCAGCGGTAATAGAGGTGGAGGATTTGGTAGAGATAGAGGTAGAGGTCGTTTTCCACTTCAGCGTCCACGTAGAGATCCAAAGTTCGACAGGCCACGCAGAGATCTAGAGTTTGATTATGATGATGAGTATATAAACCTCGAAGTGGATGAAGACGGCTATGGAGGTTACAGAGGTTGGAGTAGGCAAGATAATAATTTAGGCAACATCAAGATGAATATTCCTTCTTTCCAAGGGAAGAACGACCCAGAGGCTTATTTTGACTGGGAAAGAAAGGTCGAGTTGATGTTTGAGTGTCAAGATTACTCCGAGCTGAAAAAGGTAAAGTTGGCAGCAATTGAATTCTCAGATTATGCACTCATCTGGTGGGATCAGTTGGCGACGAGTAGGCGGAGAAATGGCGAGCGTCTTGTTCAAAATTGGGATGAGATGAAGGCCATTATGAGGAAGCGATTTGTACCAGCGCACTACTATAGAGAGTTGTTCAATAAGCTTCAGACTTTGAGGCAAGGCTACCGGACTGTGGATGAGTATCATAAGGACATGGAGATAGCCATGATTCGAGCCAACATTCAGGAAGATCGAGAGGCTATGATGGCGAGGTTCTTGACTGGTCTGCGAACAGAGATTAAGGATGTGATAGAATTGCACAATTATGTTGAGCTGGAGGACATGGTACACATGGCGGAAAAGGTAGAGAACCAGCTCAAGAGGAGGGGTAGTGCAAGGCAGAACTAGGCCAATTTCAAGCAAGGTCAGAGCAATTGGAAGCAGAATCAAACAACTGCTAGTGGTTCCTCATCCAAAGGAAGCCAATGGAAGAAGGGGGATTGGCCGAAAGAAAAGAAGAAGACGTTTGTGAAGGCGCCATTAGATTCGGCGAGTCCCACAACTCAAGGCAAAACATCAGTGCCTGATACTCGTAATCATGATCGTAAGTGTTTCAAGTGTCAAGGCTTTGGGCATATTATAAGCGAGTGCCTAAATCGAAGAGTGATGATCATGCAAGATAATGGAGATGTGGTTACAGATGATGAGGCTGTTGACCCGGAGATGCCAGCTTTGGAGGAAGATACTGAAGAAGATGAGGAGATCATTCCACCTACTGGTCTCATTGGCATTGCAAAAAGAGCTTTGAGCGTCAACAATCATGTGGATGAGATGGTGCAGCGAGAGAACATCTTTCACACAAGATGTCATGTGAGAGATAAGTTGTGCAGTGTGATCATCGATAGGGGAAGTTGCACAAACGTGGCCAGTTTGTACATGGTTCAGAAATTAGGGCTTCCTGTGCTGCAGCATCCCAAGCCATACCGGTTGCAGTGGTTGAGCGATGCTGGTGTTGTCAGAGTTAATAAGCAAGTGAAGATTCCGTTTCGCATTGGGAAGTATGAGGATGAGGTCTTGTGTGATGTGGTTCCGATGCAGGCGAGTCACATTTTGTTGGGACGACCGTGGCAGTTCGACCGACGAGTGAATCATGATGGCTTCACCAACAAGTACTCCTTCGAGTATAAGCAGAAGAAGGTGTCGCTTCTTCCTCTTACACCAAAACAAGTGTATGAAGACCAAGTGCAGCTGCAAAAAGAGGCAGAGTTGGCGAAGTCAAAGGAGCAGAAAAGGGAGAATAAGGAGAAGGGAGTGGTGCAAAAGTTGTGTTTGGCAAGGGCGAGTGATCTGAAGTTGGCAGTTCATGAGGGAGACCCTTGATTGTACTTTTGTACAAGGAGAACTTTTTATCTACTAATGATCTCGACTCTCTTCCCCCTTTTATTTCTTTTGTTTTGCAGGAATTTGATGATGTCTTTCCCGAAGAAACACCTTCAGGCTTACCACCAATTCGAGGGATAGAGCATCAGATTGATTTTATGCCAGGTGCGACACTCCCAAATAGGCCAGCTTATCGAACCAATCCGGAAGAGACAAAGGAATTGGAGAGGCAGATTGGAGAGTTGTTGGCAAAGGGGCACGTGAGGGAGAGTTTGAGTCTTTTTGCAGTTCCTGTGTTACTTGTGCCGAAGAAGGACTCGACGATGAGGATATGTTGTGACTGCCGAGCCATCAACAACATAACGGTAAAGTATCGACATCCCATCCCTCGTTTAGATGATATGCTTGATGAATTGCATGGCTCTTGTGTGTTTTCTAAGATTGATTTGTTTAGTGGTTATCATCAGATTAGGATTAAGGAAGGAGATGAATGGAAAACTGCTTTTAAGACAAAACTTGGTTTGTATGAGTGGCTGGTTATGCCTTTTGGTTTGACTAATGCTCCTAGTACGTTTATGTGTCTTATGAATCATGTTTTGCGTGCTTATATAGGCAGATTTGTTATGGTCTATTTTGATGATATTCTAGTATACAGCAAGAGTCATGATGAGCATGTTCAGCATTTGAGGTCTGTTTTAGATGTACTTAGGAAAGAGAAGTTGTATGCTAACCTAAAGAAGTGCATCTTTTGTACAGACAAGCTTGTTTTTCTTGGTTTTGTTGTTAGTGCACAGGGTGTACAGGTTGATGAGGAAAAAATACGAGCTATCCAAGAGTGGCCGAGTCTGAAGAGCATTGGAGATGTTAGAAGTTTTCACGGACTTGCTAGCTTCTATAGGCGATTCGTGCCACATTTCAGCAGTGTTGGAGCACCGTTGACGGAAGTGATCAAAAAGAATGTAGAGTTTCATTGGGGAGAAGAGCAAGAAAAGGCATTTCAGTTGTTGAAGTACAAGTTGACACACGCCCCGGTATTATCTCTTCCTAACTTTTCTAAATCTTTTGAGATTGAATGTGATGCTTCTGGTGTTGGTATTGGTGCAGTTTTGATGCAAGAAGGGCGGCCAATTGCGTACTTTAGTGAGAAGCTCAATGGACCAACTTTGAGCTATCCGACGTATGATAAGGAGCTGTATGCATTGGTGAGGGCCTTAAAAACGTGGCAACACTACTTATGGGCCAAGGAGTTCGTCATTCACACCGATCATGAGTCGTTGAAGCTCTTGAAGGGGCAACACAAGCTAAACAAGAGGCATGCTAGGTGGATGGAGTTTATTGAGACGTTTCCATACGTTATCAAGTACAAACAAGGTAAAGAGAATGTGGTGGTTGATGCACTTTCTCGGAGGTATGCCTTGATCTCTACTCTAGATGCTAAGTTACTTGGTTTTGAGTGCATCAAGAGTCTTTATGTGAGTGATGCTGATTTTGGTGAGATTTATCGAACATGTGAGAAATCTGCTAGTGGAGAGTAATTTAGGCATGATGATTATCTATTTAGGAAGAATAAGTTATGTGTCCCTAAATGCTCTCTATGTGAATTGCTTTTGCTTGAGTCTCATGGTGGGGGTTTGATGGGACATTTTGGTATTGCTAAGACCTTAGCTGTTTTGCATGAACATTTCTTTTGGCCTCATATGAAACGTGATGTTGAGAGAATTTGTGGTAGATGTGTTACTTGTAAGCAAGCTAAGTCTAGAGTGAGTTCCCATGGTCTGTATACACCATTGCTTATTCCTGATGCACCTTGGATTGATATATCTATGGATTTTATTTTAGGGTTACCTAGGAGTAAGCGTGGTAGCGATTCCATCTTTGTGGTTGTTGATAGATTCTCTAAGATGGCACATTTCATTCCATGTCATAAGTCTGATGATGCATCTCATGTTGCTGATTTGTTCTTTAGAGAGGTTGTTAGACTGCATGGTATGCCTATGACTATTGTTTCTGATAGGGATTCTAAGTTCTTGAGCTACTTTGGAAGACGTTGTGGGGTAAGTTGGGTACTAAGTTGTTGTTTTCTACTACTTGTCATCCACAAACTGATGGTCAAACTGAAGTAGTCAACAGGACTTTGTCTATGTTGCTTAGGGCTATCATAAAAAAGAACATCAAGTCTTGGGAAGAATGTTTGCCACATGTTGAGTTTGCTTATAATCGTTCTGTTCATTCTGCTACTCAATTTTCGCCATTTGAGATTGTTTATGGTTTTAATCCTTTGACTCCATTGGATTTATCTCCTTTACCTGAGCATGAGCATACTGATCTTAATGGCCGGAAAAGGGCTTTGATAGGATATGGCCCAGCTACTAGGCCCAAGCACCGGCCCAATGTAATTGGACCTCGGCAAATGAGCTCGGCCTAGATGAGCTCGGCCCACTGAAAGGCCCAGAAGACACTTCGGCCCAATCCAGCAGCGCAGCCCAAGAGTATAGAAGCTCGGACGACCCACGATCTCTAACACACGATCTCTAACCCACGACTGCTGATGTGGCACCCCACGACCTCGGCTGTAACTGCCACGACCTCGGCTGTAACTGCTGCTGGGCGCCTATAAATAGTGATGCTAGGATAGATTGAAGACACATTCTGTAAACTCGAGAGTATTAATATAAACTCCCTTCTCCATGGACGTAGATCTAACCAAAAGATCGAACCACGTAAACTCTTGTGTTCTTATTTTTCTGCAAATGTTACCATCGCACAAACACTCTAAAATCCACGATCAATCACTGGCGCCGTCTGTGGGAAAGAAATTTTTGTGAAACTAATCAGAGTTTTTGAGTGAAGATACGATGGTGAAACAAACCCGCTCCACCGCCCCCTCTGCTGCCGCCAAGGCAAAGCAGCATCAAACCGACCCGCCCACTGATCAACCTCACAACGAGGAGGAGGCTGACGTGAGTCAAGCTCGGCACACCGCTTCCCAAGTCCGACTTGGAGAACAACCCATAATCTACCAAACTCCCGAAGGCCACCTGGAGGACGTCTCATTGGGCCATTCCGGAGAGGGCAAGGCCAGGGCGGTCACCGACGTGGAAACGCCGCACTCCAACCCGAGTTTGGAGATGCACTGAAGGCGTACTTGGACCTCCACGAACAAGACTTTTGCAAGTTCGTCGATCAACATCGACAACAGAGTAAACGCGGAGAGGACGGAGCCGAACCGTCACAACGGCGATCCCCTAGTCTCCAGATCGTTGGAGATAGGATCACCGAACTTCCCGAAGGCGATAAAGTAATAATCGCCGTGGGAACAATGGCCGCGCTTCACCGCAGCGCGGGTCGACATCACCTTGTCAAAATGCCGTTCCACCTCGGCGTGACGAAGGAAACGTCTACCAGGGAAAATTCACCGTCTACGGTCGAATCTCGACTCCCTTCACTAATAGGATACTCTATACTCCCCTCCCGTCGACGTATAGAGTACTTCCTATCCCGCCTTACAACGGGTCACAAGACCCCAACAACTTTTTATCCCGGTTCCAGTATAATATGATGAACCAGGGACTTGCCGAAGATGTTTACATATGTAAAGTCTTCCCCGAGCTGCTAGTGGACAACATTAGAAGCTGGTTCGATAGCCTGCCTAATGGCAGCATAGGGTCGTATGCCGACCTACTTGACGCCTTTGAGCGTCACTTCTTTCAAAAAGCTGAAGCAAAGATCAACCTAGCCCAGCTCCTAACCTTAAGGCAGGGGCGAGGAGAAATGATCAGTGACTTCCTGGCCCGTTTTTATAATGAGAGCCTTAAAGTCGATCGTCTCTCCGATGACGTGCTCATCTCGGCATTCTAAAATGTCATTCAGTCCGGAACTCTCTTCAGAGAGCTCGTAAAGGCACACCCAACGACCTCCAGGCAGCTATGGAGGATTGCTGATACACTCGCGGAGGCGGATGAGGCCGATCGGAAAAAGCAGGCAGCAGATCGGCCCGAAAATAACGATAAGATGAAGAAAGAGGAGCGCACCGACCACAGGCAAGGTCGCCGAAGTGCCCTCGAAAGGTTATAGCGAGGACCCCTTGAGTCCCGCTTAGGACCTCGGCCCAACCAAGACAGAAGTCAGTACACACCGCTGACAAAGTCCAGGGCCGAAATATACGAGCTTCATGCGAACTTGTTCGAGAAGCCGCCACCCTTGTCCCGAGGTTGATCGAAACGCCGATCTAAGGAGAAATATTGCAAGTTTCATAATGACTACGGTCATGAAACCGAGGACTGTAGGGACCTCACCTCGGACATCGAGCACATGGTACACGACGGTACTCTTAAACTGTACCAAAGTCGCAACCAGCAAGAGGCCTGACCTCAAGGGAAGGGCAAGAGAAAGAAAAATAAGGGAGGCAACTAACTGCGCCCCCCATCACGTCAAGAGGCCAAAGCACGATGACGAGGACGAGGATGAAGACCAGCCTCAATATGATACAGTCATCACCGCTATCACCGGACTGCCCGAAGGCGCGACGAAGTCATCGTTGAAAGCCGAGGCCCGAAGTCAGCAGCGGGAAGAACCTGCCCAGAAAAGGTTCAAGAAGGACGAGGTCATCACCTTTTCCGGCGATGACCCAGTCCCCCATGCTGTACCTTATCAAGATGCCACCATAATCGAGGCCGTGATAGCCAATAAATTGGTCCACTGCATATTTATTGATAGTGGAGCCTCTGTGAGTGTGCTTTTCAAAGACTGCTTTGATAAGCTCGATATCGAAGAAGCACATCTAAGGTCGGCACCCATGCCGCTAAAGAACTTCACACAACAAGAGACGACGGCGGAAGGCATCATTTCACTGCCCGTGACAGTTGGAAAGAACCCGTTATCTACTACGAAGATAATCCACTTCTTCTTCGTAAAAGTCAGCTCCCCCTATAACATCATCTTAGGAAGAGATTGGCTAATAGCGACGAAGGCGATCTGCTCGGCCTACCACCTGACGATCAAAATTCCATCTAAAAACGGAGTGATCACACTTCGGGAAACCAGCTACAGGCCAAGGAGTGCATGCAAGTCGCACTCCGAGGTGCTGGGAATCAGCACCCTCAAGCATAGCAACTACAGAACCCCGAAGAGATGGAGCCGATGTCGCCTCCATCCGTCAAGCCTGTCGAAGACGTCGCATTATACGAAGATGACCCTGCCAAGGTCGTCAAAGTAGGGTTCGTCAGAGAAAACGGGCTCCGAAGTCAAATTATCCGGCTACTTCAGGAATACAGAGATGTCTTTGCTTGGTCGCCGCTAGACATGACCGGGGTGGCACCAAGCGTCATCACTCATCACCTCAACATCGATCCTGAGGTGAAACCAGTTCGGCAGAAGCAGCGAGCCTTCGCAGCCGAAAGAAATCAAGT
This sequence comes from Mentha longifolia, assembly GCA_001642375.2. Lineage (NCBI taxonomy): Eukaryota > Viridiplantae > Streptophyta > Magnoliopsida > Lamiales > Lamiaceae > Mentha > Mentha longifolia. Next base: position 31,905,959 of record CM038114.1, read on the forward strand.
GATCCATGACGAGGTTCGCCAACTGCAAAAGGCCGATATTTTATTCGAAGTGAAATATCCGACCTGGTTGGCCAACCCCGTGATGTGAAAAAGCAAGGAGGCGGGTGGCGGATGTGTATTGATTACACCGACCTCAATAAGCACTGCCCAAAAGACTGCTACCCCCCACCCCAACATTGATAAGAAGGTCGAAGCTCTTGTTGGCCACAAGATGTTCAGCTTCTTGGACCTATACAAGGGATACCACCAAGTCCTCATGAACGCCGAGGACGCGCCGAAGACCGTCTTCGTCACGGACTTCGGCATCTATGCATATAAAAAGATACCCTTCGGACTGAAAAATGCCGGAGCTACATACCAAAGGATGGTCGACAAGATATTTGAAGACCACATAGGTAGAATTGTCGAAGTGTATGTAGACGATATAGTCGTAAAAAGCAAGGAAATCGCCACTTGTGTAAACGACCTCAAAGTTGTTTTTAGCCTACTTCGTGAAGTGAATCTAAAATTAAACCCAGAAAAGTGTACTTTTATAGTCCGATCTGGAAAATTTTAGGGTGTTGGGTTTCACGTGAAGGGTTAAAAGCTAACCCATCAAAAGTCCGAGCCATCCAAGAAATGCAAGTGCCGAAGTCAATCCATGACGTGCACAAACTGACGGGCAGCCTAGCCGCCCTAAGTCGTTTCCTATCTAAGGCCGCCGAAAAATAACTCTTGTTTTTCAAGATACTAAAGAAGGCACCGAACTTCGAATGGAACGACGAGCACAGGAAAGCTTTTGACGGCTTGAAGAAGTACCTCGCAAACCTCCCTACATTACCTGTACCAAAAGAGGGCGAGGTCCTCTCCCTATACCTTGCCGCTTCGGACGACGCAATCAGTGCAGTCCTGGTGCGAGAAGAAAAACGTTATCAGCTACCCGTCTATTTCATAAGCCGAGCCCTAAAAGGGCCGGAGATGAGGTATCAACCTCTGGAAAAGGTCGCACTTGCATTGGTAAATGCAGCAAGGAGACTTCGACCGTACTTCCACGCACATCCAATACAAGTAGTGACCGACCTCCCACTTCGGCAAGTGCTTACAAAACCAGAAGCGTCCGGATGAATCGCTAAATGGGTTGTAGAACTCGGCGAGCACGCGATTTCCTTTGTACCTCGCCAAGCCATTAAAGGGCAAGCCTTGGCCAATTTCCCAGTAGAAGTCAAGTTCACGGACGCGCAGCAGTCCGCCGAACCTACTGAGGATAAATCAAAGGCCGAAGCACCGAAGCCACCGCCGCAAGACTGTTGGAAGGTCTACGTGGATGGGGCATCAGGCAACAAAGGAAGCGGAGCCGGGCTCTTACTCATCAGCCCGGAAGGAAAGGAGACCACCTATGCACTCCGGTTCAACTTCCCGACCACAAATAACAAAGTGGAGTACGAAGCTATAATCGCTGGACTTCGTCTAGCCCAAGCTCTCCAAGTACAAGCCATTCAAGTTCACAGCGATTCTCAAGTCGTAGTGAGCCATATGCTAGGCAAGTACGAGGCCAAGGGTGAACGAATGAAAAAATACCTCCATACGGCCAAATGCCTACAACAAAGCTTCTCATACTTCGAGTTGGTACGGATCCCAAGAGGAGATAATGGCCGAGCTGACGCACTAAGCAAGCTCGCGTCGTCTTCAATGACCTCTCTGGTGGAAGAAGTACAGCTCCAAAGTATTGATGAAGCCGAAGTTAATGTAGTAACCAAAGATGGACCGAACCGGATGACTCCACTTCGTAACTACGTAGGAAAAGGCGAACTCCCAACCGATAAGGTCGAGGCTAGGAAGCTCCTGGCTAAATCCACCAAGTACGTCCTGGAACAGGGAGTGTTGTATAGAAAATCCTACCTCCAACCTCTCCTAAGATGTGTGGGGCCGAACCAAGCGAACTACGCACTGCGCGAAGTCCATGAAGGCTCCTGTGGCAGTCACATCGGAGCCCGCGCCCTGTCCAAAAAGATCATGAGGTGGGGGTACTATTGGCCCACCATATTCCAAGACGCTATCGACCTCGTCAAATAGTGTCCGAAGTGCAAAATCCATGCGACGGTTCCGAGGTTGCCACAGACCGAACTGGCCAGCATGCAAAGCCCTTGGCCGTTCACGCAGTGGGGGATAGACATCGTCAGCCCGTTCGAAAAAGCTCCCGGCCAACTACAGTTTCTCATTGTAGCCATCGACTACTTTACGAAGTGGGTTGAAGCCGAACCACTAGCACGGATCACAAGTAAAAAAGCCCTAAACTTCGTTTGGAAGAACATAGTTACTCAGATAACGGAACCCAGTTCACAGACAGGACGTTCAGAGAATGGTGTGACAAACTCCACATCCAACAAAAGTTCACCTCGGTAGCCTATCCTCAAGCGAATGGTTAAACCGAGGTTACGAACCGAATGATAGTCAAAGGGTTAAAAACCCGACTCGATAAGGCCAAAGGAGATTGGGCAGCGAACTTACCCCAAGTCCTGTGGTCGTACCGAACCACCCCCCGGACATCACACGGTGAAACACCATATAGCTTGGTGTATGGAACCGAAGCGGTGATCCCGGTAGAGATCGGTTTGCCGAGCCCCCGAACGCTTAACTTCGCAGCCCAAGACAACAAAGAGAGACTTCGAACTAACTTGGATTTGCTAGAAGAAAGACGGTAACAAGCCTACATACAAGAAGCTCGATACAAACAGCAAGTAGCTCGGTATTATAATAACCGGGTGAAGCATCAACAGTTCCAAGTAGGCGACTTTGTACTTCGGAATAACGAGGTCAGTAAGGCGGAGAAGCTCGGCAAATTTGAAGCCACCTGGGAAGGACCATACCGAGTTCAAGAAGTCCTCAGAAAAGGGTCATACAAGCACGCCCACTTATCCGGTGAGCCCATACCCCGTACATAGCACATTACTCACTTAAAGAGATACTTTGTATAAACGGAGAATAATGTTCAAGATCATTTAGGTTGTAGGAGTCGGGTCGTCTCGTTAAGTTTTGTCTTATTTTAACTTCATTCAATTAAATTTTAATTTTTCATTTACTTGCTTAAATCTTTTGCATACATTTTGCACGTCTCTCTCTCGTTTATGTTGAGTATCTCGATTTTAAAATCCTGACGAGGATAACATAAATAAACTCCGCTTCGGAGTAACACCTAAACGCGCGTAAGGGGACCACCCCTATCGATAAATTCGACAAATAAGGAACCTAAAAGCCTTAACTTCGTCTTCAGACGAAGTGGCTAACTGAAAGCCTCAACTTCGTCTTCAGACGAAGTGGCTAACTGAAGCCTAAACTTCATCACCCGACGAAGTGGCTACATGAAAGCCTTAACTTCGTCTTCGGACGAAGGGGCTACCTGAAAGCCTAAACTTCGTCACCCGACGAAGTGGCTATATGAAAGCTGCCTTCATTTAAAATAAGGGAATCTACCTTAGTTAAAGATGAGGATGAAAAGCTTAAATACAAGTGCAAAGATTTTCGTTTTATTTGAATGGAAAAAAATGTACAATTATTACATTAAGAAGACGAGGAACCCGGAGGTTTTGGCTGACTAAAGCTGAACCAATCTCTACCAAAATCCCTGCTAGAATTAAAGTTCAAGATGTCGTCTACACTAAGCCTGCCTCTACCTCGTCCAGGAGCCGAACTTCGACCTCTACCTCAAACACTTTGGCTCGCTCAACCCCGACCTCGTCCAGATGCCAACCGCCGCTCTTGACTGTAAAATTCTCGAGAATGGCGTGTGACAATCCTAGGATCGGGGTCGACAGACCTCGAAGATTCCCCTTCCAAGAATTCTCTGGAAGTACGGTCAAGCAACCTCGGATCCGAACCAGGGGTAACCGAAGTCAAAAACTCAGCCTCTGACAACAAACGTCGCTTCAACTTCGGAAAGCGATCAAGGACTGTCTCGTAGATGTTTGCCACATGAATGAGTTCTTTAAATTCATTCTGAACCTGCCAGGAATCCTTCCCATATTGGTCCCTATAGCTTCGACACCGAGCCTGAAGTTCCTTGACTTTACTATAGGTCTCAGAAATGGTGGATCCTCCAGCTCGGTGAATAATAGCCTCATACTCTGTATGCTCCATGACAATCTCCTTGCAAGTTTTGATGTCGTCCAAAGCTTGCTAGTACTTGTCATCGAGCTCCAGATACTTCGCATGCACTCATCAAGCTTTTCCTGAGCAGTTCAAAGCTTCACTTCAGCCTCGACCTCGATGTTATCAGCTTGCTTCTTCCAGTTCGAAGCATGGAGCTCGGCTACTTCTACAGCTCGGCGAAGCTCGGAAATTTCCTTCACGAAGTGAGAAGCATCGAAAAAATCGGGAGCAGACTATAGAGAATAAATACAAGCAAGTTTCAACAAAAAGCCTTTTTATTTATAGCTGAACAAGGCAAATGAAACGCCACCCTAATGGTGACGAAGTACAAGGCTACAAAAAAAAAAAAAACAAAGAGAAAGAGGGAAAGAAGCCAAAAAATCGTGAAAAGCGTCAGTTGACTCCATCACGATTTTCTCCTTCTAGGCCGACCTCTGATTCGGCTTCGGGCTCCTTTGGGTCATTGCGGGCTGGCTCCTCAGTGGTCCCCTCCTCAACCGGCATCTTCAACAGATCGGCAATGACCATCTCCAGGAGTTGTACCTGTCAACGGGACATCGCCGAATGGCATCTTCGTTGAGCGGACTCCTCTGTGCAGAGAGCTGTTCGACAACCGGAATTGAGGAGGTGTACTCCAAAAGCACCTCGGTGAAGTCACGCAGTGTCTCCTCCTCCGTCATGGTAGCATACCCGTACTTGGTTTTGTCCAAATCCGGGATGTCCTTGGCGATATCGTCAATCACCGCTGAGACAACCGGGGTGCTCATGGCACTCACCAGCTGAACCACCATCCGAGAGAAGTGCGTAGACCGGAAGATTCATTCCACCAAAGCGCGGAACACACCTCCCTGCCCAGCACCACTCCGGCAACTTGGGTCCTCAGCCGACCCACTTCTGCCTCTAGCTCGGCAGCCCTCTTCTTCGCCTCTTCGGCGACAGCCGAAGCTGCCGCCTCCCTCTCCGTTGCTGCCTGTGCCGCGGCCTCGGCGACAGAGATCTTAGCCATTAGCCGATCCTCCACCGCCGCGACCTCGGCAGTCTTTCTCTGGAACTTGGCAACTCCACTTGTGATAAAGTTCGCCAAGCCTCGCAACCCGTCCAAAGACACCTCGGCTTCCTAAAAACCAAAACCAAAGGAGGGAAAATTTTATTAGAGAATACCATCAAAATATACAAGTACTTCCAGTTTTACACTTACCTCGGGGAATGACATCTCCCGTGCATGTCCTTGGCCCGAGGTCGGGCCACTCTTGACGATCGTCACTTCGTCATCCAACAAAAGTAACGTTCGTCGAGGTCGTTGATCCACCAACGACAATAGAGGGGAGCTTAGGACGGGAGCGTCCAGTTGCGAGCTCACAGACACCGACCTCCCTAGGTCGGTTGTCCTTTCCGACGACGTCGCCGAAGTCGCCTTCTCCACCACGGAAGCCGATGGCTTCTGCCTCTTCCTCTTGTTCTTATTCTGGAGAGCGGCCTGGATAGCTTGAGCGTCCACTAAAAAAAAAAAAAAACGTCAGTCAACACCAACCGAATGCCGAACACAGAGTAGTAAAGCAGGGCCTCACCCAAGTCCGTAGTGGATACGAAATTATATGTGCTTAGCCCATACCTTGCGAGATCGGCCTCCGAATAGTCTCTCTCAGTGAGGCCGACGCTCATCAAGTCCGTCTCGAGCTCACCGAAGGGTTTCCTAGTGTCTCGAGACGAGAACTTATCCTTGGTCCAAGGATACAACGGCACGCCTTCAGTCCGGCAGAAGAAAAATTTCTTCTACCAGTTCGGCACCTTGGTGGGCATCCCTAACTTAAACCTATTAATAGGGGAAAGGTATGCCCACCACATTGGACCAAGCTTAGGTCTAAAAAACCTAAGAAACGAATCTACAGTAGGCGTACCACCACGGCGGCTGACCTTGTAACAAAACCCTACGACCTGCTTGATGGAGGGAGGTGCCAACTGGCCTAACGCCAGTTGCAATTCCTCTAGGATTCAAAGGAAACCGTAGCCCGAAATGAAGATAGTCTTCATATACGGTAAAAAATCCTATGGGAGGAGAACTACCCCTATCGACATCACGAGGTAGAAGCAGTTCGATTGACTCAGGAAATAAGAAACGACGAGTCAAATCATGCATATGAGAGATAGACATGGTGGACGCACATGCAAGAGAAGTGTTGGACCCGACCAACGGTGGGAATTTGATTTCTCGAAACGTCGGCGGGACTAACGCGCGAGTATGTACATTTAACCAAACCTTCGCCGGAAATCTCCTAAACGGCGAAGGCAAAATCTCTATGTTCGCACTATCAGTACCTACTAGGGGAGAAGAAGAAGAATCCATTATAAGGGAAGTACTTACTTGTCACAGCTTTTTCCGACTACAGATCACCGGGAAATAGACTGAACGGAGGCGGCGGTTGCAGAATTTTGGTCTAGGGTTTTCTCTCTTGCTTACAATTGGAAATTGATTGAGGGGGAAAATATTTTCTAGCGTACATTGGAAGCTTTTATAAGCAAAGGCACGCCTTTTCAAATCCCGCCTCTCCACCTGCTCCAACAAAAAAGCGACGCATGTCCTACTAACCCTGACACCAGCAGTCGCGCCCTTCACATCATGACTATTCAAACCCGACTTTGTTTGACGATGCGGTACGCACTTCGACTTCGTTGAAATCTTAATTTCGACGGGGCAATGCAATTCAAGCTTGACCTTGTCCAAACGGGCGGTACGTATTTCGACTTCATCGAAATCTTAATTTTGACGGGGCAATGCAATTCAGGCATGACCTCGTCTAAATGAGGCGGTACGCATTTCGATTTCGTCGCAATCTCAATTTCGACGGGGCAATGCAATTCAAGTTCGACCTCGTCCAAATGAGGCGGTATGCATTTGACCTCGTCCAAACGAGGCGGTCTGCACTTCACCTACGTCCCAGCAATCCCTCATGTCCTCGCTTCTATACTTTTGGGGGGGGGATGTGATAGGATATAGCCCAGCTACTAGGCCCAAGCACCGGCCTAATATAATTGGACCTCGGCAAATGAGCTCGGCCTAGATGAGCTCGGCCCAGAAGACACTTCGGCCCAATCCAGCAGCGCAGCCCAAGAGTATAGAAGCTCGGCCGACCCACGATCTCTAACCCACGACTGCTGATGTGGCACCCCACGACCTCGGCTGTAACTGCCACGACCTCGGCAGTAACTGCTGCTGGGCGCCTATAAATAGTGATGCTAGGATAGATTGAAGACACATTCTGTAAACTCGAGAGTATTAATATAAACTCCCTTCTCTGTTGATGTAGATCTAACCAAAAGATCGAACCACGTAAACTCTTGTGTTCTTATTTTTCTGCAAATCTTACCATCACACAAACACTCTAAAATCCACGATCGATCAGGCTGATTTTGTGAAACAGATTCATGAGAAGGCGAGAATGAACATTGAAAGGCGAACAGAGCAGTACGCCAAGCAAGCAAACAAGGGACGTCGCAAGGTGGTGTTTGAACCCGGTGATTGGGTATGGCTGCATATGCGCAAGGAAAGGTTTCCGTTGCAAAGGCGTTAGAAGTTGCTACCTCGAGGCGATGGACCTTTTCAAGTGTTGGAGCGCATCAATAACAATGCCTACAAATTGGACTTGCCCGGTGAGTATAATGTTAGTGCTACATTTAATGTTACTGATTTAAGTCCTTTTGATATAGGTGATGACTTGGATTTGAGGACAAATCCTCTTCAAGAGGAGGGGAATGATGGAGTCCAAGGATCGTTTATTCAAGATCCTGTTCGAGTTCCATGTGGGCCGGTGACAAGAGCTCGAGCTAAGAAGTTCAAGGAAGCTTTGCAAGGATTGGTTCAAGAAGTTTGGGCTCAAGAGTTGATGAAGAAGCCCATTGGAGATGGCGGATCAAGCAGCCCGCGAGTCGTTAATCTTATCAAGTGTGATCGGGCTGAAGATTAAAGACTTAGTTATTATTTTCGTGACTTTATTTTGCAGCCCACGTTTTGTGCCTTAAAAGGCTTTATTTTTTTTGGGCTTTATTATGTTATTTGATGGGTTTGACCCATAGTTTGACTATACTTAAGTTATTTCATAGTTAGGCTAGGTTTAGATAGGTTTTTGAGCACTATATATATGGCCCTTATGTCATGGCCGAAAATCAACATTGATCATTAATAATATTGTGAGTTTTATTCTCTCTTGAGAGTTCTTCGAATTCCTCTTGATTTTTCCAAGACAAATTCTTTATCCGGTGAATCAACGAGTTCATCATCCCTCGTTGTGTGTCATTCAACGTTCCCGTGTGGCTCGGCGACCGTCTCTTTAGGATATAGAGGTTTCGGCTTATCTATATTACTTAGGGGGTTTAGTTCGTAGACGTATTGGGATTTCCATCAGTTCGACTCAGTCTTCCGCGTGCGTAAGTTATACGGATCTGCGAAGGTTCGTATCAGACAATGAATTATTGAGTTTCTTAAATTGAGCTGCGGTGCGGAAGATGGTGGTGTGTGTTGGAAAAACTCTTAGAGAAAATTCTTTTGACTTATACTAACAGTTCAAGAAATACGAGCAAGATGATATGCTAGTTAGTATGACAGTTCGTAATAAACAGATTATATAGAGAAGCTTAAGTGAGACTTAGAGAGAAAGATTGACACGCAGGTTTAGCGTGGTTCGGAGATAACCCTCCTACATCCACGTCAGATCTATCCGGATCTAAAATCCCTTACTGTTGGATTACCTTTCTCTCTTCTTTAAACTGGTGAGCGCCAGTCCTAATCTCTATCACACTTGACAAAGACTAGGCACGAGTTATGGGTCGTGACCCTTACAAACTTCCTTACAACTGAACTTACTACACACTGCTTCCTGTTGCAGACCTTTCAGAATCACAACAATGGAAGACTAAATAACTCTTCTATCTACTAGAAATATATCTGAACAGCGTGTGTAGAGAGAGTTTGAGTGAGCTACTAGACAGTAGTAATTGTCTAGAACTCAGAATCCAGAATACGAAATCTCTTTATCAACACTTGGGAAACTCGTTTGATTTCGAGAGTTAATTGTATATGAGCTTGAGAGATTTCTGCAGAGGTTTGGCTTGAATGCTTGAATTTATGTTCTTGATTTCCCGTCTCTGATTTTGGATTGGAAGAGAGTATTTATAGGCTTGGATGAATAGAGTTATTGCAATGTGTCAGGTCCGTACACTGACGCCTGTACTTTCTTCCCGTTGAGGCAGATCATGTTGCATCCAAGAATGCATGAACCAGATCAGGTCAACCTATGTAGGCAGGTTGATATTGCCTCTGTAAACTGGAGTCTTCAGTGATCTTCCTTCAGTCTTCGAGTCTTGAGCTCTTTAAGGATAGATGACTAAGACCTATAACTAAACCTATAGCTATCAGATTGACTAAGATGAGTTAGATCGTACTTCCGATCTAACTCGTACAAGTGGTCGATCTGATCTATGAACTTAAGCTTTGAACTTGTATAAAACTGTTTAATATTGGTTTCGGTAAACATCATGAAAACTGACAAACCGAGTCGGGTTCCCAACAAAGTCCTCCATGCAAGCTCTGCAATTTCGGTGATGATCTAAGTGTTCGAATAACTCATTTCCTTAAGGTATAATCTTCACTCCCTTGATAATATGAGTCTAGATCTATGTTGTAGGTGATGATATGAGCATGATAATAGGTGATATATATTCGGCTTTCATGATCAAAGTGGATGAATCACTTAAACTCTTACATATTTGCAAACTCCTTCATGATTCGAACTTATCGATGTAAAATTCGTGAAAATCAATCGGTAGAATTTTTGATCTCTCTAAGGCCGAGCTTCTATCCCTTTTAGATCATGATGTTATTGAGTTGATCTTGATGATTTAGGTCTTGTTTCATCGATCTAGAGCTCGTAGGGTGATGTTTGTTGTCAAGAAATTCAAAGATGAACTTTGTTAAATTTTTCAGATTTTACCCCTGAACTTGCGAACTTGATTCCGTGAAAACCATTGATTTTTTGAGATTGATTCTTTCTCCAAGTTAAAGTAAGTTGTCCCAGATTTCTATACATAGCTCACACGCCCCAATCCGTGATCATATGAGCCCGTAGTGATCTCTTGAAGTTGACATGTCAATTCGTGAAATTCTGGAAAACATATTCGGCATTGATTTTATATTCTCGATTTCAACCATTTCCCTTGCTTATCTCAACATGCATGTGAGACAAGAAAACAATATACACATTTCCAGGTTCAGTTTGATAGCTAGAACGCTTTGAGATGTTAAGTTTTGAGTGAGATATAGCCTTCCAAAGTTGAAGTCCCAAATCTGTCCAACTCCAGTTTTCAGAGCTTAAGTTCTTTAAAGAAGCATTCATTTCTTAAAATCCCTACGTGCATAAATTCTAAAATTTAAACATGCTCAATTATCAAATTATGCCCTGTTTCATTTAGCCAATTGTTAGACACAATTATTTTTCCAAAGTGTCGCAGAGCTGACTTCATTGTTTGAACTGAGCCAAAGATTGAGTTGTAACTCCTGATCTATTCACTTCTAGCCTCTGGAATTGATATCATATGAAAGATGATCTCCTTAGCTATCTATCCATATGTCTTACACCTCCTTCGATGATCAAATGCTCAAGTTATAGATAATTCTTTGAAGTGTGGCATTTCAGCCAAAGCTCATTTCGAGTATTCCACTCACCTCTATTCATAAATCAATTTGTCCTTGTTCCAACCTTGGTTGTTGACTCTCAAGGTTCATTGATCTCTTATAATCACTCTCACATGCCATTAGTAAATGAAGTTAAGTAACTGAGGGTTAGATAAGATAAGATGTCATCAAGAGATTAAGTATAAGTATAAGGGTAAGCCCGAGTATAGTTATACATTAAGGGGTCAAGTATGCAAGTTAAATATTCATAAACTAGTAGTATTAATGTACTACGAATGAATAGGTTATTAGCACTCGGAGACAAGGCGGCAAGGAGAGCCGAATGATACATGATTGCTTGCTTGCTACTCCTAAACTGTGAGCTTTATTTTTGTATAAAGTTTTCAAAGCTCTTACGTTTTCAACCACACATTATGCATGACAATACATTTATGAAATGTTAGACTTGCCATTTTTTATGCATGCATTACCAGTCTACTTGCAGCAGAACGATCGGCCCTTCCGAATCAAGATGTCAGTGGGTGTGTACACGAGAACGGTAAGGTGCTAGAGAGGCCCGCCAACCTCTCGGCACAACTCTTTCCTTGTAGACTTGGTACTCATTCATATTGTTTGTCGCGATGATTAACACGTATTTTATGTGCATGTTGAGTGTTTTGGAATGTGTTTGAGTCTCAATTTATGTGCTTATATGTTAAAAATACTAGGGTTTCTTAACTCTTAGTACATTTTAGACTTTTCTCGTTTTTCTTGGTTTTTGATCCATTTTGGTAAGAATTGGAATAGTATTCATGTGGTTAAGGATCGAAGGCCGGAAACGAGGAAGAATTGAGCTCAATTAGGGTGAAATCTAGGTTTGAAATGTGGAATTTAAATCTTTAGAGTTAGGGTTTCACTAGTTTGATTTCAATTTTGTTTTCCTCATTTTCTCGAGTCTCTTCATGCTTTTTGCAGGGAAAATGGAGAACTCATTCGGGCTATTTGATCATTCCATGTCGAAGAGGGGTTCGTTGGGAGTCCATAGCAAAAAGCGGATCGAGAATCGGAGTTCGAACGAGGGAGAACGAGGCGAAACCGTAGGGATGCGCACAGAGAGGATCGCCGGCGGCCTGGCCAGACCGCCGGCCAGGTGGCTGGACTGCAGAGAAAATGGCGGCCTGAACGGCGGCCTGCCAGACCGCCGCCGTTCCTTCCCCCTTCACTTCTTGACCGAGTTAGCTCGTCTAACTCGGTCTCTAACTCGGTCCAACTCGACCCAAACTTGATTTTCTATGTATTTAATGCTAGAATTCACCCCATTTGTACATCTTTTACATATTTTTAATTCCCTAAGAACCCTAGAAACATTTCCCTCTTTCCTTTTTAGTATTTTGAAGATTGTTGAAGCTACATTGGTTGGATTTGCAATTGGAGACCATCTTCTTCTTCCTTATTGAATTCTCTTTCTTTTAAGCATGATTTCAATTACTTTTTATGGTTTATTTTCCTTAATCATGTCTAGCTAGTTCTCTTTGTGATTTCAATTATATGTAGATTAGGATTAAGTGATCGGGTTTAGGCTTTAATTGTGAATTTACCTTCTAATTTCATGTTCATTTCTCTTGGGGCTATGTTTTATTATGTAATTGTGATTGATCACCATAGTTGCATACCAAGTGTTTGATCTAATGCTTAGGAGACTTAGATTAGATGTTAGGATCAAGAGATTTGCATGCTAGAGTATAGTAGGGTTAAGGAACTCCATGAGCTATTGGGAGTTAATGAATTGCTTGATGTCTTAGTCGGAATTAGGCCTTTCATTAATCTACTTGTCTTCATTGCAATGAGAATTGAGTGAACCATAGTTAGGAGGTTTCCCACATGAAATTGGATTAAATTGGTTAATTCTAGTTAGAGTTCTAATCACCCATCACTTGAGCCTAATTGAAGTATAATTGGAATCACGTTTATTTTCTATCGATTTTATATCCTTTGCTCATTTGTTGCTTGTTTAGTTAAGTTTGAAGTTGATAATTACTTTTTGGTGTCATTAGTTAATCAAAAAACACAAAAACATGCTTGTTGGTAGCTTGAATAGTAGGTTTAATAGCTAGGTTACTACTTGAGACTTAAGCGTCCTTGCATTCCTTGTGGTTCGACTCGATTACTTAATCGATTATTATTGCTCTCTACCCTCACCCTAAAGTGAGGGGGACCAATTTTTGGCGCCGTTGCCGGGGACTGCATAGTTTAAGTTTCAATAGTTGATTTGGTTATTAAGTTACTAATTCAAGCATTTTTCTCTTTTGATTTTTGTTTTGTAGGTGTATGCACACAAGGTCTAAAGGAATACTCGTTCAACCTTTAATCTTGAACTTTGAAAGAAGACATAGAAGACGGAATTCTATTGAAGAATAAGACATGGCCCACAATTAAGATTATGAGGCTCTTAGGAAGGAACTTGAAGATATGAGAGCTTGGAGAGATGAGCAAGAAAGAAGGGCAAATGAGGCTCCACCACCTCTTCTCAACCATATGTTCCAACCTCCAACGGAACAATTCCAAGGAGGAGAGTGGGGACGATCAATGCCAACAATTTTGAGCTCAAATCCGGACTTATTCAAATGGTGAAGAGTGAACAATTTGATGGAAGTCCCACGGAGGATCCAAATGCCCATCTTAGCATGTTTCTTGATATGTGTGATACGGTCAAGCTAAATGGAGTGCCAAGTGATGTTACTCGTATGCGGATGTTTGGGTTTTCTCTACGGGATCGGGCCAAGGATTGGTACAAGGGATTGAACAAAGCCAACATTCATACATGGGATGACATGTGCAAGGCCTTTCTTTCCAAATACTTTCCATCATCTAAAGCTCAAAAGCTCATCTCCGACATCTCACACTTCTCTCAACAAGGTGACGAGACCTAGTTTGAGGCATGGGAAAGATATAGAGAGTTATTAAGGAAGTGCCCTCAACATGGTTTCAATGAGGGACAACAAATCACCACATTCTATAGTGGCCTAACACCTCACACGAGAAGCATAGTGGATGCTACTTCCGGAGGATGCCTTGTGAATAGAAATGCAAAGGAAGCTCTAAGGATTCTTGAGGAAATGACTTCTAACAGTTATTAATGGCCTATGGAGAGGGCTCCATCAAGAAGAGTTGCTTCTATTGATGATGAGAAGTATGATGCTATAGCAATGGAAGTTGCTAATATGAAGAAGCAATATGAAGAAGAGAGGAAAGCTCAATCTCAAGCTCAAGTTCAAAGTGTTCATCAATATCAAGAGAACTTGGAGCTGAGTGGAAGTGAAGATTTGAATTTTGTTAACCAAAGGCAATATGAAAATTTCAACAAAGGAGGTTTCCAAGGTCAACAAGGAGGATTTCAAGGAAGGCCACAAGGATGAAATTCTTATGGGTATCAAGGAGGTTATCAATCATACAATCCCAACAATCGACCTCATCCTAACCTCTCTTATGGTAATCCTAACAATGCTCAATTGCCACCTCCCGGCTTTTCGGTATCTCAAGGAGCTATTGAGGAGCCAAAGAAGAATTCTCCATCAATGGAGCAAATGATGCAACAAATGTTGGCAAATCAAGCTCAAATGTCTTCTCAACAAAGAAATTTCATCACACAAACAGGGCAAAAGGTGAGTGCCTTGGAGAATTCACTTACATCTTTAACAAAGCAAGTGAAGATGATGGAGGGTCAAATAAGTCAAATGGCTAACCAAGCCACCACTCAACGCACACCGGGAAAGTTTCCAAGCAACACGGAGATGAATCCTAAAGGGTGTAATGCTATCACTTTGAGGAGTGGAAGGGCTTATGAGAATGAAGCTATATCCAAGAGTAAAGAAGATGAAGTTCTTGTTGAAGACATACCCTATGAAGAGTCTCCAACTATTGATGAAGAATCAAGGAAAGAAGTTCAAGGAGAAGCTCCTAAGGCAGTGCTAGTAGAGACTCCTCTTCCTACCAAGGATGTTATTACAAAGGCTCCATTCCCTCATCGTTTAGCCAAGCCTAAGGTTGATGAGAAGTTGATGAGATTCTTGGATATATTCAATAAGGTACAAATCAACATTCCTTTGCTTGATGCACTTCGTGATATGCCCGGCTATGTGAAGTTTTTGAAGGATGCCGTGGCTAAAAAGAGGAAGTTTAGTTCATTTGAAAAAATTAGCCTCACGGAGGAAGTTAGTGCGGTAATTCAAAGAAAATTGTCTTTGAAGAAGAAGGATCCCGAAGCTTCACAATAGCATGTGTGATTGGAGGGAAAAAGTTTGGAAATGTCTTATGTGATCTAGGAACTAGTATCAATTTGATGCCATTGTCTATCTTTAAGAGGTTGGATATTGGAGAGATCAAACCTACATCTATTTGTCTTCAAATGGCCGATCGTTCTATATCATATGCTCAAGGAATTGTTGAAGATGTTTTGGTAAAAGTGGAGGGATTCATATTTCCCGTAGATTTCGTTGTTTTGGATATGCCGGAAGATGAGAGGATGCCTCTCATTCTTGGGCGTCCTTTCCTAGCAACCGGAAGAGCTCTTATTGATGTACAAGACGGAAATCTCACTTTTAGAGTGAATGGAGAGACCCTCACTCTTTCAATCTTCGATGCAATGAAGCGAGGAGATGACTCAACTTATGAGGAGTGCAATGCAATTACCACTTTGCCTACATCTATGGCAAAAGACCTCACGGAGGAAATCATCTCCAATTCTTTCTATTCCTATTCCGATTTAGATGATGCTTGTGATGACTTATTGGAGTCCATTGCTTATTTGGAAGCAAATCAAGGATCATTGAAGGATGAGGTTCATTACCTTGACATCAACCAACCAGGGGAGAGTGGGAGTTCAACTAAGGAGGAATCTTCTTCAAGTGCCTCTCAAGAATTGAAACCTCTTCCCGATCATCTAAGGTATGCCTTTCTTGGTGATAATGACTCTTTTCCCGTTATAGTGTCACAACACTTGTCAGAGTCCGAATTGGACAAGTTGTTGAGAGTCCTTAGGGAGTTTAAAGATGTTATTGGTTGGTCTATTGATGATATCAATGGTATTTTTCCATCTATATGCATGCATCGTATTTTATTGGAAGATGATTGTCGTCCCAAGGTTCAACCTCAAAGGAGGTTGAATCCGGTTTTGCAAGAGGTGGTGAGAAAAGAGGTGTTGAAGTTATTAGATGCGTGAATGATCTTCGCTATTTCAGATAGTGAATGGGTGAGTCCTACCCAAGTGGTTCCGAAGAAAGGAGGGATGACTGTGGTCAAGAATGAGAAGGAAGGCTACAAGAGTTGCCACCGGATATAGAGTTTGCATTGATTATAGGGCTCTAAATGCGGCAACAAGGAAATATCACTTCCCTTTGCTCTTTATTGATCAAATGTTGGATCGTTTGGCGGGTTATGAGTACTATTGTTTTCTTGACGGGTATTCCGGATACAATCAAATTGCCATAGCCCCGGAGGATCAACACAAGACGGCCTTTACATGCCCCTATGGAGTATTTGCCTATAGGAGGATGCCTTTCGGGTTGTGTAATGCTCCGGCCACGTTCCAAAGGTGCATGATGTCTATATTTGGAGGGTTGATTGAAAATATTATGGAGATATTCATGGATGACTTCTCGGTTTTTGGGAGGAGCTTTGATTCTTGTTTGGATAACCTCACAAAAGTGTTGCAAAGATGTAAGGACACTTCTCTTGTCTTGAATTGGGAGAAGTGCCACTTTATGGTTCGAGATGGAATTGTGCTTGGACATAAGGTCTCTAAAGATGGTTTGGAAGTTGATAGAGCCAAAATTGTCGCCATAGAGAAGCTTCCGCCTCCAACAAATGTGAAATCAATCCGAAGCTTCCTTGGTCACGCGGGGTTCTATAGAAGATTCATTGAAGGTTTTTCAAAAATTACCAAGCCACTTTACAATCTCTTGCAAAAAGATGTGAAGTTTGTCTTTGATGAAGAATGTTTGAAAGCCTTTGAGACATTGAAGAAATCCCTCATCTCTACTCCTATTCTCATCAAGCCTAATGGAGTGAATCTTTCATTCTAAAGTGTGATGCAAGTGACTATGCTTTAGGAGTGGTCTTGGGGCAAATGAAAGATAAGGTGTTTCGAGTCATTCATTATGCTAGTAGAACATTGGATGGTGCTCAAAAGAACTACACAACAACTGAGAGGGAATTTTTAGCCATTGTCTTTGCATTTGACAAATTCCGGTCATATCTTGTTGGGAATCACACTATTGTCTATTCGGATCATATAGCTATACGACATCTCATGGCAAAGAAGGATGCAAAGCCTCGTTTGATTCGTTGGATCCTCCTTCTTCAAGAATTCGACATGGAGATTCGTGATAGAAGAGGGGTAGATAATGTGCTAGCCGATCATTTGTCAAGGCTTGAAAAGCCGGTTGAAGGTGAAGATTTGAGATTGAGTATCAATGAATGTTTCCCGGATGAGAAGATTATGGTCTTGAAGTGTAAAGATTCTTGGTTTGCCGACTTTGCCAATTACCTTGTGCTTCGAGAATTGCCACCAAATCTCTCGGATTATCAAAAGGCCAAGTTCCTTAGAGATGTGAGGTTCTATTATTGGCAAGATCCGTATCTATGGAGGAGGTGTGCCGATGGAATTATTCGTAGATGTGCTATGGACAATGAATGGCTCAAGATTATTGGAGATTGTCATGAGGGACCGAATGGGGGTCATTTTGGGGCTAATCGTACTGCTTGGAAGGTTTTTCAAAGCGGATTCTATTGGCCTTCGATTTTTAAGGATTGCCAAACTTTTGTGAAGAGTTGTGATAGATGTCAAAGAATGGGGAATATCACAAGGAAAGATGAGATGCCTCAAAACATTATGATTGAGGTTGAGTTGTTTGATGTTTGGGAGATAGACTTTATGGGACCATTCCCTAATTCTTGTGGTTTTTCCTACATTCTTCTTGCTATTGAGTATGTTTCAAGATGGGTTGAAGCAATTCCTACTTCGACTAGTGATTCCAAGGTTGTGATCAAGTTTTTGAAGAAGAACATCTTGACTCGGTTTGGAACTCCTAGGGCTTTGCTTAGTGATGGGGGGTCTCACTTCAATAACAAATGGTTGGGAAGTGTTCTCGCTAAGTATGGAGTGAAGCACAAGATTACATCTCCATACCATCCTCAAGCCAATGGTCAAGCCGAGCTTGCAAACCGGGAAATCAAGCAAATTTTGGAGAAGACAATCACTACTCGGAAGGATTGGGCGAAGAAACTCGATGATGCTTTGTGGGCCTATCGAACCGCCTACAAAACCCTCATTGGTATGTCTCCATATCAACTTGTCTTTGGAAAGTCTTGTCACTTGCCTTTGGAGATTGAGCATAAGGTATTTTGGGCTATGAAGAGAATTAATCTTGAGTTTAAGGAGGCCGGAGTGAACAAAGCGCTAGTTGAGAGGCACCTCAACACGTATCCTTTTCTTTTTCATTTTTTTTGTGAGTGTTTATTTCATTTTTCGATTTTTGAGTTTTTTGCAATTTTTGTTCCAATTTTTAGAAAAACCATAAAAAATAGAAAATGTTGAAAAAGAAAGTTGAAAAATGCTTAGGGAGAATAAAGGGGAAGTTGAGAAGGGCCCGGTGCTACGAAAAAGGTCGAGAAACGCGTCGAAAGAAGGTCGGGAACCGGGCAAGAAGGGGCGCCGGCGGCCTGCCAGACCGCCGGCCAGGTAGCTAAATGGCAGAGGAAACGGCGGTTTACACGGCGGCCTGATCGGCGGCCTACCAGACCGCCGGCCAGACCGCCGCCGGTCCTCCCTCCCCCCTATTTTCTATTTTTGATTTTTTCACTCCCTTTTCTTCATTTTATGTTTTTCAAACCCTTTTTCAAGCATGAACATCACTTTCTCTCACTAAAACATTTGAAATTTCATGTTCTAATTACTCTCAAATCACTTTGAATCTTGTCAAGTCCTTCCATAGTCTCATTACCCATCCCATAAGCTACATTTTAAGCCCTAGAACTCACTTTTTCATTCACCCTAACCTAAAAAATGAAAATCTAAGGTTCTTGTTCAAAGTTGTGAAGTTCTTCAAGTTTCCCCAAGAAAATGAGGTAAGATGTTCTACACCTTTGCTTTTATGGGATTTCTACACTCATTCTATGAATTGGTATGCATTTTGCCCATCATTTGTGATAGTTTGAATATAATTCCTAGCTTAGGTTTTTATTGAATTTTTGGGAGAAATTTTTGAATTTTTGAATTTTTGAATTTTGGGAATGAGCATGAATTGAATGGCATTAATTCTTGCATTTATGAATTGTGCTATATCTTTTTGATTTGAATATTCATAGAAATTTGTACTTCTTTCTACTTGAGCATTCATGACTAGGATTGAAGGAATTTGTATGAATTTTTGGAGAACATTGTAGGCATTCACATTCTTGATACTTGTTTAATTCAAGGGAATCATGAGTTCATGAGAAAAGTTGCTTACAATATGAAAATTCTTGGTTTATCTTCTTGAAATTTATTTGGAATTTTTCATAATTTGTAGGAAGGAGTCTAGAGGAAAAGGAAAAGAAAAAGCAACAATAAGGATTTGATTGCTTCTCTTACAAACAAGAAGAGAAAGGATGCTTCCTCCTCGTCATTCCAACCAAGAAGGGATCCTACAACACCGGAAGCTCATGATATTCGATTGGAAACATATGAGGAAAGGGATAAATTCGCCACTCTTGTGAAAAAGGGCATTATTCCAACAAGGTTTCCTTCAAAAGAGGTTTTGGTGAAGATAGGGCTTTACGATAATGTAAAGTCTCTTTTTGATAATATTGGTTGGGGACGTATCCTTGATGATACTATTGAGGATAGACAAACTTATGAAAAAGATGTTCTTGAAGTTATGAGCACAGTGGAGGCCGAAAATATTTATCTCATGCAAGTGGTGAAAGGCATGAAATGAGCTTGGAGGAGATAGATGATATTTTTGGAGTACCACATGGGGGTGATGTGTTGATAGAGCAAGCTTTCGAGCACTATTCCATTTGGAACAAGCTTGTACCACTTCCCTGGAAGGTTTCAAGTCTGGATATTCAAAGTCAAATGAGGTGCGGAATCCGGTGTTAAGAATGGTGCTTAAAATCCTTGGCCACACAATTGTTGCAAGAAAGGAGAATACCTCGGTCCGGATCGATGATCTTTTCATTCTTCATGCTATGTTGACCAAGAGGAAGATAAGTTTTACACATCTCTTTATCCCTCAATTGTTGAAGCAAGCAAGAGTGAATTCCGGAAAGGTCAACATTGGAGGAATGCTTACTCCCATTGCCAAGTGGATCAAGGAAGATCTTGGTGGATACCCTCCATTGAAGGGAGCATATCTTATGGATTTCATGAAGTTAAGGTACTTGAGGTTTATCAACTCTATCACACCCCCATTCTATTTTCTTCAAGAGGATTGTGAGAAGTTCCCTCTCCCTAATGCCGCGAGTATATTGGTCACCAATTTTCATGAAAGAGAAAATTGGCAATTGAACTTGCCAATGCACAAGTTGATCATGGAGAATCATATCTTCAAGTATGGTGAAGAGGATGAGTACACTATTGGCAATGGAGGGGAAGAAGTGCATATGGATGAAGAGGACGAGGAAATGGAAGATTCGACAAGAGAAGAACAAATGTCAAGAGAAGAACAAATGTCAAGATACAATGAAAGATTTGGAACTCTTGAGACTATAATGGAAAGTATGGAACGGGGGGTTCAAATCTCTTGATGCACAAGTCACTGTGATGAGGCAAGAGGTGACTTCGATGAGAGTCACTCAACTTGATGAAGTGGAAAGGAGTAAGAAGATGGAAAAGCAAGTAACATCGATGATGGAGCTTTTGGAGAGCTTCCGATAGCATCAACTCAATCAAGGGGTGACTTGGCCCCATCCTCCACCATCATCATAGCTTGGAATGTTGTAAGTGTAATTTAAATCCATTATATATCTTTCCCTCCAAACTTATTTTAGAATTTATTTTCTAAAATAAGTTTGGGGGAGGGGGGTAGGATAATGAATTTAAATTACTTTAAATTTATGTCTTGCTATTTTTCCATGCTTTGTTTTCTTGCTTTACACTCTTGTCTTAGTTTCTTGGTCTTTTCCTCTCATGTTTGATGTTGTTTGGCTTTAAAATTGTGGTTTGAGGTATTTTTGTGGTTTGATGGTATCTATTTGATTGAGTTGTTTGCTTGGATTGTGAATGAGAATTTTAGGTTGTTGACATCGGGAAATGAATTTCTTTGATGATGAGTTTGAAGTTGTGGGATGTTTTGAAGGACTTTGTGTTATTTGTTGAGTGTGTTTGATGGTTTTTGAATTTGTGTGGAAGTTTGTGTTTTGTTTTGTGCAATTGGGGATGAATTAGGGTTAAATAATTACTCTTCATGAGTTTGTGGTCTTGAATGCGAAATTTTTAAGAAAGGAAAAATTTTAAGTGAATGAATGCATGCATGCTTGAGTGCGAAAGCACGTGTTGAATTGCTCAAGTGCATTAGAGTGAGATGCCTATGATTTATGCTAAAATGGTGACATTTTTGAAATTTCTCAAGTTTAAGTCAAGCATGATTAGAGTTATTTCACTTGAATGGCTTGGAAGGATTGAACTTAGGCACTTAGGCTCTAGACAAAAAACTTGAGAGGATTTTGAGCCTTAAACTATGCATTTTACATAGTGAATATCATTTCTTGAGAGCTTGATCTTGCATTGCATTTTCTTTACTAGAACTTGCCTTGATACTCTTGTTAGAAGTACTATATGTTTGCATGATTAGGAGATAATCTTAGGCCATCATTGCATAGCCCATTTTCCTTAAACACAAACCTATCTTTCATTACCATTGTTGTCCCATTTTAAGCCTTGAATAGAGCTTTTTCTTCTTGAACCGGATGATAGGGGGTGAAGGATGGTTAAGGGAACCTTGGTGAAAGTTGAAAATTCATAAAGAATGATGGGTGATGGTGAAGGGTCTAGATGATTGATATTGTAATGAAAGGACACTCCTATAAGCTCTAAGTTAGAAAAGGAAAGAATAAGAACAAAGTTCTTATCGAAAAAAAAAGAAAAAAAAAGAAGAAGAATAAGAGCATAAATGAGTGTTTCTTTAGAAAATTTTGAAAGAAGCTTATGGTTTCATTTGATAAAAAGGGGGTTGGATAAAAACAAGCATATAGCAGCAAAACCCTTCACATATCTCGACAAGAATAAATTTTTATATTTATATCGGTACGAATATTGTTCAAATCGTACTGATTACTGATGATTATCGGTACGAATATTGTTCAATTCGTACCGATTATCAAAAATGTAGTACGAATTCAGGAACAATAATAGCATTAAATCCACTCTAGAGAGAACAAGAAGATCAATATAGTTCAAGAGCAAGAAGAAATCAAGATAAGGGAGAACAAGAGCAAAACCATTTATTCATTACTTTTAGCATACATCAATCGAAATCCCAACACCAAAAAATTCCCACTTTATCAGACACCCAAATTGAATTCTCAACACTACATACATTCAAAAATGTAATAAAGAGATGTACATCAGGAAAAACTGAAAACGGTTCGTACCAAAACCACTACATAGGTACGAAATAATAACACGCGTACCCTGCAGACTGTAATGGTACGATCTTAAATACTACGAACCAAATCAAATCAAAACCATAGACGAAAATTCACAGAAACAAACAGCTATACACACATAGAGACACACACACATATACAAAGAATAAGAAGAAGAAGAAGAAGAAGAAGAAGAAGAAGAAGAAGAAGAAGAAGAAGAAGAAGAAGAAGAAGAAGAAGAAGGTCAAATCCTTAAAAAAAACACACAAATTCATTGACAAAAATAAGAAGCAAAAAATTAAGCAAACATCCCCATTGATTAAGCACAGTATGTTTATCCATATGAACAATAGATACAAACTTAAAATAAGTGGGAGAGAGTCAATGCAATATCCCCAAAATTGAAGATTTTATTTGAAGGGCACAAGTTGAAGATTCTGACTATTTCACTACCGACGCACGATACCTATCCTCCGCCATGGATGCACTAGAGTCGCCACCGCAGCCAGCGAGCTCTCCTCCGGCGAATTCTGTTGCCACGGACACGACGGACGACCAGCTCTCGAGCACCCCGCCTGTTTACGGCCTGGGAAGTGAAAATAGTGTTGAAAAATCACGCCCCTTGCCATTGCTGAATTTCTAGAGAGAGAGAGAGAGAGAGGGAGAGGAAGAAGAAAAGGGGGAGGAAGAGAGAGAGAGAGATATACGAGATCTAGGAAAAGAAATTGAGGGATTCTAATTTTTGATTTGGTTTTGAGGGAATTGAGAGTAATTTGGTACTAATTTGAAAAAGTGGGTAGAAAGGAGTGTAAATTAAAATGGTGGGTAGATTTAATGTTTTTTATGGGAAGTTGGGTAGATGACTATAATACCACATCTTCAAACATGTTTTCTTCATTCTCTGAATTGATAATTGCATTATCTTCATATATATATATATACTATATATATATTTTGATATTGATGTATAGACTAATTTTATGTTTTATGCGCAAAAACCAAAATTAAAATGTGTTAATCACCAATAATTATTAAATTATGTTTGTATATTTTTAAATTATTTCTTACAAAAGATGATAAAATAAAGACAAAACTTGTGTCAGCCGGAGGCACCGTGCGGCCGGGCCAAAGTATCAATCTTTATACAGAAAAATGTCAATCTATATAAATAAAAGTATCAATCTTTAACATAATTATTTTACGAATAAAATGACAATTTTTAAAAGTGTCAATCTTTATACAGAAAAGTGTCAATCTATATGAATAAAAGTGTCATTATTTTAGCCCGGCCGCACGGTGCCTCCGGCTGACCCAAGTGCGTCCCAAAAATAAAATGAATCTTTCCCGCCACACTCCTTAGAGAATTCCCCCCGCACGCTGCCGCATTTCATCACTCAAAAACCTCGCCGTTCCCGTCCCCTCCTTCACACACAAGCACCTCAAGTGCGTGAAAATGGTGGATTCTCCCTCCCAGTCCCTACCCACCCCATCAACGACAGCATCAATGAAACCTGATCCTAATTTAATTCCCAAATCCAAGCGCAGTTCGATGAACAAAATCCACATCGGCGGAGTTCCGGTGGAGTTCCCGTACCAGCCGTACGGCACTCAGCTATCGTTCATGAACCGAGTGATCTCTACGCTTGATCGGTCGCAGCGAGAGGGCCACTGCCACGCGCTGCTCGAGTCACCTACCGGTACGGGTAAGTCGCTGTCGCTGCTGTGCTCCGTCCTCGCATGGCAGCAGAATCAGAAATTGAAAAATGTTCTAGCGAATGTGACGCATTCGAGCTCTAGAGCTGACCCTCAGGCTGTCACGGACCCGATTAATCACGGAGGAGGTTTCATCCCCGAGACTCAGCCATCGGGTATGTTATTAAAGATACGAAAAGGATAAATATTTAGATTGCTGAGCATGATTTTTGACTGAGCTTTGCTTGCTATGGGGCGAACAGGCATATTGGTTGCGTTATTCCACTATTTTATTAGTTTTGATGTTAAAAACTCATGATATCTTCTATATCTATATTATATCTATCTAGGGAATCCAGCAATACCACTACCCTCTGCAGCTAGTGCCGAAAAGGAGAAGAAACGATTAGCCCCCGTTATCTTTTATGCATCGTGAGCTTCATTAACTTTAAATCTATGTTTGGTTCAACTTTTTTTGGGTATGGAAAGTGAAACAATTAATTGATTCCATTATTTTTTGTTTGGTTTGAGTAATATGTTATCCATTTCCCATTACTTGGGGTTAACCTAATCCACCAAATTGTTACCCTTCAAAAAGGGGAAACAAGGAGAAAGGGAATCCCCTTACAAGTGGCTCCTTTCTACTATTGAACCAAACACTCAATAAAAGTAACCATTATTATTACCATTCACTTACTTGAATTGATTCTATTCCCTTTCCATTATCCAATTTGAACCAAATAAGCACTAAATGTCTAGAGACTGTCGAGCAAAACTTAAGTATCAGAGTTTGCTATCTTTAATCAGGAGAACTCATTCTCAAATCAAGCAAGTGATTCGGGAGTACAAGAAAACATCATACAGGGTTCCCATGGCAGTCTTGGTAGGCTTACTACCTCTTTATGTGCTATCTTGGAATTATGCGCATTTCATAACTTTGTATCAATTGAGTTTTCTGTTTTCATATGCTAATTTGATTTATAGCTTAGAATTCTATGTTGATATTCCATCTAATCTAACATGCTTGTGCACTCCATAAATCTACATCCAGTCACTATCTTGCTAGAGTGTGGATGGTTTACAATGGTGTGTTACGTTGTGAAGTATTTTCAGATATAAGTTAGAAGGCACACTAAATGAAAAAAAATAATGGCAAAGTATCATATGATCTGTTGCCATTTGTACCCAAAGCTAGTAAGAATATGAAGAGGTTTATTGTGATTAACAACATATGTCAACTTGAGAAGTGTTGTAATGTGTATAGGAGAAAGATGAATCTTGTTTCTCCATTGAATGTTTCTTTAGCTGAAATCTATGTCTTAGGGCTTGCTTGTATTCTTTGAGCAGCCATGAAAAGTTCTGGAAGGAAGGGATGCAGACTAGGTGTCTTGAATATGACTATATGAGACATCAGAAATGCAAGGGTAATGATGTACGACATCATCAGCACGACGTACAGTTGAAAATAAACTAAAGAATCTAATGGAAGAGGATAGAAAAGAAACATAAGCAAATAAAGTTGATGTGTTGGCATGTGGAATTTCATATTTAATGATCTCAATTTTTGTTTTTTTTCTAGGATTATTGGATAAATGCTGCTTGTCTCACTGTAATACAGTGTCTTGTCTATATATTTATAAACTCTTACTCCATGGTGATTCAATCTATATTTCTATTTCACTTGTCAAAATATCATATAAATCCAAGTTTGAAATTACAAGCATTGTTCACCCAGTTGCTTTTGGGCTTAGTTATTGCTTAAACCTGTATGAGCCCCGGTGGAATTTTGATTTTTCCTCCACAGTTTATGAACTGAACAGAATTTGTTCTTAAATGCATGCTACTCGTTTTACATATTATTGATTATTCATTTTGTGTTCTTCCAGGGGTCTAGAAAACATTATTGTACCAATCCTAACTTACGCGGTGACGAGAAAGTTGATGAAAAATGGTCATTTCCTTTTCCTTAAAAATTGAGAGCATTTTTTCATCTCTTCTCTCTAACACCAGTTTAGAATTTCAGTAAGTTGCTTCTGAAGAATAGAAAAGATCCCTGCCCGGAATACAAGTATGTCAATTTTCTTTATGTGTGTTATTACCTGTTTTATTTTGGTGCATTTGCAATTTTAATTTCCTCAACAAACTCATTTCCTTTCAGAAACGTTCATAAAGTCAAAGGTCATCCCTCTCTTCAAAAAGGTGGTTGCCACGAGGTCCATGATATTGAAGACCTTGTCAAGATTGGGCAAGTAGTCAAAGGTACTATCGTTTTTAGTTTTTATGTCTTTGGGAAATTACTTGAATAAAGTGTCTAAAAGAGCTCTTCAATTTTCAGGCTGTTCATACTTTGCGGCACATTCTATGGCTGAAGATGCAGAACTGATCTTCTGCCCATATAATTATATCATCAATCCAATCATCCGAGAGGGACTGGAAGTTAATATGCGTGGAAGCATTATCATTTTAGATGAAGCACAGTATGTTGAATCTATTTATTGGTCCACAGTTGTCAACTATCTATAGCACACATTTGCTCAGAAATGAAATAATTGATGACTGCTGCTGTTCTTCATGAATCATACACGATACAATAATGTTTTGCTGGTAAAAATATTCCCTTTGCATTGGCTGTGAAGCTGTACATCTTGCAGACAAATTTGAATTGTAGTGATACTTTTCATGATTGAAAAACTTGAATGTGATAATAATATTTTGATCTATAGAATTTGACAGTTATATTAAAATTTATTAAGGCATTTTCTGCTCCTAATAAAATTTTAACTTCTTCAAACCGGTTCAGTAATATAGAAGACATAGCTCGTGATGGTGGTAGCATTGATCTTGATGAAGAATCTCTGCTCTGTAAGTTCTACACCAAAAACTTTATAAAACTTATCACCAGTTGTATTATCTCATATTGCTTTTGTGTTTCGGAAGATCTGCAGACAGAACTGGGTGAGCTGAACCTGACCGATGACATGACTTACGGGCCTTTGTTTGAGATGACACAGGTGGTGATAGTTATAAGATACTGGCAAGGCCTTCGTTTGTTCCCCAAACACCTTTCCCAGTGTATTTGAATTCTTTTATGTAATACATGCAGGACATCTTGAGTTGGGCTGATCGGAAAAAAAATACCTTGGTGAGGCATGATTCCCAGCGCCATTTCCGTTGGTTAGTATTGCTATCAGTTTTAAGGATGCTATTTTTTTATTTCATTAGT
Source organism: Mentha longifolia (assembly GCA_001642375.2). Classification (NCBI taxonomy): domain Eukaryota; kingdom Viridiplantae; phylum Streptophyta; class Magnoliopsida; order Lamiales; family Lamiaceae; genus Mentha; species Mentha longifolia. The sequence continues at coordinate 31,933,288 of CM038114.1, forward strand.
CAAACTTGTTGCTGATCACCCCTTACGATATCATAATGCAAAGCTGCACAAATATTTTGGCATAGAAAAACTAGATATCTTGATAACCTTTCTTATATCCTAGATTCAAGTTTAAACATATCCTGGAACTTCATTTAATGATTTTAGGTTTGACTATAACATGCTATGATTTTGCTCTGTAAATGGAATTCATTATACAGTGAGCTTCTAGGAGGTTTGGAAACTAACTGTATAGAGAATTCCATTTCAAAGTCATTATTTTTTCTTCAGATATTATTTGGTTGCATTTTCAAGCAAAATGTCAACTTCTTCTCATTCTTTTGTTATTCTTATATGTTTCAACCAACTCAGTTGGACTGGAGATAAAGCTTTAAAAGAGTTACAAGAAGTTAATATATCATTGCAGAATTTTCCAATATTGCAACAGTGTGCAAAAAAGGTACTTATAACTATCAATGTTCAGTTTGATGAATATTCTAATGTTGGTTCACATCATTTCCTTCCTTGTGCTTGGCATGTTTGTGGCTAAAACTGCTCTATTTGTGATGGTTGCATTGCTTTGAAGGCTATCAGAATTGCTTCAGAAGCTGAGCCAGATGTTTCTCATTTAACTGGAATGGCTTCAACTCTCCTGGAAGGTAATTTATCTCAAATTACATGTTTTTCACAAGTCTACTGCAGTGAAATTTTGTTGTTGACTGGCCTTGTGGTGATCATACAGGTTTGTTCTCTTCATTAAGTTACTTCTTCTCTGGGAATGGTGTCCATGCCCACGACTTTGAACTGGTACTACAAAGAGCTTTGAAGAAAGATGAAGGCAAGTGGTAACAAGGTTACTTTATTCTAATGCTTAGGGTCGCCATTCCCCTTAGGGAGCTATGTCAGGTTTTGAAGGATAGTGAAATTGGCTATACTAAGCATTCTGCAATGTGATAGCAACTTATGTGAAATAAGAGAAGTGTGGCCATGCTAATTTGTTATAGAACTCAAGCACTTTGGAAGACCAGACAAGGTCTGATATCACACCTTCAAAAATTTCAAGGGTTCACATTTCCTTATTTTGTCTAAGAATTCCGTCTAGTATGTCAAGCTTTTTATTATGGAGGCGGGCAAAATTCAAGACATTCCTGAAAATAAAGTGAATGAAGTCTATCGTTGCTGAACATTTTCCAAAATCAATAGAGGTTAAAAATGTTATAGAAATATACATTTCCATTTGTCTTGAACACGTATCGAGTCCAGAGTTGGTACAGTGAAAGTCTGTTCTCTTAATACTTACAATTACAGTTTTATGGTTCTCTATGAAACTGAGTTTATGATTCTATGTTTCTTTTTCTTTAGAATTCTATGTGAAATGAGCTTGATAATTTACAATAAGTTTAAGAAACTTACAGTAATATAATATCAATTTAGATACTAAGTGACTTAGTTCTTTGCATTATATAGTTCAGGAAGCTGGCTTGTAGCTCTCTTTTGCTGCTTTAGAGCCACAATGTAATTAGTGCATCGGAAATGTTACAGGTGGTTGGACAAACACATTCAGCTTGTGGTGCTTGAATCCTGCTGTCGTTTTCAAAAGCATTGCTGAATCTGCTCAATCTGTGATTCTAACTTCAGGGTAAACATGGTTCAAGTTTTTCCCGAAGCTGTAGGTAGCATTTTCGTAATCATTTCATGGGAGGGTTCCTTGTACAGTGCTGCACCTCTACCATTTCCTGTGATTTATTTTGCTTAGGCTTCCTTGATAGGTTCACAATTGTTTATTTACTGCTTATTGCTTGCACCACATTAGTGCTGCTAACAAACCCTCTATATTCATACCATGCTACTCCACCTTAACATGGTAACACTGCCATAAGAGTTGTTCTAGCCTGTATATTTGCTAAATCACTTCATACTATCAAGTTTCTATATTCATAATACTTTTAGGTATATACAAATCTTGTGTTTTCTTTTGCCTTTTACTCATTTTGGGAATCAATATATACATATTATTTTCTTTATTGCCACAGAACTCTTTCGCCATTGAATACATTCTCGTCTGAACTTGGTGTTCAATTCGGCACTTGTCTGGAAGCACCACATATCATAGATGTCGATTCCCAGGTAGGGTGGCCTTTTTCTTATTTGTTTCATCTTGTTGAATATGAGTGTTTCTGTTTTACCTAACTGACAGCTTGTTCACCATCTTCTGTAGGTTTGGGCAGCTGCGATTTCCAATGGACCTGGTAACTATCCACTCAATGCAAGCTACAAGACTGCAGATGATTATGCTTTTCAGGTATTTTCCATATGTTAACTATAGTTGAGGTCAAAATAATCTTGTTTTCCTTGTGCACATGAAAATTGGATGTGTTCTTGTCAAAAAAGGATTCAGTTGGTACATCTTTGGAGGAAATATGCAAAGTTGTTCCTGGTGGTTGTCTGGTATTCTTTCCTAGCTACAAGCTGCTGGATAAACTAAGCACCAGGTGGCAAGAAACAGGGCAATGGTCTCAATTAAATGCACAAAAATCCATTTTTGTTGGTAAGCTTCTTATTCCTATTGTCTGTTAGAAACATGATTTTTATAACTGGATACAGAAAAGGCATAATTACTCTACTAGTGTTGTTCTGTCTGCTTTTATTTTACTTAATGATTTGTTTCAGAACCAAGAGGAAGCAGTCAAGATTCTTTTGAGGAGACTCTAAAGGAATACTATAATTACATACGTCATGGCACAAGAAAGTCGAAAGGGAAAAAGATAAGAAGGGGTAGAACGCTTGGCCTTAAAAATAGCAATTCTGCAGAGTCCACGAAAGATATTAAAAAAGAAGGGGCAGCTTTTTTAGCTGTTTGCCGAGGCAAGGTAATTCAGGCCATTCCTACAACATTTGACTTATAGTCAGCTGCTGCATATGACCTCAGAACAGATGTGTTTTAACCATTTTTACATTATACGTAACATTTGGCACCCCCTGAACATCTCTCTATAAAATATGCCTATCTAGGGGAACCCTTTTGTTGGTAGAGACTTCTTGTTCAACAACATGATCCTATTTATGCCTTTTCTATATGACAGCAGTTAAAAGCTATGAATGCACAAAGACTCACTTTTTGAGTACTTATTAAGTTGTAAAATTGACTCGTGTGGCTATAAGTATTCATCATGCAGACACACGCATACACATGCACACACGTGATGCCTGTCACTTTCGAGATATAGTAAAATTAATCATGAATAGATGTACTCCAGATGGCCTAACCTAGAATTTGGATGACCAATGTGCTTCAGATACATTACATCCTGCTTACCTGCAACTGTTGAAATAATTTCTTATCTTCAGGTATCTGAAGGGATGGACTTCTCAGATGAAAATGCTCGAGCTGTTGTATCCTTCACAATCTATTTGTTGGATTAGATTATATTGGAGATGAAGATTATTACAATGCCTTTGTTTGTTTTTATTTTTTTCAGTTTGCATGGCAAAGTGGGTGATGGTTATATTTCAAAATTTTATTTTGTTTCTAGTTTCAATCATGTTCAACTGGGTAAACTGTGTATTTTGCATCTCAATAAAAGTATGATATGCTATGTCAAATGTTAATTATTCCTTAACCATGTTAGGTGATTGTTGGGATTCCCTTTCCTAGCATGTAAGTATTTTTTGACATACTCTATTGCTATCTAGTAACTATGTCCATTTTGGTGATTCTTTTTCATTGTTTACCAGTCATGACATTAAAGTTGCACAGAAGAAGAAGTTCAATGATATAAATGAGTTATCGAAGAACCTTTTAAGTGGGAATGAGTGGTACTGTCAACAAGCCTTTCGGGCTCTAAACCAGGCTGCAGGTAGCTCTTTTTCTTTACCCCAAAATTTGTTATTCCAGCTCTGCTATCTGAATGGACAGTTTGTTCTCTCTTATTGTTAAAAAGCGGCCAATTACGTTTTCTTTCATTCATCTCCTACTGGTTAGATTCTTGATCTCATCAAATTGGTCCTCGGTGAATAACATTGTATATTATTTCAAAGTTTAACTGAAAGAATGTGCAACTTTCCTTAGTTAACAATTAAACAATGGTAGTGCGAATTTGGGACCTCTGTAAGATGAGGATGCTTATTGCAGTCATTAAATAGCAATTTTGGTAGCTCTATGCTTTCCAACCTAAAATTACTGCATCTCTTTTATCATGATCCAGACTGTTCCATCATCTAATGTATACATATATTAAACCAATCATATATGTGGTTGAAAAAACATTATTTACTCTGTCACAATGGGGTGAGAAGTGATAACTGATCGAGTTATTCACTACAGTATCCGTAAACCAAATTCACTATTTTATATTATCATGCTGATTTGTATAGATTTCATTGCCATGATACCTATTTCTTCATCTTTTGTAGGTCGTTGCATTCGTCACAGGTTTGATTATGGAGCTATCATCTTCTTAGGTATTGACAACTTGCTGTCCATTTTCCTTGCCGGTGACAGAGATATAAAGTTATTTGAATTCATTTCTGTGTCAAGTTCTCTTAATCCCCCCCCCCCTCCTCTCTCCTTCCGCCTTAAGATTTTTGAATTTTTGGTGGTTTCATCTGTACTTATGTGTTTAACAATGAATGGTTTTTACAAAAAGTTCGGATCCCTGATCAATAATGTTTATGAGTTATCTTTACTATCTGAAACTATATGCACTAAGTCGCTGTTTTCTGATACAGATGAGCGGTTCCGTAGAGACAGAAATAGAGCATACTTATCAAAGTGGCTACGCAAGTCTCTTAGGCTCTACAGCAGCTTTGAAGAATCGCTAGACAGTTTGAAATCCTTCTTTAGAGATGTGAAGGTATTGATGCTGAGGCATGATTTACTATATGATATATTGTGCATAATTTTAATATCCCTGGCCTTTGTGGCAGGTACATACCGGAATAACAACATTATCACAAGATCTGGAGGTAGACAGTGAAAACATCAAACCTGAAGATAAAAAGATGTCTACAAGGAAGAAAGTCGATAAAATAACTGAATACAAATTTTGTCAAAAGAAAATAGAAGAAATTTATGCATCCGCTGGAGAAAGATATGATTCTCTGCCCACTATCACTAAAACTGAAGTTGTTCTTTTACCAGAAGATGAAGATGCTAGTGCATGCCCCGTTTACATTGACCTAGAGTGTACTCCTGAAAAACACTCCAGGTATATCTCCAAACCTCTCTAGGCAATTCGAGATAGGAATTCTTTGGCGTTTGAATTTAAAATGTCATCCCTTTTTCTTTATTAGTGAAGATTGTATATTCTGGCTCAGAGATATTTGATAACATGCTCAATCACAGTATTCACTCCTGTATTCCGACTCTTAACAGTTTTATGATAAATTTATTATTTAAGCTGACATAAATTGTACACTCTTGCAGGTCATCTGGAACACATTTGGTGGAATCTCCCACAAACGATCCTGAACTTACCCTTGTTAGCAAAATGCCTGGGATGAATTGCAGGGGTGAGACAAGTCCTGAAGTTCATTCCAGAAATGATTGCTCAAGTCCAAGGGCAGCCCATTTATTCAGTGCACTTGCTCAGCAATCTTCTTCTCATTCAAGACATATTCAGAATCATCTTTCTAGTCCTACTAACCTCATATTCTCAGAAGCTGCCACTCCCGAGCAAGAAACTCTTTCGAAAGCAGAAAACTTAGAACCTGAAGCAGAATCACCCTGGAGTGTCAATTCCAATATATTGAAAAGAAGAAAAATCACTAATTTACATGAATTCAGTACTTTGGCCAGTATGATAACGACTGCAGAAGCAACTCAGGACAGAGAGAAGACCTACCATTCTGCAAAGGAATTCAGGAAACTTAAGCCTTCGCTTTTGACGCCTAATAGTTCTGCAATATCACATATCTCTTTGGATATTAACATGGATGAGGGACTACAAATATTCTGCTCGCACTGCAACAATCCATTGGGTCTTCCTGAAAATGATTTATTGGTGAGGTGTTCTCTTCTTTCGACATCAAAGGTTCATTTGTCGATTCAAAGGAAGGCTCCAGAACCTGAAGCTCTAAAACCGTCAAGTGTGGATGTTTTGGTATCTGATACATCATCAGTCCATCCACGTGTCCTTACATCTCGAGAAAGTGCTTCAGGATCGGGACAAGGGATTTGGTGCAAGGAAGATGGATGTGTATTCAACTCTATATTTTGCCCCTTCTGTGTCCAATCTGACAATTGTATTGGTGTTCATGTGGCGGCCACTGATGAATTGAATATCGAGTTCCAAAATAAGGTTAGTGACTGTCTTGTTGCTACTAAATAAAATTAGTTTCTTCTTTTTGTTGCATCTCAAGTTCAGACTTATATCTTTTATATTCGTTTGATTTCATTCAGATATTGTTCTATCGTGACTGCTTGGAGATCAAGAAGTTTGAAGCAGATATCAAGAAAGTTGGAAAAACAGAGATCAAGAAGTTTGTAGCAGAGATCAACAAACTCGGAACAACAGAGAAGGTAAATAACAAAATCAGAAATCTCTCTAAATTTGGCTTTGCATGTCATAGCCACATGACGTTCCATGTGATTTGGTGCAAATCATGCAGTGGCATGCAAAACTATACAATTTATAGTCACTTGCATGCTATAGAAATCCAATTCTGTCACTTACATTTATTTGGTTGATGAGTTGTTTCCTTTCACTTGATTTGATTGTTGAATGAAAAGCAAAGTATTTTGAAACGATCTCCTATATATATCCTCATGTTAATGTTATATCCAATTATAGGTTTTGTCTTCACATGATGGCTCAAGCACGGTGGAAAATAGGGGAGCTAACATTTTTGAGAAATTTGCATATACTTCACCAGTTCAAGATTCTGGAGGTTGGAGGAACCCAAAGTCACGGGTAAGAAAGAATTAAAGCAACCGCCATTTTTTCTGCTTTGGCGTTTGTTATAATTTGGTCTTTTTTTTAAAAAAAATTAATTATATTTTTATTGCAGATGCGCCTGTCAAAGAAGGCTTAGATTGTTGTGCAGTAATCAGCAAGTTAAATAAGGTGATGTTGCATATTATATGTAAAATTTTGATTACGCTATGCAACTATTAGATGCATATCTATACTTAAAAAACCCTAGTTGTTTTATTAGTACTAGTTTGTATCTTGTCGAAATTCGACGGGTATCATTTTATTATATATTTATTAACATGGTATTACAATAATTTGTTATTCAAAAAAAAAAAAAGTTGTTACAAAGTCGGATTAATTTTTCTTAGAAAAATATTTTAATATGTAGTACTCTAGTATTTGTCGAGTACTTGACTATCGTTACATACTAAAAGAATTTTAAAAATATATTGGCTAACAGGCTACCTCAAAATCGAATTTGTGTCTAATAATTAAAAATATAATGGTTATCGTTACATATTAAGAGCATTTGAAAACCTTTCTGGTTAGCGGATCACTTTAAAATCAAAATAGTGTTAGGGCAAAAAAGATATCAAAAACTTATTATGCAATGGGCCATTTCAAAATCGAAAAGTGTTAGAGCTAAAAAATTCAAAAAATTTTAATAATTAAAAATATTATGGTTATCGATACATACTAAGAGCATTTGAAAAACTTTTTGGTCAGCGGGTCACCTCAAAATCGAAATAGTGTCAGAGCTATTAAAAACTTATTATGTAACGGGTCATCTCAAAATTGAATAGTGTTAGAGTTAAAAAATTTAAAAACTTCTTGATGAACGGGTGATAAGATCCTTTGCCAATAGATTGGCAATTGACACCGAATCGACCCTCAACACGCAACGGAAACACGAACTAAATTGGAATCGATGAAAAAACCCCAATATACCTACGCTCAACCCTCTAAATGATATATATCGGATTAATCCCTCTATACACCCCAAAGAGATAGCCGTCGCAGTCACACGAAGGCGATGATTGACACACAAACGAGGGTGGTGAACTCGCTTGATTCGCCGAATAAGAATTCTCTTGGAATAATCAAGAGGAAGTCGAAGAACTCTCAAAAATAGAATAAAACTCACGAATAATATTAATGATCAACTGATTTTCGGCCATGACATAACATCCATATATATAGTGCAACTAAACCCATCTAACCCTAATCCTAGTCTAAGTACGGGTCAAACCTACTAACTAGTAAAACAAAGCCCGAAAAATAAAGCTTTTTAAGGCACAAAACATGGGCTTAATAATAAGTGACAAAAATAATAGAAATAATAATAAGTCTTTAATCTTCAGCCCAATCACACTTGATAAGATTAATAACTCGCGGCTGCCCGGTCCACCATCTCCAATGGGCTTCTTCATCAACTCTTGAGCCCAAACTTCTTGAATCAATCCTTGCAAAGCTTCCTTAAACTTCTTAGCTCGAGCTCTTGTCACCGGCCCACTTGGAACACGAGCGGGATCTTGAATCAAAGATCCTTGGACTCCATCATTCCCCTCCTCTTGAAGAGGATTTGTCCTCAAATCCAAGTCGTCACCTACATCAAAAGGACTTGAGTCAGTAACATTGAAAGTAGCACTAACATTATACTCATCGGGCAAGTCCAATTTGTAGGCATTGTTATTGATGCGCTCCAACACTTGAAAAGATTCATCGCCTCGAGGTAGCAACTTCGAACGTCTTTGCAACGGAAACCTTTCCTTGCGCATATGCAGCCATACCCAATCACCGGGTTCAAACACCACTTGTCGACGCCTTTTGTTGGCTTGTTTGGCGTACTGCTCTGTTCGCCTCTCGATGTTCATCCTTGCCTTCTTATGAATCTGTTTCACAAAATCAGCCCTTTTCGGCCATCAAGATCAGTATGCTCATACTCAGATAAAGGAGATAAATCAAATGGAGTTAAAGGATTAAAACCATAGACAATCTCAAAAGGTGAAAAACTGAGTAGCAAAATGAACATATCGATTATATTCAAACTCAACATGAGGCAAACACACTCTTCCCAAGATTTAATGTTCTTTTTGATGATAGCCCTAAGCAAAGTAGACAAAGTCCCATTAACTACTTTAGTTTGACCATCAGTTTGTGGATGACAAGTAGTAGAAAACAAGAGTTTAGTACCCAATTTTCCCCACAGAGTCTTCCAAAATTAGTTCAAGAACTTAGAATCCCTATTTTAAACAATAGTCCTAGGCTTGCCATGCAATCTAACGACCTCTTTAAAGAACAAATCAGCCACATGAGATGCATCATCAGATTTATGACATGGAATGAAATGTGCCATCTTAGAAAATCTATCAACAACCAAAAAGATGAAATCTCGACCATGCTTACTCCTAGGTAATCCTAACACAAAATCCATAGATATATCAATCCAAGGTGCATTAGGAATAGGCAATGGTGTATACAATCCATGGGAACTCACTTTAGACTTAGCTAGCTTACATGTAACACATCTACCACAAATTCTCTCAACATCATGTTTCATATGAGGCCAAAGAAATGTTCATGATGTAATACCCGACTTTTTCCCATTAAATTATATGAGAAAATTTAGAATTTTTATTTAAGACGACTCCTGCCCCAATAAGAAATCTTCTTTATATTCCAACAAATTTTAAATTTCATTATATGGATAATGTGATTTTGTTTTATTAGTTATGCTTAGCATACTATTATTACATGCAATAAGTGTACTAATTTAATGTACATTTTTTTTGTTTAATTAATATTAAATTACTATGGGATTAGTTGAGAGGAATATTTGCTTGTATATGTATTATAATAGGATTCTTGTACAGTGAAAAGATATAATTTCTTACATACTCCTATATTATAAAATACAGTATTATATGTGTGCTTAAGTACTACCTCCGTCTCATTTAAATAGGGACGGTTCCTGTAGATACAAGAATTAAGATAGTGGAGATTGTGTGACCATAATTAATTCTGAGGAGAGAGAGTTAATTGTAGCCAAGTATTCTTTGTCATTTAAGGAAACAGGTCTATTAGTTGAGACGGACCAAAACGGAATACATGTCTACTTAAATGAGACAGAGGTAGTATAAGTTAATATGGCTGAAAAAGACAAAAAAATGCATGTCGATATATATATATATATATATATATATATATATATATATATATATATATATATATATGTATTACTTACGAAATAGCATCATTAGAAATAAAATATTAATAAAAAAAGAAAGAAAGAAATGTACATACTTACATTAGTTGTAGTGGGTCGGCCATGTTTATTTATACTAGTGCTGCATCCGTGTGCTGCACGTAACATATAAATTACTACAGTCAAAAAGCATGTTAAAAAGTCAAAAGTCAAATAAGGACTAATGTAATGGGATGAAGGTAGTATAAAGAGTAATAAAATAAATAGAAAATTGAAACAAGATATTTTCTCTCACATCATTATTGAACAACATAATACAATATATTATTGTTATCTACAATAAAAATTTAATATTAAAAGCGTAAAATAATTTAAGAGAATATATAATTTATAAAAATATAGATATTCATGCAATAGGAATATAAGCATATGGTATACTATATTTATATGAAACTGCTATTGACATTATAATATTTGAATTATTATATTTTTGGTATTTTATTTAAATCCGTAATAGTTATCTAAATAATTGGTAATTACTATTTTTGTTTATTGATTCGATAAAATTCTTTGAAAAAAATAATACATAAAAAAATTACGCAATAAATCATGATCACAGTAAATTTATCGATCAATAACTTTAAATCTAACTTAACATTATTTTACAAAAGTTCAATTAATAATTAGTTTTATTTGTGACAATGTATCCAAATTTTCTATTGTCACAACAAACTTTTACATAAATTATTAATAAAAAATAGAATTGAAAAATAATAATAATAATATATGGATATAACAAAATAAAGAAATTAATAGAATGATTTGATGCAAAAAATACAATATTAACAAACAATGAAACACTATTTATAATTTAAATCTATTTTATTATCAAATCCATTGAATAATTCATAAATCTTTGAAATAAATCATCTTTATAAAACTATTGGATAATTGGTGGTCACTTTTGGAGAGAAAATAACATTCTTGTAATTTTTGTCAACAATTCCACTTTACGGCCTAAGCTAGTTTATAGGTTAACTTTTTAGCAAAACTTTTCACCACATATTCCTTGGGCCTTTATTGAACCATATCAACCTCTTTTCACTTCTAAGTTCTAACCATCCTCCTCTTTTTCTTTTTTTTTTTCTTTTTATTCTTGGCACCTGCAAAATGAATAGAGAGAGAGGGTTCACGATAGAAAGGGGATTAGAAAAATAGAGAGATACTTTCACCCATTCCCACTTTCCTTTCACTTCTCGGCAATATCAGAAATAATAGATGGAGAGAGAGATAGTCGAGACATTCTTGAGGAAGGAAGAGGAGAAGAGCAGCTTTCACTTAGAAGAAGAAGAAGAAGAAGAAGAAGAAGAAGAAGAAGAAGAAGAATGATTAATCACCTAAGGTTTCTATCTTTACAATCTCTTGTTTTGAAATTGAAGAACTTATATCTGCTATCTTGTCACTTTAGGGGTTGCTTTGCCTTAGTATATTCCGCTAATATTATTGATTAGGTATTATGGGTTAAATTCTTAAATTAGGGAGTGTAAGATGTTTAAATTGTACTCTAAAATGTTGCTGTAGTGAAGAGGTGTCTGTAGACCTGCCCACGGTTCAGGGCCTGGCGGTTTAGGGCTAGGCCCGCCGGGCCCCGGTTCGAAAACCTCCGACCCTAGCCCGAACCGCGGGTAGGGATGCCGGTTCCGGGCCGGGCTTTTAGCCCGCCGGTTCAGGGCCGATTAAAAACCGGCGGGCTCGGGCTGAAACCGGCGGACCGCGAGAAGGGGCCGGGCGGCGCGACCGCGCGCTGGGTCGCGCGGTCTAGCACAAAGTTTGTGCATAGGCCCGCGACCGGACCCCTTCTCTGAAGCGGTCGCGCTGCCAGCCCGTTTCTTGCCGGCTCTCATTCCATTTTCGACCCGTTCTTCCTCGTTCGAGCTCCAATTCACCTAAAATTCATAACTTCCATCCTAATTGACATATAAAAACCATGTTTGATCAAAAGGACTTTGTATTAATAAATGTGAAAAAATTATAACTTATCACTTGTGTTGTAGTCTTCTAATTCTTCTACCTTACAAAGTTACAATTACATAAATATTTTTTCTTCACAACAACACTAATTACTCTATTTTACATTTGAAAAGAGGAAAAATATAACAATAAAAGACTTGAGCTCAATTTAATTTCTAAAATTGAGTTGCCTACGTATCCTCATAATTATAGAGGAATCAAAGTCGACGTAGTTCTTTTTACAACACCACGTTTCCTACTCCGCACCCGATGCCGATCGATCTGTCTCGGTGAAGGCTTCATCTTCGCTCTCATTCCGATCATCCCATTCCGGTTCTTGAGCTCTAAGGTCGGCCCTACACCAATCATCAAGCAACATGGTAGCTTCAATGTTTGCCGGCTTCATTGTTGATCTTCTTTGATCTAGCATAAGACCTCCGGTGCTAAAGGCTTGTTCAACGGATACGGTGGATGCCGGGATGGCAAATAACTCCTTCGCCATCATGGAGAGTGTTGGGTACTCCACTCTCTTCGACCACCATTTCAACACGTCGATCGACGGACCACTATCTTCAACACCAAAAACAAAACGAGTTTGCAAAAATATATCCAATTCACTATTACCTTGGCTCCTTGGATTATCATAGGTTCTATTTTGGTACATTCCTTGCATTTGTCTAACTAAAGGATCCATTGAGTCCATAGCAAAGGGAAAATCAAATGAAGGCATCATAGTATAAGAAGAAGAAATCTCCGTATTATCTTCATTACTACCATACTTTCTTCTATATTCATCAAAAAGTTCTAGCAAAGTCCTATGTAGATCATCCTTCATATCTTGCACATTAGGAAGATCAAAAAATATTTATTCACCATCAATTATAACATTACTAAAGTCCATTTGCAAAAAAGCATCATAATAAATTTGTAGCATTTGACAAACACCTTCATATCTCCATTTAGGATCCAAACATTTAGCAATCAAGAAAACTTTCAGAATCTCCCTAAAATACTTTAGCCATTTTTGAACCATAAAATAAATCACACCTTGCAAGTTTGGCCTAGTAAAACAAGCCTTAAAAGACATGGCAATATACATGCAATGTTCCAACACTTTAACGGAAGTACAATAATAAACACCCGATAATTATTTAGTAGCCATATGAAAAACCTTCAATAATCCATATAAATCATAACATGCATCCCAATGACTCTCATTAAGAACTAATTGAGTCATGGAAATTTTTTCCTAAAAAAATCACATAAATGACCCTTATACTCCATCGTACTATTAAGCATCTCATAAGTAGAATTCCAACGATGAGATACATCGGCTTTGAAACATGTATAAACAATATTCTTTGAACGACAATATTTTTGCCATTTTTTCCCCAATGTTTTTGATTTATGCAAATATTTAACGGCATTTTTAATAGGAACAACGGACTCTTGAAAAATCTCAAGCGCATCTTGGACACATAAATTCAAAATATGACAAATGCATCTAGAATGAAAATATTTTCCATCAAAAGATGGTGCACATACTTCAATGAGTTGAGGAATACTAGCCGTGTTCGCCGTTCCATTATCAAAACCAACCGAAAAAACCTTATTAATCAAACCATATTCATTTAAAACGGTGATAATAATCAAAGCAATATTTTGAGCCGTGTGAGGCTCTTCAAACTCCTAAATGCAATCAAACGTTTTTGCAAAGTCCATTTTGCATCAATCCAATGACATGTAATTCCCATATAACTAGCCCTATTATATGCATCGGTCCAAACATCGGCACAAATAGAAACTTTATGACCCAAACGTTGTAAATATTTCATCAAATCTTTTTGTTTTTCCATGCATTGACGCCTAATCCTCTTAAGCATTTGAGTTCTAGCAACTTTACTAGCATTGAGACCTAAACCTTCTTTATAGGATGCTTCATATGTTATTCTATCGGCATAATTAAAAGGTTGTTTCTCCATAGCACAATATCTAGCACATGCATCTTCGTATCGAGCTTTATCAAATTTAAATAAATAGGGCGTACCCGTCTCCGAAGATGAAGTGGCACCTCGAATTTGAGTTTGAGAAGTAGACATTCCGAACTCACTCGGATGCGTGCTCTCCATGTGCCTATTGAGCGTGCCATAGCCTCCCTTTTCGATCCATTTGTATTGCTTCGTGCAATAGTTGCAATATGCCAAGTATCTCTTTCGACCATCGGAGAGAGGAGGTTGGCCTTCACGTACCGGAGCCAACACTTTTTTAAAGTGTTTCTTAAAGATGTCGGACTTGGGTTCCTTGTAAGCATTTGTTGGGGAAGATTGGTTTAGCCCGTCATCTTCGTGCTCTTCATCGTCGTTCGAGCCATGAAATTCGAATCCTTGGCTTTCCATCGTATTAACCATGTCCTCAAATTGCTCATCTTCTTCGGCTTGAAGTCGTTCGGCAACTTGCCTTGAGATTTCCTCCCCACTTCCGCCCTTCTTGACCTTTGAGATTTTCGGCCTTCTTGCTCATCACCAACGAGCTTGCCCTTGCCCTTGTTTCCTTGTGATTGTTTTGAGGAAGACATTGTGTATGTGTGTGTAGTTATGAAAGTGAGAGTGAGTGTGTGCAAGATGTGAGAGTGAAAGCTTGAGAGTTGAGAGTTGAGAATAAAAATGAATGAGAATGAGAGTGAGAGTGAGAGCTTGAGTGCTAATAGAGATTGAGAGAATGAGAGTGAGTGAGAGCTTGTGTGCTTCAAACTTAAGAAGTTGAGAGTTGAGAGATGAGTGATTTAGAGTGAAAATTAAAGCTTGAGAGTTGAGAGATTGTAGTGAAATGGTGTTTGAATGATGAATGATATATAGGATTTGGATGAGGAGTGGAGTGGAGGAGGGCCTCAAACGGCTAGGAGCCGTTGCAAAGCAGCCCCCACCACCCCCAGCCACCAGCCGCTGCAGCTACTGCTCTGTTTCCTCCCGTTGGGCCCGCCGGTCTGGGCCAGGCCCGTCGGTCCTGAGCGGCCCGTCGGGCCCCAACGGCTAGCAGCCTAGCCCGATTACTAAGCATCGGCCCGCCGGGCCTGGACCGTCGGTTAACCGACGGGTTTGGGCCCGAATTTATCCGACCCTAGCCTGGCCCTAGTATAGTCGGTCCCGGTTCAGGGCCGAGCCCGTTGACCTACGGGCCGGGCCAAGCCCGTTGACCGGCGGTCCGGGCTCGGTTAAAACCGACAGGCCCGAAAGCCCGAGCACGTCTAGGTGTTTGCCCTAATATATATATATATATATATATATATATTTATTGAGATCAAAAAAATTCACGAGTCGGCCATATGTAGATAATTCTTAAAGACGAGTTCTTTATTTTGTTTTGTTGCTATAATTATATGGAGATATATATGTATATATATTGAAGGACAACAATTTAAATATCTAATAAATCTATCTTCTAGAGGATTTATAAAGCAGCCTAGAAACTAAAGAAATGAGGGTGTTTTATGTAACTATATATTAAGAAAATCAAACATCCTTAGGAAGTGTTCTGAAGTTTAATTATTTGATGAAGCCTTTTTGAATTTTAGTAAAACTTATATGTATGAAATGTGTGGTATAGATATGTATATTTACATATATATTTATTGATCTAAGTTAAAGGTATATACATAGAGGATAAACTGTGATTAATTATAAAATATAAATCTGCTATTGATTTATTTATATGAGAAATAAATAGTCTTGGAATTCATTATGTTCTCTTAGTATACTAAGATTGATGGTTTGAGAAGAATATGATTTATGTACATGTTAAGATGAAGTGCTAAATATGAAATGTTTTATATTTATGGAATGATATTCGATATAAATGTTTAAGTTTTCAAAACCCGGGCATGACGAGTCTAGGATTTAGTCATCCCGTATTTTGTTTGGAGTTTAAGCTTGGAATACTTTTAAATTTAGACCTTTTTGTAGGACCTTTTGGAGAAGATCAATAATCACCGGAATCAAGTTGTGTTATTTATCTATGGAATTATTCCATCAAGGTGAGTTTTACTTCCAAACATATTTTGAGTTATATTATGCTCTAATATTTACAAAATGAAAACTGTTTATCCATAAAATGTTCTTGTGCGCTCTCCATGTTTAATGCTATGAAGTTAATCGATCAAGGTTCTTAGTTCAGTCTAAAACACTAACTTTGAACTGTGTATACACCCTGATAGTATTGCGATTGATTGATCTCTCTCGTGTTCTATCGATGAATGAGACTCTTTGGATTTCGACCCGAAGTCCAAAATGAATGTTAATGGACCCGACAGTGGCTAGAGGTCCGGGGTCACATAAGAATAACTGTAGAGTGCGACAAATGCGTGCTAAGGAAAATGATGATGTTTTGACATACTTGGAAGTATTTCTTTTACAAAACCTTCCAGGTTATGTCTTATGATAATGGATAAACTGTATTTTGTTTTTGATAAACTGTATATCAAATGCTAAGCCCACTGAGTACATTAGTACTTAGCCCAAATATTTTTCAAATGTTTTCAGGTTGAGCAGACAGTGCTGACGGGGCAGAGCTGAGGCGAGGGTTCTCCTTTTGTAATAAGCTTCCGCTAGTTGCTCATCCTTTGTGTTCAACTCTCGACTTCGTTCCTTGAAGTTGTTGTATCTTTTGATAAGAGCTTAGACTCTTTAACATCTTTTTATGTATAAAGTCTAATCCTTGTATCTACGTTTGAGCCATTTGAACTTAAAAACGATCCTTATGCTATTAATGAATGTAGCTCTTTGTTATCTCTTGTCATTTTCGATTTTAGGTTCCTTCCTTTTATAAAGGAAATGTTGTTAAATTCATTGGGCACATTATCCAGTTTATTTATATAAGATAAGCTTCCCCCTTTCTTTCCCCGCATCTTCCTTCCAACCTCAGTCGCGTCCGGATTTACGATTTTCTCCTCCTTTGAGAATCGAGGTGTGACACATGAAAAATAGCTAAGGTCTTAACAATGCCAAAATGTCCCATTAAACCCCCACCATGAGATTCAAGCAAAAGCAATTCACGTGTTGAATTATTTTTCTTGTTCCGTTCGTCCGTGTGTTCGTTGCTTATGTAGACTTCAGCCAATTAAAAAAAAGAAAAAAAGAGAAAGAGTATTCATCGTAATTCGTCTTGATTGTGGGGTTTGTTGTCTCCATTATATTAGTCTATTATGAGTTGGTTGTTGCAAGTTGGGGGTAGTAATATCTTAATTCTTTTGTGTTTGAAGTCTTAATATGTGAATTGCTTTTGTGATTAGCATTCATAATCTTGCATCTTGGAGTTTGAAAATTAATGAATTACACGTCCACACGTTCAGCCATATGTCCAAGCAACTTCACGTCCAAGTATCTTAATTTAGGTGTTGAAAAACTGCACTGTTCGAGTTCTGAAATTCATTTTTCGACTCTATTTATGTGTGATTCGTAATCTACCTTAGGTAGATTAAAAATAAAAATAAAATACAAAAATTTCCGAAATTTGTTTCGTGCAATTTTGTTCTCTGAATTCCTTTAGTCGTCTAGAGCCCTTAAGATCAATATCTGAACAACGTTTTTTTGGAAAGTTATTTTCTTATTTTTTTGTGCTCGTTGATTCGTTGATCGAAATTTAGCTGATTTGAGTTCCTAGAGAGAGATTTATTTTTTTGAGTGGTAAAAGGCAAGAGAGTGTGAGACTAAAAGAGGGTGAAAACCCATATATCATTGAGTGATACACGAGTGTTGAGTGATTTCTCTTTGAGTGATACACGAGTGCATGTGAGGTGGTGAGGATCCCATCCCATATATCATTGAGTGATACACGAGTGCTGAGTGATTTCTTTTTGAGTGATACACGAGTGCTTGTGAGGTGGTGAGGATCCTATTTTAGCTAACATTTTCGTTTTTGTAAAAAAAAACAAAAAAAAAGGAAAAATTGTTTTGCAGGTATGTCGGTGTTCGGAGGTAGAGGAAGTCGAGAAAATAACCGGTGAAATCATTTTAAGTCAGAATGCGATGAGTATGGAGAAGATGAGAAGTCTTGGCATCGAGGTCCACGTACGAAGAAGACAAGATAACAACCTAGGAAACATCAAGATGAACAGTCATTCATTCCAAGGGAGGAACGATCCAGAAGCTTATCTTGAGTGGGAAAAGAAGGTGGAGTTGATGTTTGATTGTCAAGATTACTCCAAGTTAAAGGAGGTGAACTTAGCAGCATTTTATGTGCATATTGAGTATGTTTTGTAGGTGTTTGAAGCTCAATTTATGTGATTAAGTGTTAGAATTGCTAGGGTTTCTTAACTTGTAGCATATTTTATATTCTTCTCATTTTCTCTCGGTTTTCGATCTATTATTGTAGGATTTGGAAGGGCATTGATGATGCAGCCCGTGGATCGAGGATTTCAGCTCGTGGGCTAAGGATTGAAGATGACATGGGCTGAAGATGGAAGAAGTTTAATTTTCGTTTTTATTATTAGCCCAATACTTTATTATGTTATTTATATTATTTTAGGATTTTATGGGCTTATTTATTTAGCAGTTTAGCCTACTTTAGTGATGGGCTTTTTATTTTAATTATTTCCTACTTAGACTAGGTTTTATTTTCAGCCTATATATATGGCATTATGTTGGACGAAAATTCTTGGCTTATTATTGATATATAGAAAATCGTTTATTCTCTTTAAGAGAGTATTTCGAGTTCTTCTTGTGTGCAAGTTAAATTCTTTATCCGGCGAATCAATCGAGTTCATCACCCTCGTTTGTGTGTCATTCATCGTCCCCGAGTTGCTTAGACAATACCAGTTGGGGTATAGAGAGCTTCGTCTCGTCTATATTACTTCTTGGATTCGATCTAGGAGGTTTTGGGATTTTCCATCAGTATCTTTTGTGTCTTCCGCTTGCTGTTCGATATACGGATCTGCGAAGGTTCGTATCAATTGAAGTATCTAAAGATCGAGGGCCGGAAACGAGGAAGAATCAAGCTTCAAGAGATGAAAGTTGAAGGTCAAAAGCCGGTTTGAAGAAAGGAAAGAAAGAATCGAAGAAAGAACCGAAAGAAGAACCGGAGAGAAGGGAACCAAACTAGGAAGGAAGGCCAGCGGTTTGAACGGCGGCCGGCTGGATCGCCGGCCAAACCGTCGTGTGGGTAGCCGGGCTGCAGCATAAACGGCGGTCCAGGCGGCGGTTCACATGGCGGTTGGCCAGACCGCCGTCCAGACTGCCACCAAGGTGCCTCTTCCCCCTTTCTTGACCGAGTTGGTCGAACCAACTCGGTCCAACTCGACCCAAAACTTATTTTCAATGTATATTAACCCCAAATCTTCCTTAATTAGGTATATTTAGCTTGAACACTCTCTAGAACCCTAATTTCAATTTCCCTCTTTCTACTTTGGTATTTTCAAGATTTGTGAAGATTTACTTAGTGTATTGAAGATTGAAGACCATATTTCTATTCCTTATCTTATTCTCTTTCTTTTAAGCATGATTTCATTTATTTTCTATAGTTTATTTTCCTTAATCATGTCTAACTAGTTCTCTTTGTGATTCCAATTATATGTAGATTAGGGATAAGTGATGGGATTATGCTTTAATTATGAATTTACCTTCTAATTTTATGTTCATTTCTCTTGGGGCTATGTTTTATTATGTAATTGTGATGCGATCACAGTATACGCGGAAGCTAAGGACACGAACAATGTCAGTTACGAAAGGATTCGACCCATAGATATAACTAAAATTAGGACTTCTAAGAAAACCAAGTAATGGGCCTAAGAAAACGGGTCAACTAATCACCTAAACATGTTATGATAATTGGGTCTAAAATAAAATAATTATAAGTCCAGTTTTGTTTTCTCTTTTAATGGGTCTCCGAAATATCATCTTCTACACTTGTGAAATTCACCAATTTGTAATGATGACATCCGGTTCCTTCATCTTCCAATCTCTTCGGAATGTAGCATTGCAAATATCCTTGCAACTTCTTTGCTCTTGATCTCGTCACTGGTCCTCTGAGCTGCAAGTCCCAATTGATTTCTTCAATGCTAGGTTCCGTCTCATCAAATTGTGATTGATCATCATAGTTGCATACCAAGTGTTTGATCTAACGCTTAGGAGGCTTAGATTAGATGCTAGGATCAAGAGATTTGCATGCTAGAGAACAGTAGGGTTAAGGAACTCCATAATCCATTGAGAGTTAATGAATTGCTTGATATCTTAGTAGGAGTTAAGCCTTTCATTAATCTACTTGATTTCATACAATGAGAGTTGAGTGAATCATACTTAGGAGGTTTCCCACATGAAATTGGATTAAAATGGCTAATTCTAGTTAGAGTGTTATATCCCTATCACTTAAACCTAATCGAAGTATAATTGGAGTCACTTTTATTCCCTATTGAGTTTATATCATTTGATTATTTGTTGTTTGTTTATTTAAGTTCTAAATTTGTTAATTACTTTTCATTGTCATTAGTATAATCAAAAACACAAAAACATGTTAGTCGTGAGCTTGGATAGCGATTGAGGTAGCTAGATTACTACTTGAATCTCATACGTCCTAACATTCCCTGTGGATTCGACTTGATACTTATCAATTATTATTGCATCTATCTCACCCCTAAAGTGAGAGCGATCAATTTTTGGCGCCGTTGCAGGGGAATGTTTAGTTTAAGTTTCAATAGTTGATTTGGTTATTAAGTTACTAATTCAAGCATTGTTTCTTTTAATTTTTGTTTTGTAGGTTTATGCACACAAGATCCAAGGGAAGACTTGTTCAACCTTTGATCTTGAACTTTGAAAGAAGGCATAGAAGAAGGAATTTTATTGAAGAACAAGAAATGGGAGCTAACATACTGAATATGGAAGCTCTAATGATGGAGTTTGAAGATATGAGGGTAAGGCTTGATGAGCATGAACGAAGAGCAAATGAGGAGCCTCTCCCTCCACTAAATCAAATGTTTGAAGCACCGGTCCAACAATTCCAAGAAGGAACATGGGGACCTCGTGTCAATGCGAACAACTTTGAGATAAGGACCGGCCTTATCCAAATGGTCCAATTGGAGTAATTCAGTGGGAGGCCAAACAAGGATCCTAATGCACACTTGAGCACATTTTTGGAGATTTGTGATACAGTGAAACACAATGGAGTACCGGAGGATGCTATAAGGATGAAGCTCTTCAACTTTTCTTTGAGGGATAGTGCAAAGGAGTGGTTCAAAAACCTTGACAAGAGCGAGATCACTACATGGGAAAAGTTATGTAAAACTTTTCTAGCCAAGTACTTCCCTCCTTCAAAGGCTTAAAAGCTCATTTAAGAGATTTCTCACTTCTCACAACATGGTGATGAGACCCTATTTGAGGCGTGAGAAATGTATA
Organism: Mentha longifolia; assembly: GCA_001642375.2. Taxonomy (NCBI): domain Eukaryota; kingdom Viridiplantae; phylum Streptophyta; class Magnoliopsida; order Lamiales; family Lamiaceae; genus Mentha; species Mentha longifolia. Next base: position 31,954,773 of record CM038114.1, read on the forward strand.
GGGACTTGCTACGCAAATACCCTCAACATGGCTTTAGTGAAGCACAACAAATAGCCAACTTCTATAGTGGACTCTCTCCACATACGAGGAGCATAGTTGATGCTACATCCGGGGGTTGCCTAGTAAACCGAAATGCAAAGGAAGCCCTAAGGATCATAGAAGAGATGATGGCCAATAGTTATCAATGGCCATTGGAGAGAGGTCCTATGAAGAAGGTGAATTCTATACTTGAAGATGCAAGAATTGATGAGTTGGCTACATAATACACCCTTCTTAAGAAGGAATTTGAAGAAGAGAGGAGATTGAAGAGGGATGTTCAAGTGGTTCAAGCCCAAGAGAGTGTAGAATTCAATAGAGATGAAGATGTGAGCTATGTGAACCAAACACCCCATGGAAATTTCAACAAGCTAAATTTTCAAGGGCCTCAAGGAGGATTCCAAGGGAACTATCAAGTGATACGGACGAAGGACCCGTTGGATATAACAATCCAAAAACCCCACGTATAAGAGATAGACAGCGGACACCCTAGATCGAGAATCTAGTTTGATCACCCCTAGAGCTTGTAAAACCTCGACCCGTTGGCTATATAATCAGTCAAGAACCTCGGTATGATTGAACGCCACAAGATCTTGCTCACAAGTCTTGATAAGTTCCTTAATCAAGTGAAATACTCTACAAAGAGAATTCAACTCACAATTTTCGTTTATCATTCAAGTGTTGAAGTTTACAAATGATTAGAAGCCTATTTATAGGCTGAATAAGACTCTAGACTTCCTCAACACTTATACCTATACTTAAGACACTTAAATAGACTCAAATGAACATAAATAACATGAGTGACTCTTGAGTTTGTAACAGCCACTCATTAACACTTTATTTAAGTAATTAAAATGACTCTTTATTTAGGCCTCCTCTTCATGGATGAAAATTTCATATTGGATCTTCATTTTGGGTCTCCAACATCTGATGTATGATGAGCCCCCTCTTCAATTGTGGATCAACCCATCAACTTGAATAAGATTCACCATTTGGCCCATTGAAGATTGGTCTTGGACTTGGGCTCTAATTTCAACAAGCAAAAGCATCATGGACTCCTTTATCTTCTTAGCTCTAGCCCTTGTAATCGGTCCACCTCGAATCATCAAAGGATCCATCTTGTTCTTGGGCAACTTGGTTGATTCCCCATCATTCCCTTCTTCTTCAAAAGGATTCGTCCTCGAATCTAAATCACCAAAATAAGGAGATAAATCAGCAACATTGAAAGTAGCACTTACATTATGCTCACCCGGAAGGTCTAGCTTGTAAGCATTATCATTCACTCTTGTGATCACTTGAAATAGACCATCTCCTCTTGGCTGCAACTTAGATTTTCTTTTTGTAGGGAACCTCTCCTTTCTCAAGTGTAACCAAACCCAATCTCCCAGCTCAAAGATGACTCTCTTTCGTCCCTTGTTTGCTTGCTTGACAAATTGCTCCATCCTCTTTTCAATGTTAAGCCTCACCTTTTTTTTTCATGTAACTTTTTCACCATTTCAGCCTTTGCCTTACCATCAAGACTTGCACGCTCCTCAATTGGAATTGGGATAAGATCAAGTGGACTCAATGGATTAAAGCCATAAATAACTTCAAATGGAGAAAAGTTAGTAGTTGAATGAACACTTCAGTTATAAGCAAATTCAGCAAATGGTAAGCATTCTTCCCAACCTTTCAAATTCTTTTGAACCAAAGTCCTAAGTAATTGAGACAAAGTTCTATTAACTACTTCAGTTTGCCCATCGGTTTGTGGATGACAAGTAGTAGAAAACAGAAGTTTAGTTCCCAATTTATTCCATAATACACGCCAAAAATGACTCACAAACTTAGCATCTCGATCACTCACAATAGTTCTTGGAACACCATGCAAACGAACAATTTCTTTGAAGAACAAGTCAGCAACATGAGATGCATCATCACTCTTATGACATGGAATGAAGTGTGCCATTTTTGAAAATCTATCAACCACCACAAAAATTGAATCTCTACATTTCCTTGTTCTAGGCAAACCCAAAACAAAATCCATGGAAGTGAACTAGGGTGAAGTAGGAATTGGTAAAGGTGTATACAATCCATGTGGATGTGATTTAGACTTAGCTTGCATGCAAGTGATACATCTACTACAAATTCTTTCATTATCAATACGCATTTTAGGCCAAAAGAAATGTTCATGCAAAACTTCTAAAGTCTTATGAACTCCAAAATGACCCATTAAACCACCACCATGAGCTTCACGCACAAGCAACTCACGCATAGAACACTTAGGAATGCACAACTTGTTTTCTCTAAATAAATAGCCCTCATGCTTATAGAACTTGTCAAATGCAGCATGCTCACAAGCTAAGTAAATAGATGCAAAATCAGAATCATCGGCATACATCTCCTTAATCATCTCAAAACCAAGAAGTTTAGTACTCAAAGTAGTGATCAAAGCGTACCTTCGAGACAACGCATCAGCCACAATATTTTCCTTCCCCTTCTTGTACTTGATCACATATGGAAATGATTCAATGAATTCCACCCACTTAACATGTCTCTTGCTAAGCTTACCTTGACATTTGAGGTATTTGAGAGATTCATGATCCGTATGAATGACAAATTCCTTCGGCCACAAGTAATGTTACCACGTCTCCAAAGCTCTCACTAAAGCATACAACTCCTTGTCGTATGTTGGATAGTTCAATTGAGCTCCTTTTAATTTTTAGCTAAAATAAGCGATTGGTTTTCCTTCCTGCAACAAAACAACACCTACACCTACTCCGGATGCATCACATTCAAGCTCAAACATTTTATCAAAATTAGGCCAAGCAAGAATAGGTACAGTAGTTAGCTTCTCTTTAAGAAGATTAAAAGCATGTTCTTGTTTCTCCCCCCAATGAAACCTAACATCTTTTTTCATAATTTCATTCAATGGTGCGGCAATGGTGCTGAAATCTTTCACAAATCTCCTATAAAAACTAGCAAGACCATGAAAACTTCTTACATATGCTACGTTTTGAGGAACAGGCCAATCTAAGATAGCTTTCACCTTCTCCTTTTCCATTTCAATTCCTTGAGTACTTATAACAAAACCTAGAAAAACAACTTTATCCATGAAAAAAGAACACTTCTTAAGATTAGCATACAAAGATTCTTTTCTTAAAGTGTCTAAAACAGCACGTACATGATCAAGATGTTCATCCATATTTTTGCTATAGATCAAGATATCATCAAAGTAAATGACCATAAATTTTCCAATAAAACTTCTCAAAACGTGGTGCATCAACCTCATGAAAGTACTAGGTGCATTAGTTAAACCAAAAGGCATTACTAACCACTCATAAAGACCATACTTCGTCTTGAAAGCAGTTTTCCACTAATCCCCCTCACGAATTCGAATTTGATGATAACCACTTTTCAAATCAATTTTGTTAAACACAACAGCTCCAAATAACTCATCAAGCATATCATCTAACCTAGAAATAGGATAGCGATACTTAACTGTTATTTTGTTGATTGCTCGGCAATCGGTGCACATCATCCAAGATCCATCATTCTTGGACACAACAATCACCAGTACAGCACATGGACTCAAGCTCTCACGAATTTTCCCTTTCCCCAACAACTCTTCAACTTGTCTTTGGATCTCTTTTGTCTCCTCCGGATTGGCTCTATAAGCTGGTCGGTTAGGTAGGACAGCTCCCGAAACAAAGTCGATATGATGCACAATACCTCTTAATGGAGGTAATTCACTTGGTTCTTCATCGGGAAAAATATCTTCGAACTCCTGCAAAAGAGACACTAAAGTACTCGGTAAAGATTGGGTTAACTCGTTAGTGCGAAAGAATGACTCTTTGTACACTAAGACTAACACACTCTTTTCTTCAACTATTGCACTCTTAATTTCTTTTGCTCTCACATAGAAATTTTGTTTTTCTCTCCCCTCACTCTTACTTTTCTCTCGACTATTTTTTTCACTCGACTCTTTTTCAATTTCCTCACTTTTTTTACCCTCAACCTCACGAGCCCTCCTTGATTGAGACAATTTCAACTGGTCTTCTTGCACTTGTTGTGGTGTCAATGCAACGAGCATGATGGATTGTAATTAACACGTATTTTATATGCATGTTGAGTGTATTTTGGATATATTTGAAGCTTGATTTGTATGTTTCAATGTTAGAAATGCTAGAGTTTCTTAACTCTTGTATACTTTAGACTTTTCTCATTTTTCTCGGTTTTTGATCCATTTTTATAAGAATTGGAAAGAGTATTCATGTGGATAAGGATTGAAGACTAGAAATGAGAAAGAATCGAGCTTAATTAGGGTGAAACCTAGGTTTGAAACGTGGAATTTAAATATATAGAGTTAGGGTTTCACTAGTTTGAATTCAATTATGTTTTCCTCGTTCTCTCGAGTCTCTTTATGCTCTTTGTAGGAACAATGAAGAACTCATTTGGGCAATTTGATCATTCCATGTCGAAGAGGGGTTCGTTAGGAGTCTATAGCAAAAAGCGAATCGAGAATCGGAGTTCGGACGAGGGAGAACGAGCGAAAACAGTGAAGCTGCGCAAAAGGAGCGGACCGGCGGCGACCAGGACGGCGACCGGCTGGACCGCCCGGCTGGCCGGCTGAGGGACAGATTTGGCGGCGACCCTGGCGGTTGGCCTGGCCGCCGTCGCCCCTTTCTTTCACCATCCTGACCGAGTTAGTCGTCTAACTCGGTCCAACTCGACCCAAGACTCACATATTATGTGTTTAAACCCAAAATCTTCCTATTTGGTGTATCTTTTACATATTTTAACACTCTTAGAACCCTATAAATATTTCCCTATTTCCTTTTTAGTATTTTGAAGATTGTTGAAGATTTATGTTGAAGATTTGAAGACCCATTCTACTATTCTCTTCCTTATTGAATTCTCTATCTTTTAAGCATGATTTCATTTATTTTCTATGGTTGAATTCCTTCAATTATGTCTAGCTAAATTTCCTTTTGGTTCCAATATATGAAGATATGATCTAGATCACTAGGTTTTTGGGTTTTGTTGTTGGATTTACCTTCTAATTTATATGTCTTGTGATTTGGGGCTTGATTTTATTGCATGATTGATTGGTCATCATTGAGTGCATACAAGGTGTTTGGTTAAATGCTTAGGAGGCTTTAGTTCATAGCACTTGGAATCAAATCACACCATACTAGTAATTCTTGCTAGTAGGAGCTTCTAGATAATTAATTGAGCTATTTGGAGTTAATTTATGCATCTTGAGACCTAGCGGAGATAGATGTTGTCATAGGTTAATCTACTAATATTGATTGCTTCGAGAGAAGAGTTGATGTTTACTATATATAGAACTCCCATATGAATTAGATTAAAATGGCTAATCCATGCAAATCCTAAAACCTAGGCCTCTAGTGATTATCGGATTATATTTGGAACCATGCTTTTTACTATTGTTTGTTAACTCTTGCTATTAGTTGTTATCTAGTTTGTTACTTTTCAATTGCATTGCTTTAATTAATCAAAAACACAAAAATATGTTAGTTGGTAGCTTGAATAGTAGTTACATCGGTTATTATTGCATCTCCCTCACACCTAAAGTGAGGGTGGATCAATTTTTGGCGCCGTTGCCGGGGAATGCTTAGTTTGAGTTTCAATAGTCGATTTGGTTATTGAGTTACTAATTCAAGTATTGTTTCTTTTAATTTTTGTTTTGAAAGTTTATGCACACAAGGTCTAAAGGAAGACTCGTTCAACCTTTGATCTTGAACTTTGAAAGAAGGCATAGAAGAAGAAATTCTATTGAAAATCAAGAAATGACTAACAATCAAGCAATGAAAGCTCTTATGAAAGAAATGGAAGAGTTTAGAGCATGGAAGGATGAGCAAGAAAGAAGGGCAAATGAGGCTCAACCACCTCCTCTCAATCATATGTTCCAATCTCCAACGGAACAATTTCAAGGAGGAGAATGGGGGACGATCAATGCCAATAATTTTGAGCTCAAATCCGGACTCATCCAAATGGTGAAGAGTGAGCAATTCGGTGGAAGTCCTATAGAGGATCCGAACGCCCACCTTGGTATGTTCCTTGATATCAAGCTTAATGGAGTTTCAAATGATGCTATCCGGATGAGGATGTTCGGGTTTTCTCTACGGGACCGGGCCAAGGATTGGTATAAAGGACTAAACAAAGCTAATATTCATACATGGGATGATCTATGCAAGGCCTTCCTCTCTAAATACTTCCCACCATCCAAAGCTCAAAGGCTTATCTCCGATATTTCACACTTTTCTCAACAAGGTGATGAGACTTTGTTTGAAGCATGAGAGAGGTATCGAGAGCTTCTTAGAAAATGTCCTCAACATGGCTTCACGGAAGGTCAACAAATTACCACTTTTTATAGTGGTCTCACACCACACATAAGAAGCATCGTGGATGCTACTTCCGGAGGATGTCTAGTGAATCGAAATGCCAAGGAAGCCTTGAGGATTATTGAAGAGATGGCCGCCAATAGCTATCAATGGCCAATGGAGAGGGCCCCTTCTAGGAAGGTTGCTTCTATCGATGATGAGAAGTTCGATGCATTGGCAATGGAAGTTGCTACTATGAAGAAGCAATATGAAGAAGAGAGGGAAGCTCAATCTCAAGCTCAAGTTTAAAGTGTTCAACAATATCAAGAGAACTTGGAGTCTTGTGGAAGTGAGGATTTGAATTTTGTAAACCAAAGGCAATATGAAAATTTCAACAAAGGGGGTTTCCAAGGACAACAAGGTGGATTCCAAGGAAGGCCACAAGGAGGAAATTCTTATGGTTATCAAGGAGGCTATCAAGCCTATAATCAAAACAATCGGAACCATCCTAACCTCTCCTACGGAAATCTTAACAATGCTCAATTGCCACCTCCCGGATTCTCTGTTTCTCAAGGAGTTATTGAAGAACCAAAAAAAACATCTCCTTCTATTGAGCAACTTGTCCAACAAATGGCAAATCAACAAAGCTCGTTTATCACACAAACCGGACAAAAGGTGAGTGCATTGGAGAATTCTCTCACTTCTTTGACAAAGCAAGTGAAGATGATGAAGGGCCAAATAAGTCAAATGGCTAACCAAGCCACCACCCAACATACTCCGGGAAAGTTTCCAAGTAATACGGAGGTCAATTCAAAGAACCAATGCAATGCTATCACATTGAGGAGTGGAAGAGCCTATGAGAATCATGCTACATCCGGAAGTGGAAAAGAAGTTCTTGTTGAAGACATACCTTATGAGGAGTCTCCTACCAATGAAGAGAATTCAAGGAAAGAAGTTCATGGAGAAGCTCCTAAGGCGGTGCTCGTAGAGACTCCTCTCCCTACCAAGGATGTCATTACGAAGGCTCCATTTTCTCATCGTCTAGGCAAGTATAATGATGCAGCCCGTGGATCAAGGATTTCAGCTCGTGGGCTAAGGATTGAAGATGACATGGGCTGAAGATGGAAGAAGTTTAATTTTCGTTTTTATTATTAACCCAAGACTTTATTATGTTATTTTTATTATTTTAGAATTTTATGGGCTTATTTATTTAGCAGTTTAGCCTACTTTAGTGATGGGCTTTTTATTTTAATTATTTCCTACTTAGACTAGGTTTTATTTTTAGCCTATATATATGGCTTTATGTTGGACGAAAATTCTTGGCTTATTATTGATCTATGAAAAATCGTTTCTTCTCTTTAAGAGAGTATTTTCGAGTTCTTCTTGTGTGCAAGTTGAATTCTTTATCCGGCGAATCAATCGAGTTCATCACCCTCGTTTGTGTGTCATTCATCGTCCCCGAGTTGCTTAGACAATACCAGTTGGGGTATAGAGAGCTTCGTCTCGTCTATATTACTTCGTGCATTCGATCTAGGAGGTTTTGGGATTTTCCATCTTTATCTATCGAGTCTTCCGCTTGCGTGTTGAATTACGGATCTGCCGAAGGTTCGTATCACATAAGGTTGACGAAAAGTTGATGAGATTCTTGGAGATATTCAACAAAGTACAAATCAACATTCCCTTGCTTGATGCACTCCGAGATATGCCCGGATATGTGAAGTTCTTGAAGGATGCCGTTGCTAACAAGAGAAAGTTTGGTTCATTTGAAACAATTAGCCTAACAGAGGAGGTTAGTGCGGTGATACAAAGGAAGATGCCTTTGAAAAAGAAGGATCCCGGAAGCTTCACAATAGCATGTGTGATTGGAGGGAAAAAGTTTGGGAATGTCTTATGTGATCTTGGAGCTAGCATCAATTTGATGCCATTGTCTATTTTTAGAAGATTGGATATTGGAGAGATCAAACCTACTTCTATTTGTCTCCAAATGGCCGATCGTTCCATATCTTATGCTCAAGGAGTGGTTGAAGATGTGTTAGTGAAAGTTGAAGAGTTCATCTTCCCCGCGGACTTCGTTATCTTGGATATGCCGGAGGATAAGGATATGCCCCTCATTCATGGGCGTCTTTTTCTAGCAACCGGAAGAGCTCTTATTGATGTGCAAGATGGAAATCTTACGTTTAGAGTTAATGAAGAGACCCTCACTCTTTCAATCTTTGATGCTATGAAGCGAGGAGATGACTCAACCAATGAGGAATGCAATTCAATCACCACCTTGCCTACATCTATGGCAAAGGATCTCACGGAAGAAATCATCGCTAATTCTTTCTATTCTTATTCCAATTTGGATGATGCTTGTGATGATTTGTTGGAGTCTATTGCTTATTTGGAAGCAAATCAAGGATCATTGAAGGATGAAGTTCATTACCTTGATATCAACCAACCAAGGGAGAGTGGGAGTTCAACTAAGGTGGAATCTTCTTCAAACACTTCTCAAGAGTTGAAACCTCTTCCCGATCACCTAAGGTACGCCTTCCTTGGTGATAATGACTCTTTTCCCATTATAGTGTCACAACACTTGTCAGAGTCTGAATTGGACAAGTTGTTGCGTGTCCTTAGGGAGTTTAAAGATGTTATTGGTTGGTCTATTGATGATATCAAGGGTATTTGTCCATCTATATGCATGCATCGTATTCTATTGAAAGATGATTGTCGTCCTAAGGTTCAACCTCAAAGGAGGTTGAATCCGGTCTTGTAAGAAGTGGTGAGAAAAGAGGTGTTGAAGTTACTAGATGCGGGAATGATTTACGCCATCTCGGATAGTGAATGGGTGAGTCCTGCCCAAGTTGTTCCGAAGAAAGGGGGGATGACGGTGGTCAAGAATGAGAATGATGAGACTATTGCTACAAGGGTTGCCACCGGATATCGAGTGTGTATCGATTATAGGGCTTTGAATTCGGCTACAAGGAAAGATCACTTTCCTTTTCCCTTTATAGATCAAATGTTGGATCGTTTGGCAGGCTATGAGTACTATTGCTTTCTTGATGGGTATTCGGGATATAATCAAATTGCCATAGCCCCGGAGGATCAACACAAGACGGCCTTTACATGCCCTTATGGAGTATTTGCATATAGGAGGATGCCTTTCGGGTTATGTAATGCTCCGGCTACTTTCCAAAGGTGCATGATGTCTATCTTTGGAGGCTTGATCGAAAATATTATGGAGGTATTCATGGATGATTTCTCGGTTTTTAGGAAGACCTTTGATTCTTGTTTGGATAATCTCATAAAGGTGTTGCAAAGGTGTAAGGACACTTCTCTTGTTTTGAATTTAGAGATGGACTTGTGCTTGGGCACAAAGTTTCTAGAGATGGTTTGGAAGTTGATAGAGCCAAGATTGTTGCTATAGAGAAGCTTCCACCCCCTACAAATGTGAAATCAATTCGAAGTTTCCTTGGTCATGCGGGGTTTTATAGAAGATTCATTAAGGATTTTTCAAAGATTACAAAGCCACTTTGTGATCTTTTGCAAAAAGATGTGAAGTTTGTATTTGATGAAGAATGTTTGAAAGCTTTTGAGACATTGAAGAAAGCCCTCATCTCTACTCCTATTCTCATCAAGCCCAATTGGAGTGAATCTTTCATATTGAAGTGTGATGCAAGTGATTATGCTTTAGGAGTGGTTTTGGGGCAAATGAGAGATAAAGTGTTTCGGGTCATTCATAGGAACATATTCCGGTCATATTCCGGCTCAAAGGAACTACACCACAACGGAAAGGGAATTCTTGGCCATTGTTTTTGCCTTTGACAAATTCCGGTCATATCTTGTTGGGAATCACACCATTGTTTATTCGGATCATATGGCTATACGACATCTCATGGCCAAGAAGGATGCAAAGCCTCGATTGATTCATTGGATTCTCCTTCTACAAGAATTTGACATGGAGATTCATGATAGAAGAAGAGTTGATAATGTGCTAGCCGATCACATGTCAAGGCTTGAAAATCCGATTGAAGGTGAAGATTTGAGATTGAATATCAATGAGTGCTTCCCGGATGAGAGAATCATGGTCTTGAAATGCAATGATTCTTGGTTTGCCGATTTTGCTAATTATCTTGTGCTTCGAGAGTTGCCACCAAATCTCTCGGATTATCAAAAGGCCAAGTTCCTTAGAGATGTGAAGTTCTACTATTGGCAAGATCCATATTTATGGAGAAGATGTGCCGATGGTCTTATTAGAAGATGTGTTATGGATGGTGAATGACTCAAGATTATTGAAGATTGTCATGAGGGACCACATGGGGGTCATTTTGGGGCAAATCGTACGGCTTGGAAGGTTTTTCAAAGTGGATTCTATTGGTCTTCGATTTTTAGGGATTGTCAATCATTTGTGAAGAATTGTGATAGGTGTCAAATGATGGGGAATATCACAAAAAGGGATGAGATGCCTCAAAACATCATGGTCGAGGTTGAATTGTTTGATGTTTGGGGGATAGACTTCATGGGACCATTCCCTAATTCTTATGGTTTTTCTTATATTCTTCTTGCTATTGAGTATGTTTCAAGATGGGTCGAAGCCATTCCAACTTCGACTAGTGATTCCAAGGTTATGATCAAGTTTTTGAAGAAGAACATATTAACTCGATTTGGAACTCCAAGGGCATTGCTTAGTGATGGGGGGTCTCACTTCAATAATAAGTGGTTGGGAAGTGTTCTTGCTAAATATGGAGTGAAGCACAAGATTACCTCTCCTTATCATCCTCAAGCCAATGGTCAAGTGGAGCTTGCAAACCGGGAGATCAAGCAAATCTTGGAGAAGACAATCACTACTTGGAATGATTGGGCTAAGAAACTTGATGATGCTTTGTGGGCCTATCGAACCGCCTATAAAACCCCCATTGGTATGTCTCCGTATCAACTTGTGTTCGGAAAGTCTTGTCACTTACCTTTGGAGATTGAACATAAGGCATTTTGGGCTTTAAAGAAGATTAATCTTGAGTTTAAGGAGGCCGGATTGAATAGGAAAAACCATCTTGTGGAGTTAGAGGAATGGAGAAACGAGGCTTATGAAAATTCTCAGATTTACAAGGAAAGAGCCAAGAAGTTTCATGATTTGGAGATTCGAAGCAAGGTGATCATTCCGGGTGACAAGGTTCTTCTCTTTAACTCTCGTCTTCGTCTTTTCCCTAGAAAATTCAAATCAAGGTGGATTGGTCCTTACATTGTTAGTAAGAGCTTCAAGAATGGTACATTTGAACTTCTCAAGAATGATGGTTCTACCTTTGTTGTTAATGGACATCGACTCAAGCTTTATTTCAATTCGAAGAAGTTTAAGGATGAGTCGACCATTTTTTTTAATGATGCTTGATCTTGGAGACTATGTCGAGCTAACGACGTTAAACAAAGCGCTTGTTAAGAGGCACCTCAACACGTATCCTTTTCTTTTTCGTTTTTGTGAGTTTTTATCTCATTTTTCAATTTTTGAGTTTGTTGCAATTTTCATTCTATTTTTGAGAAAAACAATAAAAATAGAAAATGTTGAAAAAGAAGATTGAAAAATGCGTATGGAGAATAAAGAGGAAGTCGAGAGGGACCCGGTGCTTCGAAAAGGGTCGAAAAAGGTCGAGAAACGCATCGGAAACGGCCGAAAAAGGAACAGGGCGAGCTGCCGGCGACCCGGACGGCGGCCGGCTGGACCGCCGGCCAGGCCGCCGGCTGGGTAGCTGAGCCAAAGCATATTCGGCAGTCCAGGCGGCGACCGGCTAGGCTGCCGGCCCTTCCCCCCCCCCCCCTTTATTTCTATTTTTGTTTCTTTCCACCTCATTTTTATTCATTTTATGTTTTCCATTTTTATTTCTTAGAACAAACCCATTTTCTCACTCTAAAAACCTTGATTTTCTTCCTCTAATTACTTTCAAATCACTTAGAATTAAGCAAATTCCTTCCATAGGTTCATTACCCATTCCAAAATCTACATTTTGAACTGAATAATTCACTTTTTCACCCACTTTAGCTACAAAAACGAAAATTTGGTTCTTTTGGGTAAAGAGTTGAGTTTCTTCAAGAAGATGAGGTAATGTGCCCTATATCCTTACTCATATGAGTTTCTACTTGCAAGATATGAGATGGTATGAGTATTTACTTCATCATTTTCATGAAATTAAGTAGAAATTCTTACCTAGGATTTTTCTTTATTATTGGAGAAACTTGTGGGTGAACCATGGAAATGAGCATGCATTGGCTTAGGCATGTTTGATTTGAGTTTGAATGAAAATTTGCATGATTCATGAAATTTTGAGGGATATGCCTGCTCTTTATTGAAAAAATAATTTCTTGAGTGTTTTAAGGCTTGAAGAAGGCATGAATTTATGAATTCTTGATTTGTAAAGTGAAATTCATGACATTCTTTTTGTTCACTTAAAGTCCATGTGAATATGCATTCATTTTCATGTGAATACTCATGAATGAGTTTGGAAGTGCTTAATGATTTTGTTAAGAAAATATGAAATTCTTGCTTGTTTTGTTTAGGAAATTCATTTCTTATGAAATATGCATGCTAGATGGAGAGTGATATTTATGTGAAATGTTGCTCACACCTTGACAAAGTTTGGATTATTTTCTCAAATCTCACTTTGCCTTGTTTGTGGTTTGTAGGAAAAAGGATTCTAAAGGGAAAGGAAATGCCACCATCACTTCTAAGGAATTGATTGCCTCTCTCTCCAAAAAGAGAAGAAATGATGCCTCTTCATCTTCACAAGTACCAAGAAGAGATCCAAAGACACCGGAAGCTCATGACATTCACTTGGAGTCTTATGAAGAAAGAGCAAGATTTGTCGTTCTCGTATCAAGAACCATTATACCAACTCAATTTCCATCTAAGGACACATTGGTGAAGTTAGGACTTTATGACAACATCAAAGTCCTCTTTGACAATATAGGATGGGGAAGTATCCTAGAGGATACTCTTGAAGATAGGAGAACATATAAAAAGGTGGTTCTTGAATTTATGAGCACATTGGAAGATGAGAGCATCCATACCATGGAAAGCATCAAATTTCAATTATTTGGAGAGCGTCATGAGTTGAGTTTGGAAGCGATAGATGACATCTTTGGAGTGCCACATGGAGGTGATGTGTTGGTGGAAAGAGCTTTTGAGCATAGTTTCATGTGGAATAAACTTGCTCCAATCACCATGGAAGGCTTTAGAGCGGGATACTCAAAATCAAATGAGGTGAGAAATCCGGTTCTAAGAATGGTGTTGAAGATCCTTGCTCACACTATGGTGGCACGGACGGAGAACACTTCGGTTAGAGTGGATGATCTCTTCATTATTCAAGCCATGCTGATGTTGTTAATATTGCTAATCTTTTCTTTCGTGAAGTCGTCCGTCTGCATGGTATCCCTAGGACTATTGTTTCTGATAGGGATGCTAAATTTTTAGGACATTTTTGGCGTGTCTTATGGGGAAAGTTAGGTACTAAGCTGTTATTTTCTACTGCATGTCATCCTCAAACGGATGGTCAAACTGAAGTGGTTAATAGAACGCTAGGTACTTTACTTCGTGCTTTAGTTAAGAACAATCTTAAGTCATGGGAAGAGTGCTTACCATTCGCTGAATTTACTTATAACAGAGTTGTGCATTCTTCTACACACATGTCTCCATTTGAGGTTGTTTATGGATTTAATTCGTTGACACCAACGGATCTTATTCCTTTGCCTACTGATCATCTTTCGAGTTTGCAAGGTTCTCGTAGGGCTGAACAGGTTCGAGAGATGCATGGTAAAGTGAAACAGAGGATCGAGCTTCAAGGTGCTAAGAATGCAACAAAGGTGAACGCACACCGCAAGCAAGTATTGTTCAAACCTGGTGATAAGGTTTGGATACACTTCAGCCCGGGACGTTTTCCTAACTTGAGGAAGTCGAAGCTGATGCCTCGTGGCGATGGACAATTCTCCGTGGTCGAGCGAGTCAATGACAATGCATACCGCATTGATCTTCCAGGTGAGTATAAGTGTTCCTCCACTTTTAATGTGGCTAATTTGTCTCTGTTTCCTGCAGATGATCGAGATGTTGAGGAGGACTTGAATTCGAGGACAAATTCTTGTCAGCAGGGGGGAATGATGAGACGGGACCTAGCATTGAAGAAATCAATCGGGACTTGCAGCTCGGAGGACCAGTGACGAGATCGAGAGCCAAGAAGCTGCAAGGATATTTGCAATGCTACATTCCGAGGAGATTAGAAGATGAAGGAACCGAATGTCATCATTTCAAATTGGTGAACTTCACAAGTGTAGAAGAAGATGATATCTCGAAGGCCCGTTAAAAAGGAGGAATCGAAAACTGAACTTATATTTATTTTTTTATTTTAGGCACAATTATCACAACATGTTTAGGTGATTAATCGATCCGTTTTTCTTAGGCCCATTACTCGGTATTTTCGGCCCTCTTAGATTAGTATTTATATTAATTTTCGTTCATACTTTGGGGGCAGACTTGATTGAATGAAACAGCTTCACGCTATTCTCTTGTCTCATAAAAACTGAAGAGTTCTTGGTAGGGTTTGATTGTTGGTGACTTCAAACTTGAATTCAATCGACTCGTTCGTGATATCTAATTAACACATATTTTATGTGCATGTTGAGTGTTTTGGAAATGTGTTTGAGTCTCGATTTTTATGTGTTTATATGTTAAAAATACTAAGGTTTCTTAACTCTTAGTACATTTTAGACTTTTCTCATTTTTCTTGGTTTTCGATCCATTTTGGTAAGAATTGGAATAGTATTCATGTGGCTAAGGATGATCGAAGGCCGGGAACGAGGAAGAATCGAGCTTGATTAGGGTGAAACCTAGGTTTGAAATGTGGAATTTAAATATATAGAGTAAGGGTTTCACTAGGTCGCATTCAATTATATTTTCCTCGTTCTCTCGAGTCTCTTTATGCTTTTTGCAGGAACAATGAAGAACTCATTTGGGCAATTTGATCATTCCATGTTGAAGAGGGGTTCGTTAGGATTCCATAGCAAAAAGCGGATTGAGAATCGGAGTTCGGACGAGGGAGAACGAGTGAAAACGGTGAAGCTGCGCAAAAGGACCGAACTAGTGGCGACCCGGGCGGCGACCGGCTGGACCGCCGGCCAGGCCACCGGCTGGCCGGCTGAGCCACTGCATTTCCGGCGACCCAGGCGGCGGTCGGCCAGGGCGCCGTCGTCCCTTCTCTCTCACTTATTGACCGAGTTAGCTCGTCTAACTCGGCTAACTCGGTCCAACTCGACCTAATACTCACCAATTATGAATTTAAGTCCAAAATCTTCCTATTTTGTGTATCTAGAACATATTTTAATTCCACAAGAACCCTAGACCAATTATGGTTTATTTTCCTTAATTATGTCTAGCTAGTTCTCTTTGTGATTTCAATTATATGTAGATTAGGATTAAGTGATTGGGTTTAGGCTTTAATTTTGAATTTACCTTCTAATCTCATGTTCATTTCTCTTGGGGCTATGTTTTATTATGTAATTGTGATTGATCACTATAGTTGCATACCAAGTGTTTGATCTAATGCTTATGAGGCTTAGATTAGATACTAGGATCAAGAGATTTGCATGCTAGAGTATAGTAGGGTTAAGGAACTCCATGAGCTATTGGGAGTTAATGAATTGCTTGATGTCTTAGTCGGAATTAGGCCTTTCATTAATCTACTTGTCTTCATTGCAATGAGAATTGAGTGAACCATAGTTAGGAGGTTTCCCACATGAAATTGGATTAAATTGGTTAATTTTAGTTAGAGTTCTAATCACCCATCACTTGAGCCTAATCGAAGTATAATTGGAATCACGTTTATTTCCTATTGATTTTATATCCTTTGCTTATTTGTTGCTTGTTTAGTTAAGTTTGAAGTTGATAATTACTTTTTGGTGTCATTAGTTAATCAAAAACATAAAAACATGCTTGTCGGTAGCTTGAATAGTAGGTTTAGTAGCTAGGTTACTACTTGAGACTTGAGCGTCCTTGCATTCCTTGTGGTTCAACTCGATTACTCAATCGATTATTATTGCTCTCTACCCTCACCCTAAAGTGAGGGTGGACCAATTTTTGGCGCCGTTGCCGGGGAATGCATAGTTTAAGTTTCAATAGTTGATTTGGTTATTGAATTACTAATTCAAGCATTTTTCTCTTTTGATTTTTTTGCTTTGTAGGTGTATGCACACAAGGTCTAAAGGAAGACTCGTTCAACCTTTAATCTTGAACTTTGAAAGAAGACGTAGAAGACGGAATTCTATTGAAGAACAAGACATGGCCAACAATCAAGATTATGAAGCTCTTAGGAAGAAACTTGAAGGTATGAGAGCTTGGAGAGATGAGCAAGAAAGAAGGGCAAATGAGGCTCCACCACCTCCTCTCAACCATATGTTCCAACCTCCAACGGAACAATTCCAAGGAGGAGAGTGGGGGACGATCAATGCCAACAATTTTGAACTCAAATCCGGACTTATTCAAATGGTGAAGAGTGAACAATTTGGTGGAAGTCCCACGGAGGATCCAAATGCCCATCTTAACATGTTTCTTGATATGTGCGATACAGTCAAGCTAAATGGAGTGTCAAGTGATGTTATTCGTATGCGGATGTTTAGGTTTTCTCTACGGGATCGGGCCAAGGATTGGTATAAGGGATTGAACAAGGCCAACATTCATACATGGGATGACTTGTGTAAGGCCTTTCTCTCCAAATACTTTCCACCATCTAAAGCTCAAAAGCTCATCTCCGACATCTCACACTTCTCTCAACAAGGTGACGAGACCTTGTTTGAGGCATGGGAAAGATATAGAGAGTTATTAAGGAAGTGCCCTCAACATGGTTTCAATGAGGGACAACAAATCACCACATTCTATAGTGGCCTCACACCTCACATGAGAAGCATAGTGGATGCTATTTCCGGAGGATGCCTTGTGAATAGAAATGCAAAGGAAGCTCTAAGGATTCTTGAGGAAATGGCTTCTAACAGTTATCAATGGCCCATGGAGAGGGCTCCATCAAGAAGAGTTGCTTCTATTGATGATGAGAAGTATGATGCTCTAGCAATGGAAGTTGCTAATATGAAGAAGCAATACAAAGAAGAGAGGAAAGCTCAATCTCAAGCTCAAGTTCAAAGTGTTCATCAATATCAAGAGAACTTGGAGCTTAGTGGAAGTGACGACTTGAATTTTGTTAACCAAAGGCAATATGGAAATTTCAACAAAGGAGGTTTCCAAGGTCAACAAGGAGGATTTCAAGGAAGGCCACAAGGAGGAAATTCTTATGGATATCAAGGAGGTTATCAATCATAAAATCCCAACAATCGACCTCATCCTAACCTTTCTTATAGTAATCCTAACAATGCTCAATTGCCACCTCCCAGATTCTCGGTATCTCAAGGAGCTATTGAGGAACCAAAGAAGAATTCTCCATCAATGGAGCAAATGATGCAACAAATGTTGGCAAATCAAGCTCAAATGTCTTCTCAACAAGGAAATTTCATCACACAAACCGGGCAAAAGGTGAGTGCCTTGGAGAATTCACTTACATCTTTAACAAAGCAAGTGAAGATGATGGAGGGCCAAATAAGTCAAATGGCTAACCAAGCCACCACTCAACACACACCGGGAAAGTTTCCAAGCAACACGGAGATGAATCCTAAAGGGTGTAATGCTATCACCTTGAGGAATGGAAGGGCTTATAAGAATGAAGCTACATCCAAGAGTAAAGAAGAAGAAGTTCTTGTTGAAGACATACCCTATGATGAGTCTCCAACTATTGATGAAGAATCAAGGAAAGAAGTTCAAGGAGAAGCTCCTAAGGCGGTGCTAGTAGAGGCTCCTCTTCCTACCAAGGATGTTATAACAAAGGCTCCATTCCCTCATCGTTTAGCCAAGTCTAAGGTTGATGAGAAGTTGATGAGATTCTTAGATATATTCAATAAGGTACAAATCAACATTCCCTTGCTTGATGCACTTCGTGATATGCCCGGCTATGTGAAGTTTTTGAAGGATGCCGTGGCTAAAAAGAGGAAGTTTGGTTTATTTGAAACAATTAGCCTCACTGATACGAACCTTCGCAGATCCGTATAACTTACGCACGCGGAAGACTGAGTCGAACTAATGGAAGTCCCAATACGTCTACGAACTAAACCCCCTAAGTAATATAGATAAGCCGAAACCTCTATATCCCAAAGAGACGGTCGCCGAGCCACACGGGGACGCTGAATGACACACAACGAGGGATGATGAACTCGTTGATTCGCCGGGTAAAGAATTCGTCTTGGAAAAATCAAGAGGAATTCGAAGAACTCTTAAGAGAGAATAAAACTCACAATATTATTAATGATCAATGTTGATTTTCGGCCATGACATAAGGGCCATATATATAGTGCTCAAAAACCTATCTAAACCTAGTCCAACTATGAAATAACTTAAGTATAGTCAAACTATGGGTCAAACCCATCAAATAACATAATAAAGCCCAAAAATAAAGCCTTTTAAGGCACAAAACGTGGGCTGCAAAATAAAGTCACGAAAATAATAACTAAGTCTTTAATCTTCAGCCCGGTCACACTTGATAAGATTAACTACTCGCGGGCTGCCCGATCCACCATCTCCAATGGGCTTTTTCATCAACTCTTGAGCCCAAACTTCTTGAACCAACCCTTGCAAAGCTTCCTTAAACTTCTTAGCTCGAGCTCTTGTCACCGGCCCACTTGGAACTCGAATAGGATCTTGAATAAACGATCCTTGGACTCCATCACTCACGGAGGAAGTTAGTGCGGTGATTCAAAGAAAATTGCCTTTGAAGAAGAAGGATCCCGCAAGCTTCACAATAGTATGTGTGATTGGAGGAAAAAAGTTTAGAAATGTCTTATGTGACCTAGGAGCTAGTATCAATTTGATGCCATTGTCTATCTTTAAGAGGTTGGATATTGGAGAGATCAAACCTACATCTATTTGTCTTCAAATGGCCGATCGTTCTATATCATATGCTCAAGGAATTGTTGAGGATGTTTTGGTAAAAGTGGAGGGATTCATATTTCCCGTGGATTTTGTAATCTTAGACATGCCGGAGGACAAGGATATGCCTCTCATACTTGGGCGTCCTTTCCTAGCAACCGGAAGAGCTCTTATTGATGTACAAGATGGAAATCTCACTTTTAGAGTGAATGGAGAGACCCTCACTCTTTCAATCTTTGATGCAATGAAGCGAGGAGATTACTCAACTTATGAGGAGTGCAATGCAATTACCACTTTGCCTACATCTATAGCAAAAGACCTCACGGAGGAAATCATCTCCAATTCTTTCTATTCCTATTCCGATTTAGATGATGCTTGTGATGACTTATTGGAGTCCATTGCCTATTTGGAAGCAAATCAAGGATCATTAAAGGGTGAGGTTCATTACCTTGACATCAACCAACCGGGGGAGAGTGGGAGTTCAACTAAGGAGGAATCTTCTTCAAGTGCCTCTCAAGAATTGAAACCTCTTCCCGATCATCTAAGTTATGCCTTTCTTGGTGATAATGACTCTTTTCCCGTTATAGTGTCACAACACTTGTCAGAGTCCGAATTGGACAAGTTGTTGAGAGTCCTTAGGGAGTTTAAAGATGTTATTGGTTGGTCTATTGATGATATCAAGGGTATTTGTCCATCTATATGCATGCATCGTATTTTATTGGAAGATGATTGTCGTCCCAAGGTTCAACCTCAAAGGAGGTTGAATCCGGTTTTGCAAGAGGTGGTGAGAAAAGAGGTGTTGAAGTTATTAGATGCGGGAATGATCTATGCTATTTCAGATAGTGAATGGGTGAGTCCTACCCAAGTGGTTCCGAAGAAAGGAGGGATGACTGTGGTCAAGAATGAGAAGGAAGAGATTATTGCTACAAGGGTTGCCACCGGATATCGAGTGTGTATTGATTATAGGGCTTTGAATTCGGCTACAAGGAAATATCACGTTCCTTTGCCCTTTATTGATCAGATGTTGGATCGTTTGGCGGGTTATGAGTACTATTGTTTTCTTGACGGATATTCCGGATACAATCAAATTGCCATAGCCCCGGAGGATCAACACAAGACGGCCTTTACATGCCCCTATGGAGTATTTGCTTATAGGAGGATGCCTTTCGGGTTGTGTAATGCTCCGGCCACTTTCCAAAGGTGCATGATGTCTATCTTTGGAGGTTTGATTGAAAATATTATGGAGGTATTCATGGATGACTTCTCGGTCTTCGGGGAGAGTTTTGATTCTTGTTTGGATAATCTCACCAAAGTTTTGCAAAGATGTAAGGACACTTCTCTTGTCTTGAATTGGGAGAAGTGCCACTTCATGGTTAGAGATGGAATTGTGCTTGGGCACAAAGTTTCAAGAGATGGTTTGGAAGTTGATAGAGCCAAGATTGTCGCCATAGAGAAGCTTCCGCCTCCAACAAATGTGAAATCAATCCGAAGCTTCCTTGGTCATGCGGGGTTCTATAGAAGGTTCATTGAAGGTTTTTCGAAAAGTACCAAGCCACTTTGCAATCTCTTGCAAAAAGATATGAAGTTTGTCTTTGATGAAGAATGTTTGAAAGCCTTTGAGATATTGAAGAAAGCCCTCATCTCTACTCCTATTCTCATCAAGCCTAATTGGAGTGAATCTTTCATTCTAAAGTGTGATGCAAGTGACTATGCTTTAGGAGTGGTCTTGGGGAAAATGAAAGATAAGGTGTTTCGAGTCATTCATTATGCTAGTAGAACATTGGATGGTGCTCAAAAGAACTACACAACAACCGAGAGAGAATTCTTAGCCATTGTCTTTGCTTTTGACAAATTCTGATCATATCTTGTTGGGAATCACACTATTGTCTATTCGGATCATATAGCTATACGGCATCTCATGGCGAAGAAGGATGCAAAGCCTTGTTTGATTCGTTGGATCCTCCTTCTTCAAGAATTCGACATGGAGATTCGTGATAGAAGAGGGGTAGATAATGTGCTAGCCGATCATTTGTCAAGGCTTGAAAAGCCGATTAAAGGTGAAGATTTGAGATTGTGTATCAATGAATGTTTTCCGGATGAGAAGATTATGGTGTTGAAGTGCAAAGATTCTTGGTTTGCCGACTTGGCTAATTATCTTGTGCTTCGAGAATTGCCACCAAATCTCTCGGATTATCAAAAGGCCAAGTTCCTTAGAGATGTGAGGTTCTATTATTGGCAAGATCCGTATCTATGGAGGAGGTGTGCCGATGGAATTATTCGTAGATGTGCTATGGACAATGAATGGCTCAAGATTATTGGAGATTGTCATGAGGGACCGAATGGGGGTCATTTTGGGGCTAATCGTACTGCTTGGAAGGTTTTTCAAAGCGGTTTCTATTGGCCTTCGATTTTTAAGGATTTCCAAACTCTTGTGAAGAGTTGTGATAGATGTCAAAGAATGGGGAATATCACAAGGAAAGATGAGATGCCTCAAAACATTATGATTGAGGTTGAGTTGTTTGATATTTGGGAGATAAACTTTATGGGACCATTCCCTAATTCTTGTGGTTTTTCGTACATTCTTCTTGCTATTGAGTATGTTTCAAGATGGGTTGAAGCAATTCCTACTTCGACTAGTGATTCCAAAGTTGTGATCAAGTTTTTAAAGAAGAATATTTTGACTCAGTTTGGAACTCCGAGGGCTTTGCTTAGTGATGTGGGGTCTCACTTCAATAACAAGTGGTTGGGAAGTGTTCTCGCTATGTATGGAGTGAAGCACAAGATTACATCTCCATACCATCCTCAAGCCAATGGTCAAGCCGAGCTTGCAAACCGTGAAATCAAGCAAATTTTGGAGAAGACAATCACTACTCGAAAGGATTGGGCGAAGAAACTCGATGATGCTTTGTGGGCCTATCGAACCGCCTACAAAACCCCCATTGGTATGTCTCCATATCAACTTGTCTTTGGAAAGTCTTGTCACTTACCTTTGGAGATTGAGCATAAGGCATTTTGGGCTTTAAAGAAGATTAATTTTGAGTTAAAGGAGGCCGGAGTGAATAGGAAAAATCATCTTGTGGAATTGGATGAATGGAGAAACGAGGCTTATGAAAATTCTAGGATTTACAAGGAAAGAGCCAAGAAGTTTCATGATTTAGAGATTCGAAGCAAGGTGATCATTCCGGGAGATGAGGTTCTTCTATTTAACTCTCGTCTTCGTCTTTTCCCCGGAAAACTCAAATCAAGGTGGACCGGTCCTTACATTGTGAGTAGGAGTTTCAAGAATGGCACATTTGAACTTCTAAAGAATGATGGTTCTACCTTCGTTGTTAATGGACATCGACTTAAGCTCTATTTCAATTCGAAGAAGTTTAAGGAGGAGTCGACCATTCTTCTTAATGATGCTTGATCTTGGAGACTAAGTCGAGCTAACGACGTTAAACAAAATGCTTGTTGAGAGGCACCTCAACACGTATCCTTTTCTTTTTTGTTTTTGTGAGTTTTTATTTCATTTTTCATTTTTTGAGTTTGTTGCAATTTTCATTTGATTTTTGAGAAAAAACATAAAAAATAGAAAATGTTGAAAAAGAAAGTTGAAAAATGCTTAGGGAGAATAAAGAGGAAGTCGAGAGGGACCCGGTGCTTCGAAAAGGGTCGAAAAAGGTCGAGAAACGCATCGGAAACGACCGAAAAAAGAGACGGGGCGAGCTGCCGGCAACCCGGACGGCGACCGGCTGGGTGGCTGAGATGCAGCTTCGGCGGCGACCCAGGCGGTGACTGGCCAGGCCGCCGGCTTGGGCGCCGCCGGCCCTTCCTCCCCCCTTTATTTCTATTTTGTTTATGTCCACCTCATTTTTATTCATTTTCTGTTTTCCACTTTTATTTCTTAGAACAAACCCACTTTCTCACTCTAAAAATCTAGATTTTCTTCCTCTAATTACTCTCAAATCACTTAGAATTAAGCAAATTCCTTCCATAGGTTCATTACCCATCCCAAAACCTACATTTTGAACCGAATAATTCAATTTTTCACCCACTCTAGGTACAAAAACGAAAATTTGGTTCTTTTGGGTAAAGAGTTGAGTTTCTTCAAGTTTCTTCAAGAAGATGAGGTAATGTGCCCTATATCCTTACTCATATGAGTTTATACTTGCAAGATATGAGATGGTATGAGTATTTACTTCATCATTTTCATGAAATTAAGTAGAAATTCTTACCTTGGATTTTTCTTTATTATTGGAGAAACTTGTGGGTGAACTATGGAAATGAGCATGCATTGGCTTGTATTTATGCTCCTCTTATGCACTTAGGCATGTTTGATTTGAGTTTGAATGAAAAGTTGCATGACTCGTAGAATTTTGAGGGATATGCTTGCTCTTTAATAGAAAATTCATTTCTTGAGGGTTTAAGGCTTGAAGAAAGCATGAATTTATGAATTCTTGATTTGCAAAGTGAAATTTATGACATTCTTTTTGTTCACTTAAAGTCCATGTGAATATGCATTCATTTTCATGTGAATACTCATGAATGAGTTTGGAAGGGCTTAATGCTTTTGTTAAGAAAATATGAAATTCTTGCTTGTTTTGTTTAGGAAATTCATTTATTATGAAATATGCATGCTAGATGGAGAGTGATATTTGTGTGAAATGTTGCTCACACCTTGACAAAGTTTGAATTATTTTCTCAAATCTCACTTTGCCTTGTTTGTGGTTTGTAGGAAAAAGGATTCTAAGGGGAAAGGAAATGCCACCATCACTTCTAAGGAATTGATTGCTTCTCTCTCCAAAAAGAGAAGAAATGATGCCTCTTCATCTTCACAAGTACCAAGAAGAGATCCAAAGACACCAGAAGCTCATGACATTCACTTGGAGACTTATGAAGAAAGAGCAAGATTTGCCGTTCTCGTATCAAGAACCATCATACCAACTCAATTTCCATCCAAGGACACATTGGTGAAGTTAGGGCTTTATGATAGTAGTCCTCTTTGAGAATTTAGGATGGGGAAGTATCTTAGAGGATACTCTTGAAGATAGTCAACATATGAAAAGGTGGTTCTTGAATTTATGAGCACATTGGAGGATGAGAGCATCCATACTATGGAAAGCATCAAATTTCAATTATTTGGAGAGCGTCATGAGTTGAGTTTGGAAGCGATAGATGACATCTTTGGAGTACCACATGGAGGTGATGTGTTGGTGGAAAGAGCTTTTGTGCATAGTTTCATGTGGAATAAACTTGCTCCAATCACCATGGAAGGCTTTAGAGCGGGATACTCAAAATCAAATGAGGTGAGAAATCCGGTCCTAAGAATGGTGTTGAAGATCCTAGCTCACACTATGGTTGCACGGACGGAGAACACTTCGGTTCGAGTTGATGATCTCTTCATTATTCAAGCCATGCTAACCAAGAGGCCCATAGCTTTTCTCACATTTTCCTTGCTCAAGTCATGAAGCAAGCAAGGGCACCAAGTGGGAAGATTAACATAGGAGGAATGCTCACCCCTTTGGCTAAGAAAATCAATGATGATCTTAGTGGATCTACTCCGATGAGAGGTTCATATTTGATTGATGTTGAGAAACTAAGAAACATGAGGTTTCTTGTATCATCTAGGCCTCCCTTTTATTTCATTCAAGATGGTGAAAGGACATTCCCTCTTCCAAATGCAATGAGTGTGTTGGTAACCGATCTCCATGATCGGGAGAATTGGCACTTGAATACCCCCACTCATAAATTCATCAAAGAGAATCATATTTTCAATTATGGATAAGAAGATGAATATACCATGGGGGGTGAGGGAATGCCTTTTGCTCAAGAAGATGAAGAAATGGAAGATTCTACAAGGGGTGAACCAATGTCAAGAGGTGAGCCAAGTTCGAGAAGAGAGCAAATTCCAAGAGAAAGAGGGTATGAAGAGAGGTTTGAAGCCCTTGAAGGGAGAATGGCAAGCATGGAGCGTGAATTCAAATCCCTCGATGCACAAGTCACGGTGATGAGGCAAGAAGTAACTTCAATGCGAATTACTCAACTTGAGGAAGCAAAAAGAGGTGAAAGGATGGAAAAACAAGCAATTTTCTAAAATAAGTTTGGGGGAGGGGGTAGGATAAGAAATTTAAATTACTTACATTTTATGTCTTTTCCATTCCTTTACTAGTTCTTTTCTTATTTGCTTTACTTGGTAGGTAGTTTCATGACTTTGTGTATTGTTGGGTTAATCTTGTATGCTTGGTGGATTGATTGATTGAGATGTTGATTTGAGAATGTGGAAATATGGTTGGTTTTAGAGTGAAAAGTGTTGCTTGGAGAATAAATGTGAAAGTTTGGTTTGCTTTAGTATGTTTAGTATGTTTTCATGTTATATTTGTGTGTTTTTGTTAATTGGAAGGAAGATTAGGGTTAAGGAAAGAATGTTGAATGCTTGATGTTTGATTTTGTGAGTTTGGGTGAAGGAGAATAGTTGATGAAAGTTCTTCTTTGTTTTGTTGGTTTTTGAATGTGAGCTTGGATGTGAAAATTTTTGAAAAATTAAAGAGTTTTTGAATTGGAAAAAGGTTGAATGAATGCTTGCATGCTTGAGTGTGAAAGAATGTGTTCAATTGCTCAAGTGCATTTGGGTGAGATGCCAATGATTGATGTTAAAAGGGTAACATTTTTTTAAAATTTCTCAAGTTTGAGTCAAGCATGATTAGGGTTATTTCACTTGAATATCTTGGGAGGATTGATCTTAGGCACTTAGGCCCTAGACAAAAAGCTAGAGAGGATTTTGAGCCTTAAACTATGCATTTTACATAGTGAATATCCTTTCTCGAGAGCTTGATCTTGCATTGCATATTCTTTACTAGAACTTGTCTTGATACTCTTGTTAGAAGTATCACATGTGTGCGTGATTAGGAGATGATCTTAGGCCATCATTGAATAGCCCATTTTCCCTAAACACTAACCTATCTTTCATTACCATTGTCGTCCCATTTTGAGCCTTGAATGGAGCCTTTTCTTCTTGAACCGGATGATAGGGGGTGAAGGATGGTTAAGAGAATCTTGGTGAAAGTTGAAAATTCATGAAAAATGATGGATGGTGGTGAAGGGTCTAGAGATTGATTTCGAAATGAAAGGACACTCCTGTTAGAATAGAAAAGAATAAGAACGAAGTTCCTATTGAAAAAAAAAACGTAAGAACAAAGTTCTTACAAGAAAAAGAGAAGAATAAGAGCATAAAGGAGTGTTTCTTTAGATATTTGGTAGAAGCTTGGGTTCAATTGATAAAAAGGGGTTTGACAAGGTGGAAGATGAAAAAATTCATACTTAGAAAGGTGAAGAAAGGAGGTAAGGGTACTTGAATGAAAATTGAAGCACTTAACCTCAAATTCCCTACCTTAACCAATGTCCCTACATTACAAGCTTAATAAAGACCTTTTTGATCCTAATTTGTGCATGCATTGTAGTATTGGGAACTTGAGTTGATAGGCAAGCTTATGGTTAAAGATGTGTATTGCATGATTTCGATGAGTGTTTACCATTTCCACATATTGAGGGATCGAGTGATACACATGTTCCTTGAGAGGTCTAGAGTTTAAGATGCTTGAGCGATTGAATTCTAAGTTAGGATAGTAGTTGATCTTATGAATGTTTGGTTTTACTTGAGAATTTCTTTGAATAAAATGGTTTTTGAAGTTATATGAGGCATCGAGGAACTCAAAATGTACACTCCATACGTGTTAAGTGTTTTGATTGTTCGTTTCATTGTTCGAGACGAACAATGGCTTAAGTTTGGGGGACTGATTAACACATATTTTATGTGCTTGTTGAGTGTTTTGGGAATATGTTTGAGTCTCAATTTATGTGCTTATATGTTAAAAATACTAGGGTTTCTTAACTCTTAGTACATTTTAGACTTTTCTCATTTTTCTTGGTTTTCGATCCATTTTGGTAAGAATTGGAATATTATTCATGTGGCTAAGGATCGAAGGCCGGGAACGAGGAAGAATCGAGCTTGATTAGGGTGAAACCTAGGTTTGAAATGTGGAATTTAAATATATAGAGTAAGGGTTTCACTAGGTCGCATTCAATTATGTTTTCCTCGTTCTCTCGAGTCTCTTTATGCTTTTTGCAGGAACAATGAAGAACTCATTTGGGCAATTTGATCATTCCATATTGAAGAGGGGTTCGTTAGGAGTCCATAGCAAAAAGCAGATCGAGAATCAGAGTTCGGACGAGGGAGAACGAGGGAGAACGGTGAAGCTGCGCAAAAGGACCGAACTAGTGGCGACCCGGGCGGCGACCGGCTGGACCGCCGGCCAGGCCACCGGCTGGCCGGCTGAGCCACTGCATTTCCGGCGACCCAGGCGGCGGTCTGCCAGGGCGCCGTCGTCCCTTCTCTCTCACTTATTGACCGAGTTAGCTCGTCTAACTCGGTCCAACTCGACCCAATACTCACCAATTATGTATTTAAGTCCAAAATCTTCCTATTTTGTGTATATAGAACATATTTTAATTCCACAAGAACCCTAGAAATATTTCCCTCTTTCCTTTTTAGTATTTTGAAGATTGTTGAAGCTACATTGGTTGGATTTGCAATTGGAGACCATCTTCTTCTTCCTTATTGGATTCTCTTTCTTTTAAGCATGATTTCAATTATTTTTTATGGTTTATTTTCCTTAATTATGTCTAGCTAGTTCTCTTTGTGATTTCAATTATATGTAGATTAGGATTAAGTGATTGGGTTTAGGCTTTAATTTTGAATTTACCTTCTAATCTCATGTTCATTTCTCTTGGGGCTATGTTTTATTATGTAATTGTGATTGATCACCATAGTTGCATACCAAGTGTTTGATCTAATGCTTATGAGGCTTAGATTAGATACTAGGATCAAGAGATTTGCATGCTAGAGTATAGTAGGGTTAAGGAACTCCATGAGCTATTGGGAGTTAATGAATTGCTTGATGTCTTAGTCGGAATTAGGCCTTTCATTAATCTACTTGTCTTCATTGCAATGAGAATTGAGTGAACCATAGTTAGGAGGTTTCCCACATGAAATTGGATTAAATTGGTTAATTTTAGTTAGAGTTCTAATCACCCATCACTTGAGCCTAATCGAAGTATAATTGGAATCACGTTTATTTCCTATTCATTTTATATCCTTTGCTTATTTGTTGCTTGTTTAGTTAAGTTTGAAGTTGATAATCACTTTTTGGTGTCATTAGTTAATCAAAAACACAAAAACATGCTTGTCGGTAGCTTGAATAGTAGGTTTAGTAGCTAGGTTACTACTTGAGACTTGAGCGTCCTTGCATTCCTTGTGGTTCGACTCGATTACTCAATCGATTATTATTGCTCTCTACCCTCAGCCTAAAGTGAGGGTGGACCAATATCTCGTAGTATCCGGGTTAGTCGAGCCACGAAGATTGCTTGATAATTGCGTTTTGGATCCGTGTAGATTCGAGGTTCGATTTTGGTAATTTTCATCCCTTTAATTTCGTATTTCATTAATCCATTGATTTATTTTCGTTCCCAGCCATCCCTCATCATTCATATATCATAAATCTCCATCCTACATCGTTCGTATAACCACCCGATCCAAGAAAACCCTCAGATTAATTCGAGATCTGTTTTGAAACCCTAACTGTCCCGAAAATAACCAGTGCCAAATCGAAAACTACTCGATCGTTTTTGCTGAATATTGGATATGTTCTTCAGAACCCTAAGTTGTAACTCGTGTTAAAATTTGAGCTTCATTGAAATTGAATTGCTTAGGTTTCTATCGACACCTATTCAGTGTGTTCTGGGTAGATTTTTAGGAAATTATCATTCATATTTCATAGTTGTCGTTTGGATTGAATCTAGCATAGTTGGCGTGTGTTTGATTCGTAGCTTCCGCATATTGAGATCGCATCAAAAACAAATAAAATGATGCCTAGGGAAAAAATCGTACGAACCGACTGAGAGAACTTCGGACTTCGACCACCCCACCATTCTTCAATATCTCATAAGTGTTACAATGACTCAAGAATCGTGCGAAACTGATGAGTAAGGAAAGAAATGTCAGGGGGACAAAACCAGGAAAATGATGCCTAGGGAAAAAATCATACGAACCGACTGGGAGAACTTCGGACTTCGACCACACCCCATTCTTCAATATCTCATAACTGTTACAATGAATCAAGAATCGTGCGAAACCGATGAGTAAGAAAGGCGATGTTAGGGGGACAAAACAAATAAAATGATGCCTATAGAAAAAATCATACGAACCGACTGAGAGAACTTCGGACTTCGACCACCCCACCATTCTTGAATATCTCATAAGTGTTACAAAGACTCAAGAATTGTGCGAAACCGATAAGTAATGATGGAGATGTCAGGGGACAAAACAAGGAAAACGATGTCTAGGGAAAAAATCATACGAACGGATTCAGAGAACTTCGGACTTCGACCACCCCCCATTCTTCAATATCTCGTGAGTGTTACAACGACTCAAGAATCGTGCAAAACCGATGAGTAAGGAAGGAAATGCCAGGGGGACAAAACAAATAAAACGATTCCTAGGAAAAAAATCGTACAAACCGACTGAGAGAACATCGGACTTCGACCACCCCACCGTTCTTCAATATCTCATAAGTGTTACAACGACTCAAGAATCGTGCGAAACCGATGAGTAAGGAAGGAAATGTCAGGGGGACAAAACCTAGAAAACGATGCCTAGAGAAAAAATCATACGAACCGACTGAGAGAACTTCGGACTTCGACCACACCCCATTCTTCAATATCTCATAACTGTTACAATGAATCAAGAATCATGCGAAACCGACGAGTAAGGAAGGAGATGTCAGGGGGACAAAACAAATAAAACGATGCATGGGAAAAAATCATACGAACCGACTGAGAGAACTTCGGACTTCGACCACCCCACCATTCTTGAATATCTCATAATTGTTACAAAGACTCAAGAATCGTGCGAAACCGATAAGTAATGATGGAGATGTCAGGGGACAAAATAAGGAAAACGATGTCTAGGGAAAAAATCGTACGAACCGATTGAGAGAACTTCGGACTTCGACCACCCCCCATTCTTCAATATCTCGTGAGTGTTACAACGACTCAAGAATCGTGCGAAACCGATGAGTAAAGAAGGAGATGCCAGGGGGACAAAACAAATAAAACGATGCCGAGGGAAAAAATCGTACGAACCGACTGAGAGAACTTCGGACTTTGACCACCCAACCATTATTTAATATCTCATAAGTGTTACAACGACTCAAGAATCGTGCGAAACTGATAAGTACGGAAGGAGATGACAGGGGGACAATACAAGGAAAATGATGCCTAGGGAAAAAATCGTACGAACCGACTGAGAGAACTTCTGACTTCGACCACCCCACATTCTTCAATATCTCGTAAGTGTTACAACGACTCAAGAATCGTGTAAAACCGATGAGTAAGGAAGGAGATGTCAGGGGGACAAAGCAATGAAAACGTCGTCTATGGAAAAAATCATACGAACCGACTGAGTGAACTTCGGACTTCGACCACCCCCCATTCATTAATATCTCATAAGTGTTCCAACGACTCAAGAATCGTACGAAACTGATGAGTACGGAAGGAGATGTCATGGGGACAAAACCATGAAAACGATGCCTAAGGAAAAAAACGTACGAACCGACTGTGAGAACTTCGGACTTCGACCACCCCACCATTCTTCAATATCTCATAAGTGTTACAACGAATCAAGAATCGTACAAAACCGATGAGTACGGAAGGACATGTCAGGGGGACGAAACAAGGAAAACGATGCCTAGGAAAAAAATCGTACGAACCGACTAAGAGAACTTCGGACATGGACAACCCCACCATTCTTCAATATCTCATAAGTGTTACAACGACTCAAGAATCGTGTGAAACCGATGAGTAAGGAAGGAGATATCAGGGGGACAAAACAAGAAAAACGATGCCTAGGGAAAAAATCGTACGAACCGACTGACAGAACTTCAGACTTCGACCACCCCCCATTCTTCAGTATCTCGTTAGTGTTACAACGACTCAAGAATCATGCGAAACCGATGAGTAAGGAAGGAGATATCAGCGGTCAAAATAAATAAAACGATGCCAAGGGAAAAAATCGTACGAACCGACTGAGAGAACTTCAGACTTCAACCTCCCCACCATTCTTCAATATCTCATAAGTGTTACAATGACTCAAGAATCGTGCGAAACCGATGAGTAAGGAAGGAGATGTTAGCGGTCAAAACAAATAAAACGATGCCTAGGGAAAAAATCGTACGAACAGACTGAGAGAACTTCGGACTTCGACCACTCCACCATTCTTCAATGTCTCATAAGTATTGCAATGACTCAAGAATCGTATGAAACCGATGAGTACGGAAGGAGATGTCAGGGGGACAAAACAAATAAAACGATGCCCAGGGAAAAAATCGTACTAACCGACTGAGAGAACTTCGGACTTCGACCACCCCACCATTCTTGAATATCTCATAAGTATTACAACGACTCAAGAATTATGCAAAACCGATGAGAAAGGAAGGAGATGCCCGGGGAGAAAACAAATAAAATGATGCCTAGGGAATAAATCGTACGAACCGACTGAGAGAACTTCGGACTTCGACCACCCCACCATTCTTCAATATCTCATAAGTGTTACAACAACTCAAGAATCGTGCGGAACCGATTAGTAAGGAAGGAGATGTCAGGGGGATAAAACAAATAAAATGATGCCTAGGGAAAAAATCGTACGAACCGATTGAGAGAACTTCGGACATCGACCAGCCCACCATTCTTCAATATCTCATAAGTGTTACAACGATTCAAGAACAACGCGAAACCGATGAATAAGGTAGGAGATGTCTGGGGGACAAAACCAGGAAAACGATGCCTAAGGAAAAAATTATACGAACCGACTGGGAGCACTTCGGACTTCGACCACACCCCATTCTTGAATATCTCGTAAGTGTTACAACGACTCAAGAATCATGCGAAACCGATGAGTAAGGAGGAGATGCCAGGGGGACAAAACAAATAAAACGATGCCTAGGGAAAAAATCGTACGAACCGACTGAGAGAACTTCGGACTTCGACCACCCCACCATTCTTCAATATCTCATAAGTGTTACAACGACTCAAGAATTGTGCGAAACCGATGAGTAAGGAAGGAGATGTCAGGGGACAAAACAAGCAAAATGATGTCTAGGGAAAAAATCGTACGAACCGACTGAGAGAATTTCGAACTTCGACCACCCCCCATTCTTCAATATCTCGTAAGTGTTACAAAGACTCAAGAATCGTGCAAAATCAATGAGTAAGGAATGAGATGCCAGGGGGACAAAATAAATAAAATGATGCCTGGGGAAAAAATCGTATGAACCGACTAAGAGAACTTCAAACTTCGACCACCCCCTATTCTTCAATATCTCGTGAGTGTTACAACGACTCAAGAATCGTGCGAAACCGATTAGTAAGGAAGGAGATGTCAGGGGGACAAAACAAGGAAAACGTTGCCGAGGGAAAAAACAAATAAAACGATGCCTAGGGAAAAAATAGTACGAACCGACTGAGAGAACTTCGTACTTCGACAACCCCACCATTCATCAATATCTCATAAGTGTTACAACGACTCAAAAATCGTGCGGAATCGATGAGTAAGGAAGGAGATGTCAGCGGGACGAAATAAGGAAAATGATGCCTAGGAAAAAAATCGTACGAACTGACTAAGAGAACTTCGGACTTCGACAACCCCACCATTCTTCAATATCTCATAAGTGTTACAACGACTCAAGAATCGTGCGGAACCGATGAGGAAGGAAGGAGATGCCAGGGGGACAAAATAAATAAAACGATGCATAGGGAAAAAATTGTACGAACCGACTGAGAGAACTTCGGATTTCGACCACCCCACCATTCTTCAATATCTCATAAGTGTTACGACGACTCAAGAATCGTGCAAAACCGATGAGTACGGAAGGAGATGTCAGGGGGACAAAATAAGGAAAACGATGCCTAGGGAAAAAATCGTACGAACCGACTGAGAGAACTTCGGACTTCGACTACCCTCAATTCTTCAATATCTCGTAAGTCTTACAACGACTGAAGAATCGTGCGAAACTGATGAGTAAGGAAGGAGATGCCAGGGGGACAAAACAAATACAACGATGCCTACGGAAAAAATCGTACAAACCGACTGAGAGAACTTCGGACTTCGACCACCCCACCATTCTTCAATATCTCATAAGTGTTACAACGACTCAAGAATTGTGCGAAACCGATGAGTAACGAATGAGATGTCACGGGACAAAACAAGCAAAACGATGTCTAGGGAAAAAATCGTACGAACCGACTGAGAGAACTTCGGACTTTGACCACCCCACCATTCTTGAATATCTCATAAGTGTTATAAAGACTCAAGAATCGTGCGAAACCGATAAGTAATGATGGAGATGTCAGGGGACAAAACAAGCAAAACGATGTCTAGGG
>CM038114.1:32001619-32032525 GCA_001642375.2 Mentha longifolia
GGGTGCTCGAAGTCCGATGTTCTCCTAGTCGGTTCGTTGATTTTTCCTTTGGCATCATTTTCCTGGTTTTGTCCCCCTGACATCTCCTTCCTTACTCATCGGTTTCGCACAATTCTTGAGTCGTTGTAACACTTATGAGATATTGAAGAATGGTGGGGCTGTCGAGGTCAGAAGTTCTTTCAGTCGGTTCGTAACGATTTTTCCCTAGACATCATTTATTTGTTTTTTGTCCCCCTTGATATCCTTCCTTACTCATCGGTTCCCACAATTATATGAGTCTTGTAACACTCATGAGATATTGAAGATGGTGGGGGTCGAAGTCCGAAGTTCTCCTCTCAGTCGGAGGTTCGTAAATTTTTCCCTAGACATCGTTTTGCTTATTTGTCCCTACACTCTCCATCATTACTTAGCGGTTTCACACAATTCTTGAGTGGTTTGTAACACTTATGAGATATTCAAGAATGGTGGGGTGGTCGAAGTCCGAAGTTCTCTCAGTCGATAATAGTATGATTTTTTCCCTATGCATCATTTTATTTATTTTGTCCCCCTGGCGTCTCCTTCCTTACTCATCGGTTTTGCACGATTCTTGAGTCGTTGTAACACTTACGAGATATTGAAGAATGGGGGTGGTCGAAGTCCGAAGTTCTCTCAGTCGGTTCGTACGATTTTTTCCCTAGACATCATTTTGCTTGTTTTGTCCCCTGACATCTCCATCATTACTTATCGGTTTCGTACAATTCTTGAGTCGTTGTAACACTTGCAAGATA
Source organism: Mentha longifolia (assembly GCA_001642375.2). Lineage (NCBI taxonomy): Eukaryota > Viridiplantae > Streptophyta > Magnoliopsida > Lamiales > Lamiaceae > Mentha > Mentha longifolia. Next base: position 32,002,387 of record CM038114.1, read on the forward strand.
TAGTAGAATGGGGGGTGCTCGAAGTCCGATGTTCTCCCAGTCGGTTCGTATGATTTTTTCCTGCGGCATCATTTTCCTGGTTTTGTCCCCTGACATCTCCGTCCTTACTCATCGGTTTCGCACAATTCTTGAGTCGTTATAACACTTATGAGATATTGAAGAATGGTGGGCGGTCGAAAGTCCGATGTTCTCTCATTCAGTTCGTACGATTTTTTCCCTAGGCATCGTTTTCCTTGTTTGTCCCCCTGACATCTCCTTCCTTACTCATCGGTTCCGCACGATTCTTGAGTCATCGTAACACTTATGAGATATTGAAGAATGGTGGGGTTGTCGAAGTCCGAAGTTCTCTCAGTCGGTTCGTACGATTTTTTCCCTAGACATCGTTTTGCTTGTTTTGTCCCCTGACATCTCCATCATTACTTATCGGTTTCGTACGATTCTTGAGTCGTTGTAACACTTATGAGATATTCAAGAATGGTGGGGTGGTCGAAGTCCGAAGTTCTCTCAGTCGGTTCGTACGATTTTTTCCTAGACATCGTTTTGCTTGTTTTGTCCCCTGACATCTCCTTCCGCACTCATCGGTTTCGCACAATTCTTGAGTCGTCGTAACACTTATGAGATATTGAAGAATGGGGGTGGTCGAAGTCCGAAGTTCTCCAAGTCGGTTCGTAAGATTTTTTTCCTTACTCATCGGTTCCGCACGATTCTTGAGTCGTTGTAGCACTTATGAGATATTGAATAATGGTAGGGTGGTCGAAGTCCAAAGTTCTCTCAGTCGGTTCGTACTATTTTTTTCCCTAAGCATCGTTTAATTTGTTTTGTCCCCCTAGTTTCTCCTTCCTTACACATCGGTTTCGCACGATTCTTGAGTCGTTGTAACACTTGTGAGATATTGAAGAATGGGGGGTGGTCGAAGTCCGATGTTCTCCCAGTCGGTTCGCATGATTTTTTTTTTGGCATCGTTTTCCTGGTTTTGTCCCCCTGACATCTCCTTCCTTACTCATCGGTTTCGCACAATTCTTGAGTCGTTGTAACACTTATGAGATATTGAAGAATGGTGGGGCGGTCGAAGTCCGAAGTTCTCTCATTCGGTTCGTACGATTTTTTCCCTAGACATCGTTTTCCTTGTTTTGTCCCCCTGACATCTCCTTCCTTACTCATGGGTTCCGCACGATTCTTGAGTCGTCGTAACACTTATGAGATATTGAAGAATGGTGGGGTTGTCGAAATCCAAACTTCTCTCAGTCGGTTCGTACGATTTTTTCCCTAGACATCATTTTATTTGTTTTGTCCCCCTTGCATATCCTTCCTTACTCATCGGTTCCGCACGATTCTTGAGTCGTTGTAACACTCATGAGATATTGAAGAATGGTGGGGTGGTCGAAGTCCGAAGTTCTCTCAGTCGGTTCGTACGATTTTTTCCCTAGGCATCATTTTATTTATTTTGTCCCTCTGGCATCTCCTTCCTTACTCATCGGTTTTGCACGATTCTTGAGTCGTTGTAACACTTACGAGATATTGAAGAATGGGGGGTGGTCGAAGTCCGAAGTTCTCTCAGTCGGTTCGTACGATTTTTTCCCTAGATATCGTTTTGCTTGTTTTGTCCCCTGACATCTCCATCATTACTTATCGGTTTCGCACAATTCTTGAGTCGTTGTAACACTTATGAGATATTCAAGAATGGTGGGGTGGTCGAAGTCCGAAGTTCTCTCAGTCGATAATAGTACGATTTTTTCCCTAGGCATCATTTTATTTATTTTGTCCCCTTGGCATCTACTTCCTTACTCATCGGTTCCACACGATTCTCGAGTCGTTGTAAAACTTATGAGATTTTGAAGAAGGGAGGGTGGTCGAAGTCCGAAGTTCTCTCAGTCAGTTCGTACGATTTTTTCCCTATGCAACGTTTTCCTTGTTTTGTCCCCCTGACATCTCCTTCATTACTCATCGGTTTCGCACGATTCTTTAGTCGTTCCAACACTTATGAGATATTGAAGAATGGTGGGTGGGGTTGTCGAAGTCCGAAGTTCTCTTAGTCGGTTTGTACGATATTTTTCCTAGGCATCGTTTTCCTTGTTTCGTCCCCCAGACATCTCCATCATTACTTATCGGTTTCGCACAATTCTTGAGTCGTTGTAACACTTATGAGATATTTAAGAATGGTGGGGTGGTCGAAGTCCGAAGTTCTCTCAGTCGTTTAGTACGATTTTTTCCCTAGGCATCATTTTATGTGTTTTGTCCCCCTAACATGTCCTTCCGTACTCATCGGTTTCGTACGATTCTTGAGTCAATAGAATACTTATGAGACATTGAAGAATGGTGGGGTGGTCGAAGTCCGAAGTTCTCTCAGTCGGTTCGTACGATTTTTTCCCTAGACATCGTTTTGCTTGTTTTGTCCCCTGACATCTCCTTCCTTACTCATCGGTTTCGCACAATTCTTGAGTCGTTGTAACACTTATGAGATATTGAAGAATGGGGGGTGGTCGAAGTCCGAAGTTCTCCAAGTCGGTTCGTAAGATTTTTTCCTTACTCATCGGTTCCGCACGATTCTTGAGTCGTTGTAACACTTATGAGATATTGAATAATGGTAGGGTGGTCGAAGTCCAAAGTTCTCTCAGTCGGTTCGTACTATTTTTTTCCCTAAGCATCGTTTAATTTGTTTTGTCCCCCTGGCTTCTCCTTCCTTACACATCGGTTTCGCACGATTCTTGAGTCGTTGTAACACTTGCGAGATATTGAAGAATGGGGGGTGCTCGAAGTCCGATGTTCTCCTAGTCGGTTCGTATGATTTTTTCCTTTGGCATCATTTTCCTGGTTTTGTCCCCCTGACATCTCCTTCCTTACTCATCGGTTTCGCACAATTCTTGAGTCGTTGTAACACTTATGAGATATTGAAGAATGGTGGGGCTGTCGAAGTCCGAAGTTCTCTCAGTCGGTTCGTACGATTTTTTCCCTAGACATCATTTTATTTGTTTTGTCCCCCTTGAATATCCTTCCTTACTCATCGGTTCCGCACAATTCTTGAGTCGTTGTAACACTCATGAGATATTGAAGAATGGTGGGGTGGTCGAAGTCCGAAGTTCTCTCAGTCGGTTCGTACAATTTTTTCCATAGACATCGTTTTGCTTATTTTGTTCCCTGACATCTCCATCATTACTTATCGGTTTCACACAATTCTTGAGTGGTTGTAACACTTATGAGATATTCAAGAATGGTGGGGTGGTCGAAGTCCGAAGTTCTCTCAGTCGATAATAGTATGATTTTTTCCCTATGCATCATTTTATTTATTTTGTCCCCCTGGCGTCTCCTTCCTTACTCATCGGTTTTGCACGATTCTTGAGTCGTTGTAACACTTACGAGATATTGAAGAATGGGGGGTGGTCGAAGTCCGAAGTTCTCTCAGTCGGTTCGTACGATTTTTTCCCTAGACATCATTTTGCTTGTTTTGTCCCCTGACATCTCCATCATTACTTATCGGTTTCGTACAATTCTTGAGTCGTTGTAACACTTGCAAGATATAGTAGAATGGGGGGTGCTCGAAGTCCGATGTTCTCCCAGTCGGTTCGTATGATTTTTTCCTGCGGCATCATTTTCCTGGTTTTGTCCCCTGACATCTCCGTCCTTACTCATCGGTTTCGCACAATTCTTGAGTCGTTATAACACTTATGAGATATTGAAGAATGGTGGGGTGGTCGAAGTCCGATGTTCTCTCATTCAGTTCGTACGATTTTTTCCCTAGGCATCGTTTTCCTTGTTTTGTCCCCCTGACATCTCCTTCCTTACTCATCGGTTCCGCACGATTCTTGAGTCATCGTAACACTTATGAGATATTGAAGAATGGTGGGGTTGTCGAAGTCCGAAGTTCTCTCAGTCGGTTCGTACGATTTTTTCCCTAGACATCATTTTATTAGTTTTGTCCCCCTTGAATATCCTTCCTTACTCATCGGTTCCGCACAATTCCTGAGTCGTTGTAACACTCATGAGATATTGAAGAATGGTGGGGTGTTCGAAGTCCGAAGTTCTCTCAGTCGGGTCGTACGATTTTTTCCTTAGAGATCGTTTTGCTTGTTTTGTCCCCTGACATCTCCATCATTACTTATCGGTTTCGCACAATTCTTGAGTCGTTGTAACACTTATGAGATATTCAAGAATGGTGGGGTGGTCGAAGTCCGAAATTCTCTCAGTCGATAATAGTATGATTTTTTCCCTATGCATCATTTTATTATTTTGTCCCCCTGGCATCTCCTTCCTTACACATCGGTTTTGCACGATTCTTGAGTCGTTGTAACACTTACGAGATATTGAAGAATGGGGGGTGGTCGAAGTCCGAAGTTCTCTCAGTCGGTTCGTACGATTTTTTCCCTAGACATCGTTTTGCTTGTTTTGTCCCCTGACATCTCCATCATTACTTATCGGTTTCGCACAATTCTTGAGTCGTTGTAACACTTATGAGATATTCAAGAATGGTGGGGTGGTCGAAGTCCGAAGTTCTCTCAGTCGATAATAGTACGATTTTTTCCCTAGGCATCATTTTATTTATTTTGTCCCCTTGGCATCTACTTCCTTACTCATCGGTTCCACACGATTCTCGAGTCGTTGTAAAACTTACGAGATTTTGAAGAAGGGAGGGTGGTCGAAGTCCGAAGTTCTCTCAGTCAGTTCGTACGATTTTTTCCCTAGGCAACGTTTTCCTTGTTTTGTCCCCCTGACATCTCCTTCATTACTCATCGGTTTCGCACGATTCTTAGTCGTTCCAACACTTATGAGATATTGAAGAATGGTGGGTGGGGTTGTCGAAGTCCGAAGTTCTCTTAGTCGGTTTGTACGATATTTTTCCTAGGCATCGTTTTCCTTGTTTCGTCCCCCAGACATCTCCATCATTATTTATCGGTTTCGCACAATTCTTGAGTCGTTGTAACACTTATGAGATATTCAAGAATGGTGGGGTGGTCGAAGTCCGAAGTTCTCTCAGTCGTTTAGTACGATTTTTTCCCTAGGCATCATTTTATGTGTTTTGTCCCCCTAACATGTCCTTCCGTACTCATCGGTTTCGTACGATTCTTGAGTCAATAGAATACTTATGAGACATTGAAGAATGGTGGGGTGGTCGAAGTCCGAAGTTCTCTCAGTCGGTTCGTACGATGTTTTCCCTAGACATCGTTTTGCTTGTTTTGTCCCCTGACATCTCCTTCCTTACTCATCGGTTTCGCACAATTCTTGAGTCGTTGTAACACTTATGAGATATTGAAGAATGGGGGGTGGTCGAAGTCCGAAGTTCTCCAAGTCGGTTCGTAAGATTTTTTCCTTACTCATCGGTTCCGCACGATTCTTGAGTCGTTGTAACACTTATGAGATATTGAATAATGGTAGGGTGGTCGAAGTCCAAAGTTCTCTCAGTCGGTTCGTACTATTTTTTTCCCTAAGCATCGTTTAATTTGTTTTGTCCCCCTGGCTTCTCCTTCCTTACACATCGGTTTCGCACGATTCTTGAGTCGTTGTAACACTTGCGAGATATTGAAGAATGGGGGGTGCTCGAAGTCCGATGTTCTCCTAGTCGGTTCGTATGATTTTTTCCTTTGGCATCATTTTCCTGGTTTTGTCCCCCTGACATCTCCTTCCTTACTCATCGGTTTCGCACAATTCTTGAGTCGTTGTAACACTTATGAGATATTGAAGAATGGTGGGGCTGTCGAAGTCCGAAGTTCTCTCATTCGGTTCGTACGATTTTTTCCCTAGGCATCGTTTTCCTTGTTTTGTCCCCCTGACATCTCCTTCCTTACTCATCGGTTCCACACGATTCTTGAGTCGTCGTAACACTTATGAGATATTGAAGAATGGTGGGGTTGTCGAAGTCCGAAGTTCTCTCAGTCGGTTCGTACGATTTTTTCCCTAGACATCATTTTATTTGTTTTGTCCCCCTTGAATATCCTTCCTTACTCATCGGTTCCGCACAATTCTTGAGTCGTTGTAACACTCATGAGATATTGAAGAATGGTGGGGTGGTCGAAGTCCGAAGTTCTCTCAGTCGGTTCGTACAATTTTTTCCCTAGACATCGTTTTGCTTATTTTGTCCCCTGACATCTCCATCATTACTTATCGGTTTCACACAATTCTTGAGTGGTTGTAACACTTATGAGATATTCAAGAATGGTGGGGTGGTCGAAGTCCGAAGTTCTCTCAGTCGATAATAGTATGATTTTTTCCCTATGCATCATTTTATTTATTTTGTCCCCCTGGCGTCTCCTTCCTTACTCATCGGTTTTGCACGATTCTTGAGTCGTTGTAACACTTACGAGATATTGAAGAATGGGGGGTGGTCGAAGTCCGAAGTTCTCTCAGTCGGTTCGTACGATTTTTTCCCTAGACATCATTTTGCTTGTTTTGTCCCCTGACATCTCCGTCATTACTTATCGGTTTCGCACAATTCTTGAGTCGTTGTGACACTTGCAAGATATAGTAGAATGGGGGGTGCTCGAAGTCCGATGTTCTCCCAGTCGGTTCGTATGATTTTTTCCTTCGGCATCATTTTCCTGGTTTTGTCCCCCTGACATCTCCTTCCTTACTCATCGGTTTCGCACAATTCTTGAGTCGTTATAACACTTATGAGATATTGAAGAATGGTGGGGCGGTCGAAGTCCGATGTTCTCTCATTCGGTTCGTACGATTTTTTCCCTAGGCCGTTTTCCTTGTTTTGTCCCCCTGACATCTCCTTCCTTACTCATCGGTTCCGCACGATTCTTGAGTCGTCGTAACACTTATGAGATATTGAAGAATGGTGGGGTTGTCGAAGTCCGAAGTTCTCTCAGTCGGTTCGTACGATTTTTTCCCTAGACATCATTTTATTAGTTTTGTCCCCCTTGAATATCCTTCCTTACTCATCGGTTCCGCACAATTCCTGAGTCGTTGTAACACTCATGAGATATTGAAGAATGGTGGGGTGATCAAAGTCCAAAGTTCTCTCAGTCGGTTCGTACGATTTTTTCCTTACTAATCGGTTCCGCACGATTCTTGAGTCGTTGTAACACTTATGAGATATTGAATAATGGTAGGGTGGTCGAAGTCCAAAGTTCTCTCAGTCGGTTCGTACTATTTTTTTCCCTAAGCATCGTTTAATTTGTTTTGTCCCCCTGGCTTCTCCTTCCTTACACATCGGTTTCGCAGGATTCTTGAGTCGTTGTAACACTTGCGAGATATTGAAGAATGGGGGGTGCTCGAAGTCCGATATTCTCCTAGTCGGTTCGTATGATTTTTTCCTTTGGCATCATTTTCCTGGTTTTGTCCCCCTGACATCTCCTTCCTTACTCATCGGTTTCGCACAATTCTTGAGTCGTTGTAACACTTATGAGATATTGAAGAATGGTGGGGCTGTCGAAGTCCGAAGTTCTCTCATTCGGTTCGTACGATTTTTTCCCTAGGCATCGTTTTCCTTGTTTTGTCCCCCTGACATCTCCTTCCTTACTCATCGGTTCCACATGATTCTTGAGTCGTCGTAACACTTATGAGATATTGAAGAATGGTGGGGTTGTCGAAGTCCGAAGTTCTCTTAGTCGGTTCGTACGATTTTTTCCCTAGACATCATTTTATTTGTTTTGTCCCCCTTGAATATCCTTCCTTACTCATCGGTTCCGCACAATTCTTGAGTCGTTGTAACACTCATTAGATATTGAAGAATGGTGGGGTGGTCGAAGTCCGAAGTTCTCTCAGTCGGTTCGTACAATTTTTTCCCTAGACATCGTTTTGCTTATTTTGTCCCCTGACATCTCCATCATTACTTATCGGTTTCACACAATTCTTGAGTGGTTGTAACACTTATGAGATATTCAAGAATGGTGGGGTGGTCGAAGTCCGAAGTTCTCTCAGTCGATAATAGTATGATTTTTTCCCTATGCATCATTTTTTTTATTTTGTCCCCCTGGCGTCTCCTTCCTTACTCATCGGTTTTGCACGATTCTTGAGTCGTTGTAACACTTACGAGATATTGAAGAATGGGGGGTGGTCGAAGTCCGAAGTTCTCTCAGTCGGTTCGTACGATTTTTTCCCTAGACATCATTTTGCTTGTTTTGTCCCCTGACATCTCCATCATTACTTATCGGTTTCGCACAATTCTTGAGTCGTTGTAACACTTATGAGATATTCAAGAATGGTGGGGTGGTCGAAGTCCGAAGTTCTCTCAGTCGATAATAGTATGATTTTTTCCCTATGCATCATTTTATTTGTTTTGTCCCCCTGACATCTCCTTCCGCACTCATCGGTTTTGCACGATGCTTGAGTCGTCGTAACACTTATAGGATATTGAAGAATGGTGGGGTGGTCGAAATCCGAAGTTCTCTCAGTCGGTTAGTACGATTTTTCCCTAGGCATCATTTTATTTTTTTTGTCCCCCTGGCATCTACTTCCTTACTCATCGGTTCCGCACGATTCTTGAGTCGTTGTAAAACTTATGAGATTTTGAAGAAGGGAGGGTGGTCGAAGTCCGAAGTTCTCTCAGTCAGTTCGTACGATTTTTTCCCTAGGCAACGTTTTCCTTGTTTTGTCCCCCTGACATCTCCTTCCATACTCATCAGTTTCGCACGATTCTTTAGTTGTTCCAACACTTATGAGATATTGAAGAATGGTGGGTGGGGTTGTCGAAGTCCGAAGTTCTCTTAGTCGGTTTGTACGATATTTTTCCTAGGCATCGTTTTCCTTGTTTCGTCCCCCAGACATCTCGATCATTACTTATCGGTTTCGCACAATTCTTGAGTCGTTGTAACACTTATGAGATATTCAAGAATGGTGGGGTGGTCGAAGTCCGAAGTTCTCTCAGTCGTTTAGTACGATTTTTTCCCTAGGCATCATTTTATGTGTTTTGTCCCCGTGACATGTCCTTCCGTACTCATCGGTTTCGTACGATTCTTGAGTCAATAGAATACTTATGAGACATTGAAGAATGGTGGGGTGGTCGAAGTCCGAAGTTCTCTCAGTCGGTTCGTACGATTTTTTCCTTAGACATCGTTTTGCTTGTTTTGTCCCCTGACATCTCGATCATTACTTATCGGTTTCGCACAATTCTTGAGTCGTTGTAACACTTATGAGATATTCAAGAATGGTGGGGTGGTCGAAGTCCGAAGTTCTCCAAGTCGGTTCGTAAGATTTTTTCCTTACTAATCGGTTCCGCACGATTCTTGAGTCGTTGTAACACTTATGAGATATTGAATCATTTAGGGTGGTCGAAGTCCAAAGTTCTCTCAGTCGGTTCGTACTATTTTTTTCCCTAAGCATCGTTTAATTTGTTTTGTCCCCCTGGCTTCTCCTTCCTTACACATCGGTTTCGCACGATTCTTGAGTCGTTGTAACACTTGCAAGATATAGTAGAATGGGGGGTGCTCGAAGTCCGATGTTCTCCCAGTCGGTTCGTATGATTTTTTCCTTTGGCATCATTTTCCTGGTTTTGTCCCCCTGACATCTCCTTCCTTACTCATCCGTTTCGCACTATTCTTGAGTCGTTGTAAGACTTACGAGATATTGAAGAATGGAGGGTGGTCGAAGTCCGATGTTCTCTCAGTCGGTTCGTAGGATTTTTTCCCTAGGCATCGTTTTCCTTATTTTGGCCCCCTGACATCTCCTTCCGTACTCATCGGTTTTGCACGATGCTTGAGTCGTCGTAACACTTATGTGATATTGAAGAATGGTGGGGTGGTCGAAATCCGAAGTTCTCTCAGTCGGTTCGTACGATTTTTTCCCTAGGCATCATTTTATTTGTTTTGTCCCCCTGGCATCTCCTTCCTTACTCATCGGTTCCGCGCGATTCTTGAGTCGTTGTAACACTTACGAGATTTTGAAGAATGGACGGTGGTCGAAGTCCGAAGTTCTCTCAGTCAGTTCGTATGATTTTTTTCGTAGGCATCGTTTTCCTTGTTTTGTCCCCCTGACATCTCCTTCCTTTCTCATCGGTTTCGCAAAATTCTTGAGTCGTTGTAACACTTATGAGATATTGAAGAATGGTGGGGTTGTCGAAGTCCGAAGTTCTCTCATTCGGTTCGTACGATTTTTTCCCTAGACATCATTTTATTTGTTTTGTCCCCCTTGCATATCCTTCCTTACTCATCGGTTCCGCACGATTCTTGAGTCGTTGTAACACTCATGAGATATTGAAGAATGGTGGGGTGGTCGAAGTCCGAAGCTCTCTCAGTCGGTTCGTACGATTTTTTCCTAGGCATCATTTTATTTATTTTGTCCCCCTGGCATCTCCTTCCTTACTCATCGGTTGTGCACGATTCTTGAGTCGTTGTAACACTTACGAGATATTGAAGAATGGGGGGTGGTCGAAGTCCGAAGTTCTCTCAGTCGGTTCGTACGATTTTTTCCCTAGACATCGTTTTGCTTGTTTTGTCCCCTGACATCTCCATCATTACTTATCGGTTTCGCACAATTCTTGAGTCGTTGTAACACTTATGAGATACTCAAGAATGGTGGGGTGGTCGAAGTCCGAAGTTCTCTCAGTCGATAATAGTACGATTTTTTCCCTATGCATCATTTTATTTTTTTTGTCCCCCTGACATCTCCTTCCGTACTCATCGGTTTTGCACGATGCTTGAGTCGTCGTAACACTTATGAGATACTGAAGAATGGTGGGGTGGTCGAAATCCGAAGTTCTCTCAGTCGGTTCGTACGATTTTTTCCCTAGGCATCATTTTATTTGTTTTGTCCCCCTGGCATCTCCTTCCTTACTCATCGGTTCCGCGCGATTCTTGAGTCGTTGTAACACTTACGAGATTTTGAAGAATGGACGGTGGTCGAAGTCCGAAGTTCTCTCAGTCAGTTCGTACGATTTTTTCCGTAGGCATCGTTTTCCTTGTTTTGTCCCCCTGACATCTCCTTCCTTACTCATCGGTTCCGCACGATTCTTGAGTCGTCGTAACACTTATGAGATATTGAAGAATGGTGGGGTTGTCGAAGTTCGAAGTTCTCTCATTCGGTTCGTAGGATTTTTTCCCTAGACATCATTTTATTGTTTTGTCCCCCTTGCATATCCTTCCTTACTCATCGGTTCCGCACGATTCTTGAGTCGTTGTAACACTCATGAGACATTGAAGAATGGTGGGGTGGTCGAAGTCCGAAGCTCTCTCAGTCGGTTCGTACGATTTTTTTCCTAGGCATCATTTTATTTATTTTGTCCCCCTGGCATCTCCTTCCTTACTCATCGGTTGTGCACGATTCTTGAGTCGTTGTAACACTTACGAGATATTGAAGAATGGGGGGTGGTCGAAGTCCGAAGTTCTCTCAGTCGGTTCGTACGATTTTTTCCCTAGACATCGTTTTGTTTGTTTTGTCCCCTGACATCTCCATCATTACTTATCGGTTTCGCACAATTCTTGAGTCGTTGTAACACTTATGAGATACTCAAGAATGGTGGGGTGGTCGAAGTCCGAAGTTCTCTCAGTCGATAATAGTACGATTTTTTCCCTATGCATCATTTTATTTTTTTTGTCCCCCTGACATCTCCTTCCGTACTCATAGGTTTTGCACGATGCTTGAGTCGTCGTAACACTTATGAGATATTGAATAATGGTGGGGTGGTCGAAATCCGAAGTTCTCTCAGTCGGTTCGTACGATTTTTTCCCTAGGCATCATTTTATTTGTTTTGTCCCCCTGGCATCTCCTTCCTTACTCATCGGTTCCGCGCGATTCTTTAGTCGTTGTAACACTTACGAGATTTTGAAGAATGGACGGTGGTCGAAGTCCGAAGTTCTCTCAGTCAGTTCGTACGATTTTTTCCGTAGGCATCGTTTTCCTTGTTTTGTCCCCCTGACATCTCCTTCCTTACTCATCGGTTCCGCACGATTCTTGAGTCGTCGTAACACTTATGAGATATTGAAGAATGGTGGGGTTGTCGAAGTTCGAAGTTCTCTCATTCGGTTCGTACGATTTTTTCCCTAGACATCATTTTATTTGTTTTGTCCCCCTTGCATATCCTTCCTTACTCATCGGTTCCGCACGATTCTTGAGTCGTTGTAACACTCATGAGATATTGAAGAATGGTGGGGTGGTCGAAGTCCGAAGCTCTCTCAGTCGGTTCGTACGATTTTTTTCCTAGGCATCATTTTATTTATTTTGTCCCCCTGGCATCTCCTTCCTTACTCATCGGTTGTGCACGATTCTTGAGTCGTTGTAACACTTACGAGATATTGAAGAATGGGGGGTGGTCGAAGTCCGAAGTTCTCTCAGTCGGTTCGTACGATTTTTTCCCTAGACATCGTTTTGCTTGTTTTGTCCCCTGACATCTCCATCATTACTTATCGGTTTCGCACAATTCTTGAGTCGTTGTAACACTTATGAGATACTCAAGAATGGTGGGGTGGTCGAAGTCCGAAGTTCTCTCAGTCGATAATAGTACGATTTTTTCCCTATGCATCATTTTATTTTTTTTGTCCCCCTGACATCTCCTTCCGTACTCATAGGTTTGCACGATGCTTGAGTCGTCGTAACACTTATGAGATATTGAAGAATGGTGGGGTGGTCGAAATCCGAAGTTCTCTCAGTCGGTTCGTACGATTTTTTGCCCTAGGCATCATTTTATTTGTTTTGTCCCCCTGGCATCTCCTTCCTTACTCATCGGTTCCGCACGATTCTTGAGTCGTTGTAACACTAATGAGATATTGAAGAATGGTGGGGTTGTCGAAGTTCGAAGTTCTCTCAGTCGGTTCGTACGATTTTATCCCTAGACATCATTTTATTTGTTTTGTCCCCCTTGCATATCCTTCCTTACTCATCGGTTCCGCACGATTCTTGAGTCGTTGTAACACTTATGAAATATTGAAGAATGGTGGGGTGGTCGAAGTCCGAAGTTCTCTCAGTCGGTTCGTAGGCATCATTTTATTTATTTTGTCCCCCTAGCATCTCCTTCCTTACTCATCGGTTTTGCACGATTCTTGAGTCGTTGTAACACTTACGAGATATTGAAGAATGGGGGGTGGTCGAAGTCCGAAGTTTTCTCAGTCGGTTCGTACGATTTTTTCCCTAGACATTGTTTTGTTTGTTTTGTCCCCTTACATCTCCATCATTACTTATAGGTTTCGCACAATTCTTGAGTCGTTGTAACACTTATGAGATATTCAAGAATGGTGGGGTGGTCGAAGTCCGAAGTTCTCTCAGTCGATAATAGTACGATTTTTTCCCTATGCATCATTTTATTTGTTTTGTCCCCCTGACATCTCCTTCCGTACTCATCGGTTTTGCACGATGCTTAAGTCGTCGTAACATTTATGAGATATTGAAGAATGGTGGGGTGGTCAAAATCCGAAGTTCTCTCAGTCGGTTCGTACGATTTTTTCCCTAGGCATCATTTTATTTGTTTTGTCCCCCTGGCATCTCCTTCCTTACTCATCGGTTCCGCACGATTCTTCAGTCGTTGTAACACTTACGAGATTTTGAAGAATGGAGGGTGGTCGAAGTCCGAAGTTCTCTCAGTCAGTTCGTACGATTTTTTCCCTAGGCAACGTTTTCCTTGTTTTGTCCCCCTGACATCTCCTTCCTTACTCATCGGTTTCGCACGATTCTTGAGTCGTTGTAACACTTATGAGATATTGAAGAATGGTGAGTGGGGTTGTCGAAGTCTGATACGAACCTAGGCAGATCCGTAATTCAACACGCACGCGGAAGACACGAACTGAATTTGTAACCGATGGATATCTCAATATACCTAAAGTCTAATCCAACAAATGATATAGAATCGGCCTAAACCCCCTATACCCCAAGTGATGATCGCCTTAGTCACACGGAGACGATGAATGACACACAACGAGATTTGATTGGCTCGGTGATTCGCCGGATAAACGTTCGTCTTGGACGAACAAAGAGAATAATTGAAATTCTCAAAAGAGAGAGATAAACTCACCAAAATAATAATAATCAAACTGATTTTCGTCCATTACATAAAGGCCATATTTATAGGCTTCAAAAAATCCTAATTCTATAAGGAAACTAGTTAAAAACCTATCCTATAATATACCAAACCAAATCCTAGTTTAAAAAGGAATAAAATCACCAAAATAAAGCTGAAAATAGCCCTACTAACTAGAGAACTAATAAAATCCGAAAATAATAAAAATAACCATCTAAATAAACAACTAAATATTAATATTACTCTTCAGCACATATCATCATTAATTCTTGGCCCATGAACTGAAATCCATGATCTACGGGCTGCATCATTCCTCTCCTCTTGAAGAGGATTTGTCCTCAAATCCTGCTCGTCTCCCACATCAAAAGGAAAGAAATTTTGCTTCTCCTTCTCTTCAAATTCCTCCAACTTCTTTATCCCCTTGAACTCGATCAAATGTTCACTCCCTCGAATGGATAATAAATCATGAAATGTATCTTTGGAAGAAACATCATCGAATTCCTGCACAAATGAATAAGTAGAAGAGAATTCAAGATCCTTAGTGGCCAAAACTTTCCCCTTGCTACACTTTGCCTCCACAAACTTCTCCTCCTTTTCAACCCACTCCAAGTCATCACTCCGATCAAGTAGAGACTGATGCATCAACTCATTCTCCTTTGTCTCTACTTCCTCCTCCTTAGGCTTCACTATCTCCGCCTCCTTTTGCAATTGCACTTGATCCTCCTTATATACTTGTTTTGGAGTAAAAGGAACAAGCGACACCTTATCCTCAACATGAGATATGTTCTCCAGCAGCTGCTCTTCATCATCCACTTGATTCTGCACACTCAGAACACTATCATCAAATAAAGTAAGCGGTCTAAAAGGTGCTTCGATTTTTTCCACCTCTCCATTCAGTTCTTCCAAGACCTCCATTTTTGAATCTTTTCTATCATCTTTGGTCACAACTCCACCATTATCATGAATTGGATTAGAGAAACTCATACAATCTGACCTTGGCTTCACATATGCACGTGTGTACACCTTCGGCTGCTCTTCTTTCTCCCAAAAACTTCTCATTGAATGTGAAACATTAGTAGCTTTGAGTTGCCACCAATTGGTCTGATTCTCACTATAGTACTGGGAAGGTGCAAAATGTTTCCTCATCACTGCCTTCATCTCTTTCCAAGTCATGATCGGCTCTACTGCAGTCCTTCTTCTATTCTTCACCAACTTATCCCACCAAGTCAGAGCATAGTCCGAAAGCAACATGGATGCCAAGTTCACCTTCTTGAACTCATAATAGTTATGACAAGCAAACACGAGCTCCATATTTTCCTCCCATTCAAGATACAACTCCGGATCATATTTCCCTTGAAAGTAGGTAATGTTCAGCTCGTCGTCCTCACCTCCATAATCTGAATCCTCAGCATAGCCATCATAATATGACTCAAAGTAGTTACATCGGCTATATTTTCGGACTTTGCCTTTGTCTCGACCACCACGCCTTTGGCGAATTATCGCCAACTCAGACTTCATTTTCTCCCCCCATTCTTCCACCATCGCCTCTATCATGAGTTTTTTTGTGGATCAAGCTCACCCGACATACCTGCAAAACAAGGTTTTCTCTTTTTTTTTTCCTTCACATAAAAAATGAAAGGTTAGTGGTAAATAGGGTCCTCACCACCTCACAAGCACTCGTGTATCGCTCAAAGATGATTCACTCAGCACTCGTGTATCACTCGATAATATATGGCTTTTATCTTTTTTTTTATTCTCACACTCTCTTGCCTTTTACCACTCAAAACCTCTCTCAAAGAACTCAAATCAATCAATTCCGATCAACGAATCAACGAGCACGAGAAAAACAAAAAATAGAAAAAAACTGATATGACTTGATCTTAAACGCAATGACGATGCAAAAATAAGAGCGAAGACAACCGACTAAAAACACCCTAACTCAAACAGTATTAACTTTCAAAATTATTATGATAATGATTCGGAATTTATTCACATATGGAAAGTGAATGTACGAAACAAGAATAACATTATTTCCCACAATTACAACCAACCCAACAAATAAGATTTGTATTAATCAACAAACAATACCCAAAATTAGGTCAAATCCTAATAATGAATCGGCAAATTCAATAATTTTAGAGCTACTACCCACCAATTACGATACCCAACCCCAAAGAAATCTGATATTAATCAGATTATCAATATGAATGCTGAATATGAATTATAAGATGCGAAGATAAAAAATTCCTTTTCTCTTTTTAAAGCTGGATACGGGCACGAACTCCAACAAAATCAATAAATATACAATTCTATTCAGACTCTGCCGATGGAAATTGAGCAAGAACACAAATACGAATCCTAATGATATTTTTTTTATTTGACGTTAATAACTAAGACACATGAAGGAAAACAAAAGACGACTCGATCAATACGAATGGCAGCAGAAGAACGAGCAAACGAATCTTGATACATGATATATTTTTTTTTTTACAAAACTGACTCAATTCATACGAACGACACGAACGCAGAATAATAGACGAAAAACAAATCTGAAATTTACGAAAAACCTGGATAACGCAACCTAGGCTCTGGTGCCAAATGATACGAACCTAGGCAGATCCGTAATTCAACACGCACGCGGAAGACACGAACTGAATTTGTAACCGATGGATATCTCAATATACCTAAAGTCTAATCCCACAAATGATATAGAATCGGCCTAAACCCCCTATACCCCAAGTGATGATCGCCTTAGTCACACGGAGACGATGAATGACACACAACGAGATTTGATTGGCTCGTTGATTCGCCGGATAAACGTTCGTCTTGGACGAACAAAGAGAATAATTGAAATTCTCAAAAGAGAGAGATAAACTCACCAAAATAATAATAATCAAACTGATTTTCGTCCATTACATAAAGGCCATATTTATAGGCTTCAAAAAATCCTAATTCTATAAGGAAACTAGTTAAAAACCTATCCTATAATATACCAAACCAAATCCTAGTTTAAAAAGGAATAAAATCACCAAAATAAAGCTGAAAATAGCCCTACTAACTAGAGAACTAATAAAATCCGAAAATAATAAAAATAACCATCTAAATAAACAACTAAATATTAATATTACTCTTCAGCCCATATCATCATTAATTCTTGGCCCATGAACTGAAATCCATGATCTACGGGCTGCATCAAAGTCCGAAGTTCTCTTAGTCGGTTCGTACGATTTCTTTCCTAGGCATCGTTTTCCTTATTTCGTCCCCCTGACATCTCCATCATTACTTATCGGTTTCGCACAATTCTTGAGTCGTTGTAACACTTATGAGATATTCAAGAATGGTGGGGTGGTCGAAGTCCGAAGTTCTCTCAGTCGATTAGTACGATTTTGTCCCTAGGCATCGTTTTATTTCTTTTGTCCCCCTGACATGTCCTTCCGTACTCATTGGTTTCGTACGATTCTTGAGTCAATAGAATACTTATGAGACATTGAAGAATGGTGGGGTGGTCGAAGTCCGAAGTTCTCTCAGTCGGCTCGTACGATTTTTTCCCTAGACATCATTTTGCTTGTTTTGTCCCCTGACATCTCCTTCCTTACTCATCGGTTTCGCACAATTCTTGAGTCGTTGTAACACTTATGAGATATTGAAGAATGGAGGGGTGGTCGAAGTCCAAAGTTCTCTCAGTCGGTTCAAACTATTTTTTCCCTAGGCATCGTTTTATTTGTTTTGTCCCTCTGGCATCTCCTTCCTTACTCATCGGTTTCGCACGATTCTTGAGTCGTTGTAACACTTACGAGATATTGAAGAATGTGGGGTGGGGTTGTCGAAGTCCGAAGTTCTCTCAGTCGGTTCGTACGATTTTTTCCCTAGACATCGTTTTGCTTGTTTTGTCCCCTGACATCTCCATCATTACTTATCGGTTTTGCACAATTCTTGAGTCGTTGTAACACTTATGAGATATTCAAGAATGGGGGGTGATCGAAGTCCGAAATTCTCCCAGTCGGTTCGTATGATTTTTTCCTTAGGCATCGTTTTCCTGGTTTTGTCCCCCTGACATCTCCTTCCTTACTCATCGGTTTCGCATAATTCTTGAGTCGTTGTAACATTTATGAGATATGGAAGAATGGTGGGGTGGTCGAAGTCCGAAGTTCTCTCAATCGGTTCGTACGATTTTTTCCCTAGCCATCGTTTTATTTGTTTTGTCCCCCTGACATCTCCTTCCTTACTCATCGGTTCCGCACGATTCTTGAGTCGTTGTAACACTTACGAGACTTTGAAGAAGGGAGGGTGGTCGAAGTCCAAAGTTCTCTCAGTCAGTTCGTACGATTTTTTCCCTAGGCAACGTTTTCCTTGTTTTGTCCCCCTGACATCTCCTTCCTTACTCATCGGTTTCGCACGATTCTTGAGTCGTTCCAACACTTATGAGATATTGAAGAATGGTGGGTGGGGTTGTCGAAGTCCGAAGTTCTCTTAGTCGGTTTGTACGATTTTTTTCCTAGGCATCGTTTTCCTTGTTTCGTCCCCCAGACATCTCCATCATTACTTATCGGTTTCGCACAATTCTTGAGTCGTTGTAGCACTTATGAGATATTCAAGAATGGTGGGGTGGTCGAAGTCCGAAGTTCTCTAAGTCGATTAGTACTATTTTTTCCCTAGGCATCATTTTATTTCTTTTGTCCCCCTGACATGTCCTTCCGTACTCATCGATTTCGTACGATTCTTGAGTCAATAGAATACTTATGAGACATTGAAGAATGGTGGGGTGGTCGAAGTCTTCGTTCTCTCAGTCGGTTCGTACGATTTTTTCCCTAGACATCGTTTTGCTTGTTTTGTCCCCTGACATCTCCTTCCTTACTCATCGGTTTCGCACAATTCTTGAGTCGTTGTAACACTTATGAGATATTGAAGAATCGAGGGGTGGTCGAAGTCCAAAGTTCTCTCAGTCGGTTCGTACTATTTTTTCGCTAGGCATCGTTTTATTTGTTTTGTCCCTCTGGCATCTCCTTCCTTACTCATCGGTTTCGCACGATTCTTGAATCGTTGTAACACTTACGAGATATTGAAGAATGGGGGGTGGTCGAAGTCCGAAGTTCTCCAAGTCGGTTCGTAAGATTTTTCCTTACTCATCGGTTCCGCACGATTCCTGAGTCGTTGTAACACTTATGAGATATTGAAGAATGGTGGGGTGGTCAAAGTCCGAAGTTCTCTCAGTCGGTTCGTATGATTTTTTCCCTAGGCATCGTTGTATTTGTTTTGTCCCCCTGACATTTCCTTCCTTACTCATCAGTTTCGCACGATTCTTGAGTCGTTGTAAGACTTACTTGATATTGAAGAATGGACGGTGGTCGAAGTCCGAAGTTCTCAGTCTGTTCGTACGATTTTTTCCCTAGGCATCATTTTCCTTGTTTTTTCCTCCTGACATCTCCTTCCTTACTCATCGGTTCCGCACGATTCTTGAGTCGTTGTAACATTTACGAGATATTGAAGAATGGGGGGTGATCGAAGTCCGAAGTTCTCCCAGTCGGTTCGTACGATTTTTTCCCTAGGCATCGTTTTCCTTGTTTTGTCCTCCTGACATCTCCTTCCTTACTCATCGGTTCCGCACGATTCTTGAGTCGTTGTAACATTTACGAGATATTGAAGAATGGGGGGTGATCGAAGTCCGAAGTTTTCCCAGTCGGTTCGTACGATTTTTTCCCTAGGCATCGTTTTATTTGTTTTGTCCCCCTGACATCTCCTTCCTTACTCATCGGTTCCGCACGATTCTTGAGTCGTTGTAACACTTATAAGATATTGAAGAATGGTGGGGTGGTCAAAGTCCGAAGTTCTCTCAGTCGGTTCGTACCATTTTTTCCCTAAGCATCGTTTTATTTGTTTTGTCCCCCTGGCATCTCCTTCCTTACTCATTAGTTTCGCACGATTCTTGAGTGGTTGTAAGACTTACGAGATATTGAAGAATGGAGGGTGGTCGAAGTCCGAAGTTCTCTCAGTCGGTTCGTACGATATTTTCCCTAGGCATCGTTTTCCATATTTCGGCCCCCTGACATCTCCTTCCGTACTCATCGGTTTTGCACGATGCTTGTGTCGTCGTAACACTTCTGAGATATTGAAGAATGGTGGGGTGGACGAAATCCGAAGTTCTCTCAGTCGGTTCGTACGATTTTTTCCCTAGACATCGTTTTGCTTGTTTTGTCCCCTGACATCTCGTTCCTTACTCATCGGTTTTGCACGATTCTTGAGTCGTTGTAACACTTACGAGATATTGAAGAATGGGGGGTGGTCGAAGTCCGAAGTTCTCTTAGTTTGTTCGTATGATTTTTTCCCTAGACAACGTTTTGCTTGTTTTGTCCCCTGACATCTCCATCATTACTTATCGGTTTCGTACAATTCTTGAGTCGTTGTAACACTTATGAGATATTCAAGAATGGTGGGGTGGTCGAAGTCCGAAGTTCTTTCAGTCGATAATAGTACGATTTTTTCCCTAGGCATCATTTTATTTCTTTTGTCCCCCTGACATGTCCTTCCGTACTCATCGGTTTCGTACGATTCTTGAGTCAATAGAATACTTATGAGACATTGAAGAATGGTGGGGTGGTCGAAATCCGAAGTTCTCTCAGTCGGTTCATACGATTTTTTCCCTAGACATCATTTTATTTGTTTTGTCCCCCTGGCATCTCCTTCCTTACTCATCGGTTCGGCGCGATTCGTGAGTCGTTGTAACACTTACGAGATTTTGAAGAATGGAGGGTGGTCGAAGTCCGAAGTTCTCTCAGTCAGTTCGTACGATTTTTTCCGTAGGCATCGTTTGATGAGACGGGATTTAGCATTGAAGAGACCAATCGGGACTTGCAGCTCGGAGGAGCAGTGACGAGGTCGAGAGCCAAGAAGCTGCAAGGTTATTTACAATGCTACGTTTCGAAGAGATTGACAAATGATGGAGTCGAATTTCATCAGTACAAGTTGGTGAATTTAACAAGTGTTGAAGATGAAGATTTGGGCGTCCATCATTGAAGAAAAGGAAGACAAGTCCAAGAAAACAATTTTTCTTATATTTTATTTGGGCTTAAAAACTTTGTATTTCTTTTTAATTTAGTTTAGTCCAATTATCACAACATGTTTAGGTGATTAATTGGCCCAGTTATATTTAATTAAGGAGTCCGAAATTATCAAGCCCAAGCCTTGTTAATTTCGAAAACCTACCTAGCTTAGGAATTAGATTAGTATTTATGTTAATTTTCGTTCATACTTTGAAACAGACAATATTGAATCAGAAATCTAGTTGATCGTTTTGTCTCTTACATCGTGCTTTGGTTCACGATCCTATCGGTTCTTGGTAGAGTTTGATATTGGCGATTTCAAACTTGAATTCATCGACTCGTTCGTGATATCTCGTAGTATCCGGGTTAGTCGAGCCACGAAGATTGCTCCATAAACGCGTTTCGGATTCAAGTAGATCCGGGGTTCGTTTCGGGTAAGATTCACAATTTGTTTCCGTTTCAATTCTTCAATTCGTGTTCTTTTCGTTTTCCCAGCCATCCTTCATCGTTCCTAAATCATCAATAACCATACCCTTCGTTCCCATAACCAACCCATCTCAGAAAACCCTTAGATTAATTTCAGATCCGTTTTTGAAACCTTAGTTCGACCCAAAACTGACCACCGAGCCAAATCGAAAAATACTCGTGCGTTTTCGCTGAATTTTGGATATGTTCTTCATAAGCCTAAGTTGTAACTCGTGTTAAAATTTGAGCTTAATCGGAATTGAATTGCTTAGGTTTCTATCGACGCCTATTCAGTGTAATTTGGGTAGAAATTCAGGTTCCTTGTCATTCGATTTTTTCATAGTTATATTTGGATTGAATCTTTCGTGTCTGACGTTGTTCGATTCTCAGCTTCCGCATATTGTGATCGCATCATAAATTTTGGTATCAGAGCCACGTCAGTTTTTGCTGATCGTGGTTCAATCCAAATAGGTGTCGTGACATATTAGGGGGCAAAAGTTTCGATATAAAAAAAAAAAAAAAAAAAAAAAAAAAAAAAATCTGAAAAAAAATATATATATATATATATCGAAGGCCCTAGTGTGTCATTGTGTGTTTCGTAATTGGTTCTTGCATCATTCGTGTATTGGGTAGTAGGTGTGTCTTTGTTTCTCGAGTTTCCGTCGGTAGAACTTAAAACGGACATAACTTTTGATCTGCTTATCCGTTCAAGCTCCATAATACCATTTCGGAAACGTCTCGACGAGACCTAGAAGTTAACACCGCTCCGCTGTGTTCGGTTTGCGTTTAGGCCCAAAAACACCCGTCTGAAGGTCATACTGTCCAGTTGAAAAAAAAAAAAAAAAAAAAAAAAAAGTGTGTCTTCGTCTATATTATTTGAGTGCATCGGATAGTATAGGTTTCAGTATCTAAGTCGATTCAAGGTCGGATTAGTGCTCATAACTTGTTACTACTTATATCCAAGATTCCTAGTTAGCCTTTTCCTTCTTATTTCCAGTCTTTCCTTGTTGCCTTGTTTCCTTGTTTGTTTAGCCCTTACCTAGCCACCGAAATTCTTACCCATTATTTGTACCCCTTGCCGTGAATTTTACCCCACAGTACAACAACTTTGTGTTTCTTTCTATACCTGTGATCCAAGCCGAGAGTCAAGTTCGAGTTCTTGATTCAAGCCGAGAATTCCACATCAGTTTTGCCAAGAATTTGAGGTTTAGAGACTGTTGTGATTGCAACCTGAGTGACATACACGAAAAATCTGATCTGAGTGACATACACGAGTGGTTAAAAATCTGAGAGAACAAACGAGTGATTGTGAGGAACTGTGAGGATTTTACTTGTTTTCTTTCACGTTTGTTCGTTTTGCAGGTACCATGAAATCTGGAGACGGTTCTAAGAATCAGGATAGCCCAATTCCACCCAAGTCGTCTAGTCTAGTGTGTTGAGATGGATTCATCATCACAGCAGCCTTGGGATGCTAAGTATCACTTCGATGCTATGGCACAACACTTTGAGAAGCGGAGTCGACTATTGGAGCAGAAGATCGATGACACTTTTGACAAAGTGATAGCACAGTTCGATCGCCTCAAACCTCGAGCAACTTTACCTCCACCAATCAGAAACCAGCCTATTCAGCCAGATCGACCAGTCAGACGACAACCTGTCCGCCAGCCCCAGCCAGTATTTGAGCCAATTTCTGATGATCCTGATCCCGAAGAGAATATGATGATGGATATAATGAGGAATCCGAGGCTGAGATTGAGTTTCCACAGAGGAATCAGAGACGTGACCATAGACGTCCACCTCCACCTCCCAGGCGTGATTTCCGAGCCAACCAGCGCCGACATGGCGATACAGATAGCTTGTTAACAACATCAAAACAAGCAGTCCAGAGTTCGAGGGGTTACATGATCCTGATTTGTACCTCGATTGGGAGAGGAAAGTCAACAAGATCTTTGAGTGTTATGACTTTCCTGAATTGAAGAAGGTTCAGCTCGCGTCCTTGGAGTTTAGAGGGTATGCAGCCTCGTGGTGGGAAAATCAGCAAGAGAGAAGATGCCGTGATCGATATCCACCTATAGACACATGGCAAGAGATGAAGGACGTCATGAGAGGACGTTTCATTCCGGTACACTATGAGCGAGAGCTTGAGAAGAGGTTGAACAAGATCAAGCAGGGCACTCGTTCGATTGAAAAGTACCACAAGGAGCTCGAGACAGCTATGAACCGGGTTGGTAAGGAAGAGACCCTGATTGCCACACTCAACCGGTACACTGAAGGAATGAATCCAGATATTGCTTGTGAAGTCGAATTGAAGGAATTCGATTCAGTTGAAGCAATGGTCCATTATGCATCTATCGTAGAACGGCAGCTCAGAGATGGACGTCGTCGATCCTTCCAGTCGACGCCTGTTAGGAGTCCTTGGAACCGAGGTGATTCTTCCACGCCGAGGACAGCCCCAACACGTCCTCCTAACCATTCCACACAGCCCGTTCGCCGTTCTGAGCAGTCTGCACCACAGCCCTCTCGCAGACCTGACTACACCTCGCCTGCACCGAACAGAAATTCTCAGAATCGCCCCATGCAGCCCAGTCAGCCTGAGAATAGTAATTCAGGGAGAGCACGTGACGTTCAGTGTCACAAGTGCAGAGGATGGGGACATTTTCAAGCCCAGTGTCCGAATCGCAGAGTTTTATTCCTCACCGAGCAGAATGAGTTAGAATCAGCGAGTGAAGAGGAATTTGAAGAAGAAGGAGAAGTAAAAGGGGATACTGAGCAGCCCCTAGTTAGCTCACTCCTGGGCGACATTGATATTGTGGATGAGCAGCCGAAGCAAACGCACGTCAGCCTTGTTTCGATTCGAGCCTTGAGTCTTATTCGAGAGGAAGAACAAAATGATTAGCGGGAGAACATCTTTTATTCTCGCTGTTCCATTCAGGATAAGGTGTGCTCGCTCATCATTGATAGTGGAAGCGTTGTAAACGCCATTAGTCAGTATGCAGTGGGGAAGCTGAATTTGATCCCACAAAAGCATCCAAAACCGTACCGATTGCAATGGTTGACAGATAGAGGCGAGATTCGTGTTGGATACCAGGTACCTGTCACCTTTTCTATTGGTCGTTTTACTGACACTGTTTTGTGTGACGTCATCCCTATGGAGGCGGCACATATCTTGCTTGGTCGTCCTTGGCAGTTCGATAGGAAGGCGATACATGATGGATTCGCCAACACTTATGCCGTGACTCAAGAAGGACGCACCACGCGATTGTGGCCACTAGCGCCGAAAGATGTGATTGAAGATCAGCGACGTATGCAAGAGAAGTACAAAGAAGAGAAGGAGAAACGTGCTTGAGAGCAAGCAGCCAATCCAATCTGGACAGTCCACAGCAGAGTCTCAGTGTACTAAGGGAACCAAGGGCCTTCCGAAGGCTAAGGCTGCCCACGTTACCATCCCTTCCAGTTTAGATACGGCGCACCGGAATTTGTTCATCGGTGTAAGAGGAGTTCAGACCGCCATTAATCAGGTATGCTATCGTCTAGTTAATTTTAAGGCTAATGATACTCCTGATGTTGTTATTCCTTCTGTTTTGCAAGCCGTTGATGGAGGAGTTCAAGGATGTTTTCCCGGACGAAATTCCTAGTGGTCTGCCGCCGATTCGAGGAATTGAGCACCAGATAGACTTCCAGCCGGGAGCAGTCCTTCCAAACAGACCCGCCTACCGTACCAGCCCTGAGGAAACCAAGGAGATTGACCGTCAGGTCAAGGAGTTGCTGGAGAAGAAGCAAATTAGAGAGAGTTGTCACCGTGCGCAGTGCCTGTCATCCTCATACCAAAGAAGAACAACGAATGGCGCATGTGCATGGACTGCC
The DNA here is from genome assembly GCA_001642375.2 of Mentha longifolia. Taxonomy (NCBI): domain Eukaryota; kingdom Viridiplantae; phylum Streptophyta; class Magnoliopsida; order Lamiales; family Lamiaceae; genus Mentha; species Mentha longifolia. The sequence continues at coordinate 32,027,632 of CM038114.1, forward strand.
GAGCTATCAACAAGATAACGATAAAGTATCGCTTCCCTATCCCTCGGTTAGATGACATGTTAGATGAGTTGTCTGGAGCGTCTGTCTTTTCAAAAATTGATTTGCGTTCTGGATATTTTCAAGTGAGAATGAGTGAGGGAGATGAGTGGAAAACTGCGTTCAAAACGAAGCATGGACTGTATGAATGGCTTGTGATGCCGTTTAGCCTTACTAACTGCCCCTAGTACGTTTATGCGTCTAATGAACCATGTTTTGCGTGAAGTCATAGGGAAATATGTGGTGGTATATTTCGATGATATCCTTGTCTATAGTACTTGTGTTGATGAGCATGTTAGGCATCTTAGGCATGTGTTTGTGTTGCTGCGTGATGCAAAATTATATGCTAATTTGTCTAAGTGTACATTCTGTATGGATGAGGTTATATTTCTTGGTTTTGTTGTGAGTAGTCGTGGAATAGAAGTTGATAGGACAAAGGTGAAGGCTATAGAGGAGTGGCCAACGCCTAAGTCATGTGCTGATGTTAGGTCTTTCCATGGTTTAGCAGGATTTTATCGTCGCTTTGTGCGTGATTTTTCATCTATTGCTGCACCATTGACTGAGTTGAGTAGGAAAGATAGGAAGTTTGAGTGGGGCAAAGCCCAAGAGCATGCTTTAACTTGTTGAAATCGAAATTGTGTAATGCTCCTGTGTTGGTTTTGCCTGATTTTGATAAAATGTTTGAAATTGAGTGTGATGCCTCGGGCATAGGGATTGGTGCTGTTTTGATGCAGGAAAGGAAGCTAGTCGCTTATTTTAGTGAGAAGCTGAATGGAGCAGCCCTTAGGTACTCTACGTACGATAAGGAGTTGTATGCACTGAAGAGGTCTTTGGAGACTTGGCAGCATTACTTGAGGCCGAAAGAGTTTGTGATTCACACTGATCACGAGTCCTTGAAGCATTTGAAGGGTCAGCAGAGCTTAAACTCACGCCATGCTCGATGGGTGGAGTTTATAGAGTCATTTCCCTATGTGATCAGGTACAAGAAAGGAGAAGAGAATGTGGTCGCTGATGCTCTTTCCCGCAGGTACGCGTTGATTTCTGTTATGCATGCGCAATGTTTAGGTCTTGAGCATATTAAGAGTTTTTATGTGAATGATCCTTTCTTTGGACCTATCTTTGCTTCATGTGATGGGAAATCTAGGGTGTTGACTCGTACTATGTGTCTGAGGGTTTCTTGTTTAGGGATTCGAAGTTATGTGTCCCTAATTGTTCTATGAGGGAGTTGTTTGTGTTAGAATCTCATGCGGGGGGTCTTATGGGTCATTTTGGTGTTGCGAAGATATTGAGTCTATTGCATGAACATTTTTATTGGCCTCGCATGAAGAGAGATGTCGAGAGAGTCTGTGCTAGATGCATTACTTGTAAAAGGCTAAATCTAGTTCTAATCCATTTGGTTTGTACACTCCACTACCTGCACCTTCTGCACCTTGGATTGACATATCTATGGATTTTATTCTTGGTTTGCCTAGGTCTAAGTCTGGCAAAGATTCTGTGTTTGTAGTAGTCGATAGATTCTCCAAAATGTCTCATTTTATTGCTTGCAGAAAAACTGACGATGCTGTTCATATTACTAATCTGTTCTTCCGTGAAGTAGTTAGACTGCATGGCATGCCTAGGACTATTGTGTCTGATAGGGATTCTAAGTTTTTGGGACATTTTTGGCGTGTCTTATGGGGAAAGTTAGGTACTAAGCTGTTATTCTACCTCACCTCAACGGATGGTCAAACTGAAGTGGTTAATAGAACGCTAGGTACTTTACTTCGTGCTTTAGTTAAAAACAATCTTAAGTCATGGGAAGAGTGCTTACCATTCGCTGAATTTGCTTATAACAGAGTTGTGCATTCTTCTACACACATGTCTCCATTTGAGGTTGTTTATGGATTTAATCCGTTGACACCAACGGATCTTATTCCTTTGCCTACTGATCATCTTTCGAGTTTGCAAGGTTCTCGTAGAGCTGAACAGGTTCGAGAGATGCATGCTAAAGTGAAACAGAGGATCGAGCTTCAAGGTGTTAAGAACGCAACCAAGGCGAACGCCCACCGCAAGCCAGTATTGTTCAAACCTGGTGATAAGGTTTGGATACACTTCAGCCCGGGACGTTTTCCTAACTTGAGGAAGTCGAAGCTGATGCCTCGTGGCGATGGACCATTCTCCGTGGTTGAGCGAGTCAATGACAATGCATACCGCATTGATCTTCCAGGTGAGTATAAGTGTTCCTCCACTTTTAATGTGGCTGATTTGTCTCCGTTTCCTGTAGATGATCAAGATGTCGAGGAGGACTTGAATTCGAGGACGAATTCTTTTCAGCAGGGGGGAATGATGAGACGGGATTTAGCATTGAAGAGACCAATCGGGACTTGCAGCTCGGAGGAGCAGTGACGAGGTCGAGAGCCCAGAAGCTGCAAGGTTATTTGCAATGCTACGTTTCGAAGAGATTGGCAAATGATGGAGTCGAATTTCATCAATACAAGTTGGTGAATTTAACAAGTGTTGAAGATGAAGATTTGGGCGTCCATCATTGAAGAAAAGGAAGACAAGTCCAAGAAAACAAATTTTCTTATATTTTATTTGGGCTTAAAAACTTTGTATTTATTTTTTAATTTAGTTTAGTCCAATTATCACAACATGTTTAGGTGATTAATTGGCCCAGTTATATTTAATTAAGGAGTCCGAAATTATCAAGCCCAAGCCTTGTTAATTTCGAAAACCTACCTAGCTTAGGAATTAGATTAGTATTTATGTTAATTTTCGTTCATACTTTGAAACAGACAATATTGAATCAGAAATCTAGTTGATCGTTTGTCTCATATTTCGTGCTTCGGTTCACGATCCTATAGGTTCTTGGTAGAGTTTGATTGTTGGCGATTTCAAACTTGAATTCATCGACTCGTTCGTGATATCTCGTAGTATCCGGGTTAGTCGAGCCACGAAGATTGCTCCATAAATGCGTTTCGGATTCAAGTAGATCCGGGGTTCGTTCGAGTAAGATTCACAATTTGTTTCCGTTTCAATTCTTCAATTCGTGTTCTTTTTGTTTTCCCAGCCATCCTCTATCGTTCCTATATCATCAATAACCATACCCTTCGTTCCCATAACCAACCCATCTCAGAAAACCTTAGATTAATTTCAGATCCGTTTTTTGAAACCTTAAGTTCGACCCAAACTGACCACCGAGCCAAATCAAAAACTAATCGTGCGTTTTCGCTGAATTTTGGATATGTTCTTCATAACCCTAAGTTGTAACTCATGTTAAAATTTGAGCTTAATCGAATTGAATTGCTTAGTTTCTGTTGACGCCTATTCAGTGTAATTTGGGTAGAAATTCAGGTTCCTTGTCATTCGATTTTTTCATAGTTATATTTGGATTGAATCTTTCGTGTCTGACGTTGTTCGATTCTCAACTTCCGCATATTGTGATCGCATCAAACTTGGAACTTCGGCCACCCTCCATTCTTCACTATTCGTAAGTCTTACAACGACTGAAGAATCGTGCGAAACTGATGAGTAAGGAAGGAGATTCCAGGGGGAAAATAAATACAACGATGCCTTGGGAAAAAAATTGTACGAACCGACTGAGAGAACTTCGGACTTTGACCACCCTCCATTCTTCCAAATCTCGTAAGTGTTACAACGACTCAAGAATCGTGCGGAACCGACGAGCAAGGAAGGAGGATGGCAGGGGGACAAAACAAATAAAACGATGCCTAGGGAAAAAATCGTACGACCGACTGAGAGAACTTCGGACTTTGACCCCTTCCATTCTTCCAAATCTCGTAAGTGTTACAACGACTCAAGAATCGTGCGGAACCGACGAGCAAGGAAGGAGATGCCAGGGGGACAAACAAATAAAACGATGCCTAGGGAAAAATCGTACGAACCGACTGAGAGAACTTCAGATTTCGACCACCCCACCATTCTTCAATATCTCATAAGTGTTACGATGACTCAAGAATCGTGCAAAACCGATGAGTACCGAAGGAGATGCAGAAGGACAAAATAAGGAAAACATGCTAGGGAAAAAATTATACGAACCGACTGAGAGAACTTCGGACTTCGACCACCCCACCATTCTTCAATATCTCATAAGTGTTACAACGACTCAAGAATCGTGCGGAACCGATGAGTAAGGAAGGAGATGTCAGGGGGACGAAACAAGGAAAATGATGCCTAGGAAAAAAATCATACGAACCGACTTAGAGAACTTCGGACTTCGACCACCCCACCATTCTTGAATATCTCATAAGTGTTACAACGACTCAAGAATCGTGCAAAACCGATGAGTAAGGAGGAGATGCCAGGGGGACAAAATAAATAAATCGATGCCTAGGGAAAAAATGTACGAACCGACTGAGAGAACTTCGGATTTCGACAACCCCACGTTCTTCAATATCTCATAAGTATTACAACGACTCAAGAATCGTGCGAAACCGATAAGTAATGATGGAGATGTCGGGACAAAACAAGGAAATGATGTCTAGGGAAAAAATCGTACGAACCGACTAAGAGAACTTCGGACTTCGACCACACCCTATTCTTCAATATCTCGTGAGTGTACAACGACCTCAGAATCGTGCGGAACCCGATGAGTAAGGAAGGAGATGCCAGGGGACAAAACAATAAAACATGCCTAGGGAAAATAGTACGAACCGACAGAGAGAACTTCGGACTTCGGCCACCCCACCATTCTTCAATATCTCATAAGTGTTAAAAAGACAAGAATCGTGCGGAACCGATGAGTAAGGAAGGAGATGTCAGGGGGACGAAATAGGAAAACGATGCCTAGGAAAAAATCATACGAACCGACTAGAGAACTTCGGATTCGACCCCCCATCATTCTTGAAAATCTCATAAG